>OX377618.1:256053166-256617444 GCA_947397865.1 Polietes domitor | reverse complement strand
TTTCATCCTCGCCCACGCAGACAAAATAAAAGGAATTGTTTGTGGACAGATTCCATAAGATTACTATGAATAGTATAGGATGGGTCCCATATTACTGAACCATATTCAAGAATGCACCTAACCAAAGAGGTATATAATTGTTTAATGACAGAAGGATCGGAAAACTCTTTACTCCAACGTTTCATAAAATCAAGAGCACCATAAGCTTTGTTTACTGTCATAGAAATGTTAGACCTGAAGTTCAAACGTTGATCCAATAGAATTCCTAGATCCAAAAAGGAAACTACAGACTTGAGTTTATAATCACCAAAAAAATAATTAGTTTCTAAATTTCTAGCTCTAGAAAATGACATATATTTGCATTTCAACATATTTAGTTCCATTAAATTAATTTTACACCATTCATGAAAACTATCGAGATCATACTGTAGAAAACGTTGTTCAGTGGGATCTTTAAAGGATCGAAATATTTTTACATCATCAGCATACAATAGAATATTAGAATGTCGAACTACAGAGGGAAGATTATTAATAAATATTGTAAATAGAATCGGACCAAGATGATTTCCTTGTGGTACACCGGATAATACAACTATATTTCGTGAAAGAGCTTTTCCAAATTTTACTCTTTGAATTCGACCATCTAAATAACATTTTAACCACGATAATAATGTTTTACTAAAGCCCATCATATCTATTTGCATTAGCAGAAGGTTGTGATTAACTTTATCAAAAGCCTTGCAAAACTCTGTATAAATGGAATCAGTTTGCATTCGGTTTCTAAAACTAAAACTATAACTGTAGTAAGTTCCAAAACATTCGTTATAGTTGATCGATGTTTACGGAATCCATGTTGGCAAGACGACAACAATGAGGAAACTTGGTGCGATAACATATCAGTCATAATTTTTTCTAATAGCTTCGGAATGACACTTAATTTTGCAATGCCTCTGTAATTTGATACTTCAATCTTGCTACCAGATTTAAAAAGGGGGATTATATATGATTCCTTCCATAAAGGTGGTAAATATCCAAAACTTATTGATTTATTAAAGATTATTGAAAGAGGGTATAATAAAGTATAAGCACAGTATTTAAGTATGTTATTGGGGATCCCGTCTGAACCAGGATTAAATGTGATATTTAATGCCTTCAAATTTTTCAAAATCGTAAACCGGCTTATAATTGAAACATTTATATGTGAGGCTTCAACAATATTATAAGGATAAGGAATAGACCGATCAAAATATTTATTTGAGTAGGTCGATGAGAAAAAGTCTGCAAATAAGTTGCTAATTGATAAATCATCATCTGCTAAAATGGAACCAAATATTAAAGAGTTAGGGAAACTACGTGATCGGCGTTTGGTATTTACAAACTTATACAAAGATTTAGGGTTATTTCTCAATTGATTTTTCATGGTGATTATGTAATTCTTTTATGCACTTCTGTTCGTAATGTTGTATTCAGATCTTGCAATCGAATATTTAGAAAAATCAGCAGAGGAACCAGTTTTTTTGTTTTTTTTTAAATATTTTTTTTTATTCTTTGTTTTAGCTAAATGAAAATTGTTCCAAAAGTGGCCAATAGTATCATGTTTAAAAATTTTAGGAACTGATTTTGAGATGCAATCATGTAACACACTGTTGAAATTATTTATCACATCATCTAAAACTTTGGACGACAAAATATCATTCCAATTAATAGATGATAAAAGTAAATTACGTTTTGAATAATCTTTTCTAGAATAGCAGTAAACTTTTTCATATCTAAAATTTTTTGAAGTATGAGAAGATGAAATAGGAGGAAACAAGATTTTTAAATCTGTGGTAGGATGAAAGCGATCATCGGGATATGTAACCGGAATAGAAGAGTTCAGCGAAACCTCCAACGGCTGATTAACAAAAATCAAATCTAAAAGTCTGCCATATACATTATTCACCTGAAAGAGACCATAACTTAACAAAGATCCAAAGCAATCGTTAACGCAATTATATGCAAGAACTGGAACAAGAATATTTGAATTAACGGATTGATTCCACGTGATTAAAGGTAGATGTAGATAAAATTCTCTAGGAACAACAAGTATATCACACGATTTAGAAGTTTGAAAGCAGACTGTATTGCGGAAACATGAGTAAAGTGCAACATCAGAGCCGGGAGGAATGTAGGAACATGAAATGAATAAATGTATATTCTTAAACCTTACTTTAATTGCAACAAATTCAATATAAAAAAAATTTGTTGGCGGGACAAAATCACACAGAAAGATCCAGGATTCCAATTAAGTTACAGACATATATGTGTTCAAAGTTACGGAAAACGGGTTTTACTCGTAACTCAAGATTTTGGGGGTGTAAGGCAAATTTCAAATACAGACTCCTCTTCTGCTCGACAATACCTACAGGCAATATCGCCCACATTTCATGCGAATGTAACCACTATAAAAGCATTGCTAAACATCAAATTTCACAGTATTCCAATCATCAGTACCGATCATCGATTCCTTAACTCCTTTCAGAGAGTTATCGTGTACACCAGCCAGCCAGCCAGACGGACGGACATGGCTCAAACACCATAAAAAGTCGTGAAACGGATTTGGTCAAAACACAACACAAAACATTAGGGTCTTAAGTTACTCCTTCAATGCGTTACACTTCTTACTGTCGCAAATGATATATATTGAAAACAATGTTGAACCGATTTACTTTTACTTTACGATTTTGGATGGTTAGAGTTGATATTCTCAGTGATTCTCAAAATAATTTTTTGGTGAGCAATTTAACAGAAAATTTTTATAAAGTCAGTTGTTACGTCACAACGACACAGAGGGTCTGTATTTCAGAAATTAATATTGGTAAAGCCATAATTTTTGGTACTGATGTTTTTTATGACAATATCTAGTTATGAATGAATCAGTAGTATAGCGAAACTCCCACGTCCACCTCCAATACAATTTGAAGTTTAATAAACTGTATTTGCAAATATATTTTATTCAAATTGACGAAATTTGACAATTTTATTTGTTTGATAAAGTAGTCCGCCCACTTTTATAAATGTATATACATTAGGCTAGTCACCACACGAAAATAAGGTTTGGATTGTTTAACGATGATTTGCAAAATATTTTATTCCTAGATCAAGCCGTCTGTGAGCTAAATGCTCCTAAAACAACCCTATAAATTATGTTTTTACGTTTAATTTTTGTCCATTTTTATACCCTCCACCTCCAGGATGGGGGTATACTAACTTTGTCATTCCGTTTGTAACACCTTGAAATATCGACCTGAGAACCTATAAAGTATATATATTCTTGATCGACATAAAATTCTAAGACGATCTAGCCATGTCCGTCTGTTGAAAGCACGCTATCATCTAAACGAAAGGAGCTAGAACGTTCAAATTTTCCATAAATGCGTCTTATAGTCGTAGATCGGTTGGGATTGAATCGGGGCAAAATCGGCCCAAAGGGAAAATGTTTTCCTTCACGAGGACTAAAAATACCCATAATAATCCCTAATATTTTAGCGCATTTAAGCATGTTGTTTGAATATGTCTGTTTATATTTGCTTGAAATTTGGTATGCGCATTCCCCTTATAGCAAAAGCTTGCACCATATAGTGATTCTTATTTGTAGGGGGTGAAATGGGGCAAAAAAGGGATAAAAATGGTACATATTAAACGAAAACATCTAGAAACACGAAATTCAGTGTGTACATTCCTCTAATTGAGTAGATACATAATAAAAAGGTTGTTTTTCCAAATTCGTCCTTTTAAGGGGTAAAATGGGAATAGAGGGAAAAAAATGGTACCAAACAAACGGCTGTACCTAGAATAATGAAATTCGGTGTATACATTCCTCTGATTGCGTAGACACTTAAAATAAACAGATTTTTCAAAATTCGTACTTTTTGGGGTTAATATGAAAAAAGGGGATAAAAATAGTACCAATCAAATGACCGCAGCTAGAGTCATGAAATTCAGAGTGTGCATTCCTTTGACTACGTAGACATGCAAAATAAAAGTTTTTTTTCCAAATTCGTACTTTCAACGGATACAATGGGTACGGAGAGATAAAAATGGTACCAACCAAACGGCTACACCTGGAATAATGAAATTCGGTGTATACATTCCTCTGATTGCGTAGACACTTAAAATAAACACATTTTTCGAAATTCGTACTTTTTGGGGTTAAAATGAAAAAAGGGGATAAAAATTGTACCAATCAAATGACCTCAGCTAGAGTCGTGAAATTCAGAGTATACATTATTCCTTTGACTACATAGACATGACAAATAAAGGGTTTTTGTTTCCAAATTCGTACTTCCAAGGGATACAATAGAACAGAGGGATAAAAATAGTACCAACTAAACGACTACAGCTAGAATGATGAAATTATAATTGTGTAGAAACGTCAAGGGGGTAAAAATGGTACCAACCAAATGGGCTCAGCGGGAATCATGGAATTCGGTGTATACATTCCTTTGACTGCATAGACACGCAAAATAAAAAGTTTTTTTAAAATTTTTGCTTTTTCTGTTACGGCAAAAATTGGTTGAATCATGAAGTTAGGTTATTTTGCACTATGTACGCCTGATATTGGATTTTCAAAATTTGTACTTTTGGAATTAAAATAGAATGGAAATACAACCAACTGTAGCACCCACTATCTACCAATATTTATGGTATTTAAGCTTTTTGAAAATATGAATATAAGAATATTTATTTTTTGATTTGAAATAAATAATAGTTTGAAATAATTTAAGTATTATATTTATTTATAAAATTATTTTTTCAATATTTGTATTTGTTTTGGTATATTAAAATAATTATATTTTCCTGTAATATTTCTGCACTTCTACGAAAACCGACAACCTCTGTAGAATGCAATCCATGGTGGAGGGTATATAAAGTTCGGCCTGGCCGAACTTAACGCCGTGTTTACTTGTTTCTTCTAAATCACATTTTTAGGATTTATTTTTACCGCTTTAGGAATTGTGAAATTTGTAAATAAATCTCAAAAGCGTTTGTCAAAAGTAACACGCATTAACATCCCCCACTTTCTTGACGGACTTATTTCTAAACCACATTTTTGGGATTTATTTTTGCCGTTTTATGAATTGTGAGATTTTAAAATGGGGTATCTCAGAAGCGATTTCAAAAGTAATACGCAACATTCTTGACTTTTGTCAAGTACCTGCGTTCCATACACCTTCGTTGAATTTCTACAAAATCGTGTCAAACTTTTTCATATGTCCCACTGGTTTAAGATGAAACCATCAAATGCTGGTAATAATCCAAATTTTGATGATATAAACACAACTACTTTTTTCGTGACCCAACATAAACCACATCATTACTCTCCAAGTGAATTTCATTCGTTTAATAAATTCTATGTTTAGCACATGTTACAAACATTTGTTCTCTGTTGACCAGTACAATGTAGGGTATTAAATATCAAATCAAAATTTCCCTCATACATACAGTCAAACAAATAGTGGTGTGAAGCATGCCCGCAATAACGCCAACGGTTAGATCACACGACCGAAAGAAAGGCAGACGAACGGATACAGTGTGTGTTGAAATGATTCATTCATTCATTCATTCAGACCCATGTGGATGGGTTGATGTGTCGATATGTGTTTAAATATGAACGCTTTCAACACAACAAATCGAGATGGGTTGTTAATGATGGTATTAACTGGTTTGGAACACACATACTGGCGCGCATGCGCACTTTGTTTCTTCTGTGTGTGTGTGTGCGTGTGGATTTATGCTCGATTATGTTTTATTTACAAAAGAGTAAATACACAGCAACAATAACCACAATGAAGACGAAACAACAAGAGCGCCGGAACAACATCGACAATCGTGTTGTTTACAAAACAAGTTTCGATAATGTCATCTTTCACGTAAGAAAGTGTTGAACAGTGGGACAGAAGGGCTATATCATTGTCATGAGGGTCTGACAATCGCAATGCAAAATCATGTTTTCTCAGAGTAGAATTTGCGTTTATAAATGTTATTGTAACGGAAGAATCTACAGAATTGATTCAGTAATATTTATACAAATTATCCAACACATACACATTAGGGTTAGTCATTTTTTCAATTTTTTCGAATATCAAAAATCTGTGGAAATGGCATGTAGGGCAGGCAAAAATAATAAGAATTGCGTTTTTACTTTTTCGAAATTGTAAAAAAACCTTCCGCACAAAATGCAATTACTTTAGATAAAAACAAACTTTTTTAGTTTACTTTTTTTTAATTTTTAAATTTGAGAATTTTTTTTCTGCAATAGTTGTTCTTGGAAATAATTTTTTTTAGTTGGTTTTAGTGCATCGATTTCAAATATGCAATTTGATCAAAAAGCTGTCATTTAGTTTTTAAGCTACATCGATATTAAAATTTGCAACTCGGTTTCAATTGAAGTAGTAGAAAATGCTACTGCATTTGAGTAATTTATTATAAATGTTATTATTCTAAGGCGTTACTTTAAATAAAATTTTAATCTTATTAACATTATTGCATAATATCTTCAAATTTAAAAAAAAAATATTATCAAATTTTAAAAATCACAAAAAAATTCAAATAAAAAAGTTGGTTTTGAGCTAAAGTAATTGCATTTTGTGCGGAACGTTTTTTCACAATTTCGAAAAAGTAAAAACGCAATTCTGCTTGTTTTTACCTGCCCTATATGCTATTTCCACAGATTTTGAATCTAAAAAAAAATGACTAACCCTAATACACATGTGTACTAATTTTTTAAACATTTTTATTTTCTTTTTAATAAATTTCAATATTTTTGTGAAAACATTTTAAAGATTTATCTTGTAATAACAAACACGTTCACCAAATGTCATCAAATTGGAAAGGCCTTAAAAAATTTCTCTCTGATCGCCTTAGTATGGAGGCAGTGACATGTAGGTTTCGCTGAAAGTAGGCACGGTTTGCTGTTTATGTTTATTTTCGATTATTTTACGATTATTAAAAAATAAAACATTCAAAAAAAACTTATTTTTTGGAACGCCCTATTCTACATACTAACTGTGTCCGACTTTCGCTGTCCTAGCTGTAATGTATATTTTTAACTGTTTGTCATGCTTCCCATTGAAAAGAAAAAAGAATCAAAAAATCTACATTGTCAAAGAAATGTACACACCGATTTTCATGAATGATCGATTTCATTGATTGGTACCATCTTTATCCCATTTTGTACGGAAAGGTCCTTAAACCTTAAATTAAAAATTTAGAAAACTATATTTATGTTCATCGTCTGTGTAGTGAGAGAAATGTATACGCCAAATTTCACGTGTAGCATTTAGATTGGTGTTATTTTTATTCCATTGATTCAAAACGTTGCATTAAGGCTGTACTACATTCTTAAAAGTACAAATTTCTAAAAATCCTTTTCTTCATACCAAATTTCAGGATTCAATCTGCAGTTGTTTTATTGGTACCACTTTTATATTTTTCCCCATTTTACCTTTTTTCCATTTACCTAAATATTGAAAAAATAATTCTATAAATAAATATAATATTTTAATTATTTCAAACCATTATTTATTTCAAATCAAAAAATAAATATTCTTATATTCATATTTTCAAGAAGCTTAAATACCATAAACATTGGTAGATAGTGGGTGCTACAGTTGGTTGTATTTCCATTCTATTTTAATTCTAAAAGTACAAATTTTGAAAATCCATTATCAGACGTACATAGTGCAAAATAACCAAACTTCACGATTCAACCAATTTTTGCCGTAAAAGTAAAAATTTGGAGAAAAAAAGTTTTTATTTTGCTTGTCTATGCAGTCAAAGGAATGTATACACCGAATTCCATGACTCCAGCTGCGCCCATTTGTTTGGTACCATTTTTGCCCCATTGACGTTTCTACGCAATTAGAATTTCATCATTCTATCTGTAGTCGTTTAGTTGGTACTATTTTTATGCCTCTGTACCATTGTATCCCTTGAAAGTACGAATTTCGAAAAAAATCAGTTTATTTTCCGTGTCTATGCAGTCAGAGGAATGTATATTCCGAATTGCATGACTACAGCTAGGGTTATTTGGTTGGTACTATTTGTATCCCCTTTTTCCATTTTAGCCCCAAAAAGTACGAATTTCGAAAAATTCGTCTATTTTCCGTGTCTACGCAGTCAGAGGAATGTATACTCCGAATTTCATGACTCTAGCTGCGGTCAATTGATTGGTACTATTTTTATCCCCTTTTTTCATGTTAACCCCAAAAAGTACGAATACGAATAGTATTTCGAAAAATCTTTTTCTTTTAAGTGTACGCAATCAGGGGAATGTATACACCGAATTTCATTCTTCTAGGTCTTACCGTTTTGTTGGTACCATTTTTATCCCTACGTACCCATTGTATCCCTGGAAAGTACGAATTTGGAAAAAAACTTTTATTTTTCATATTTACGTAGTCAAAGGAATGTATACTCCGAATTTCATGACTCTAGCTGCGGTCATTTGGTTAATACCTATTTTCTATTTTGACCCACAAAAAGTACGAATTTCGAAAAATCGGTTTATTTGCCGTGTCTACACAGTAAGTGGAATGTATACTCCGAATTTCATGACTCTAGCTGCGGTCATTTGATTGGTACTATTTTTATCCCTTTTTTTCATTTTAACCCCAAAAAGTACGAATTTCGAAAAGTTTGTGTATTTTAAGTCTCTACGCCGTTTGGTTGGTACCATTTTTATCCCTCTATTCCCATTTTCCCCTTAAAAGTACGAATTTGGAAAAAATACTTTTATATTATGTATCTACTCAATTAGAGGAATGTACACACCGAATTTCGTGTTTCTAGCTGTTGTCGTTTAATATGTACCATTTCTATTCCTTTTTTGCCCCCATTTCACCCCCACAAATAAGAATCACTTTATGGTGCACGTTTTTGCTATAACGGGAATGCGCATACCAATTATCAAGACATATTCAAAAACATGCTTAAATACGCTAAAATATTAGGGATTATTATGGGCATTTTTATTCATTGTGAGGGAAAAATTGTTCCCTTTGGGCCGATTTTACCCTGTTTCAATCCCAACCGATCTACGACTATAAGACGCATTTATGGAAAGCTTAAACATTCTAGCTCCTTTCGTTTAGATATTAGCGAGCATTCAACAGACGGACGGACACGGCTAGATCGTCTTAGAATTTTATGACGAGCAAGAATTTATATATGTACTTTATAGGGTCTAAGGTCGAGGTCAATTCATTTAAATACGTATATATTGTATAAATTCGTCTATATTGTCGAAGGAATGAGCACACCGAATTTCATGATTCTTTGATTGGTACCATTTTTATCCCGTTTCCCCATATTTTTATCCCAGTTCCCTGAGACACTTATTGACGCTTCCGTGAGAATGGCCACGTAAACCAAAAATCCCGTATTGTTTCGATTCAACCATGTGAATGTGAAATTTTGGAAAACATAATTTGAAATACAATTTAAATTATAAGTGCAAATTTCCAAAAATCCCTTTATTCACACCAATTTCATGACTGGTATTATTTTCATATTTTAAGCCATTATACCCCTTAAAAATACGAAATTCGAAAAATCCCTTTATTGTTCACGTCTACACAGTACACATCGAAATTCATGATACCAGTTTCATTGGTACTATATTTGGTTCTATTTGCCTTAGTCCACCCCAACAAAGTAAGATTTTTTAAAAGGTAAGTTCGCACCAAATATCAAGATTTAACTCGATGTCGTTTGGCCATGGTCATGATACCATTCGAAGCCCTTTTTCTTCAGTGATGAATGATTTTAAATTTAAATGGGCTGGGACATTGTTAAAAAGTTTAAAACTAATGTTTGTTAACCTAAAATGCAATGTCAAAAACGTTCACCAATTTTCATCAAATACGAAATGACTTGGAAAATGTCTCATTGATGTGGACTTCTTGAAATCATTTTTAATAACACATCAGGTGACAGAGAAGACGATAGCAATACAGTCATTATAAATAGAAAATACCAAAAAAAATGTATCAATATTTTTTGTTATGTGTCCCACTGTACACATAGCAGGTAGCATAATTTCACTGATCTCCACTAATACAATTAACATAAATAATATACGTCGTTTTGAACTCGAGATGAACTCCATGCATCCCCAGCCTGGCCACGCGACTGCACTACAACGTTGACAACGAACGTGACAAGTGATAAAGTTTTAAAACTCCGTTCGCGATTCCAAAAAGTTTGCAAAAACTTCCAGCTACAACGATGATAAAGTTCACTTTTGTAGTGGTAGGTTAAGACTTCGGCTTTCATTTGTGATTTTAAACCACAACAACAAATAATTCAATTTAAACCCTTTCAGTTGACACTTTTTACAATTGGCGCGCAATGCCGGGACTACTATTACAACAAACCCTTGGAGCCGTTTAAGGGCGAGGAACAATATTTGACCACTTCGAAGCGCATGATCATACCGGGAACATATGGCCGCAATTACGAAGTGAGCATGTCGCCGGCTCGCAATCTCTTCGAAATGCATTTGGGACACCATCAATACTATCAGCCAGAGAATCCAGGATATTATCCCGAGCAAAACTTCTACGCTGCGGAAGCAAGCTCACAAAACGCCGGCGCATACAGTCAATATCAATCGGAGCAAAGTGCCGGCTATCAAGGTAATGGTTATGCTCAATCCCAGAGGCAACAAAATTCAGGGCGCAGCCTGGGCTCACACAGCCAAGTTGATGCTCAACAAAGTTCGGTCAATGCAGCCGCATCCTCCCAGCAGTACTATCAGCAGCAGGATGCCAGCAGTTTAGGCGCCAATGCAGCCGCTTCCTCCCAGCAGTACTATCAGCAGCAGGATCCCAGCAGTTTAGGCGCCAATGCTGCTGCATCCTCCCAGCAGTACTATCAGCAGCAGAATGCTAACAGTGGATCTTTGTATTATCAGCAGAATCCCAACAGTATAGGCGCCTCTAGCCAGACGTTGTATCAGCAAGACCCTGCGCCTCTGAGCCGACCATATTATCAGCAATTTCATAAATCCAAATTCAACAAACCGGCATCACGCATCATAAGGAAGTGCTATCCAAATGGGCGTTGTGAATATGTTGCCGAGGCCAGGCAACAACCACAGCAGCAAAGCCAGGCCTTTATTATACCCTCGACGGGGAATTGCAACAAATTGCCCCCCTCACCAGCAGCGACACAAAACGCAGCGCCACAGAACGTCAAGCCGGGAATGCGTGATCGCCGTCTATTTCCATACAGCGAAGTGCCCATCGCCCAGTATCCTTACAAGAAGTAGGAATCAGAGGATGATCGGTGCTTAGTGGATTTTGGATATTGTGTTAAATTTAAGTTAATTCTATCTATTTATGACAAGAAAAACATAATAAAAAATAAAAACTTAGTATTTGTTTGTTTTTGAGAATCTCACTTTGAGATCTGTGCGACTGTCTTCTAATATATTCAAATGTATTCAATAGAATTTTAGGCTTTATTGGTGCTACCTTTAAACTGTGTCAAGCAAAAAACTCTAACTCACAATCGTATTCCAAGAAAAGTAAGAAAGTACAGTACCCTCCAAAAGAACGTTCCCCGTAAAAAAGTATTAATTATAATCTGTTTAGAATGTACAAATACATCCAGCATAGCTTGGATTGCCGTGCCGAGCGGTATGCTGGGTATATACATTAGGCTGGGTCGCGGTCCATACAAATGAAAAAACGATTTGCAGTCACCGCATGATTTGCAAAATACCTCGTTCCTAGTTCAAGCCGTCTGTGAGCTAAACACTCCGGAAAACATCCCATGTTTTTTATGTTTTTATACCCTACACCACTTCGTGGACTAGGGTATTATAAGTTAGTTTCGCGCCAAATGTTGGTAACACCAAGAAATAATCGAGCTAGACCCACCTTTAAGTATACCGATCGGCTTAGAATCACCAGCTGATTCGATTTAACGATGTCTGTCTGTCCATCGAAGCTTGTTCGCACTCTACAGGTCGCAATTATTGTCCCATTATCGTGAAATTTGGCAGAAGTTATTTTTTTGGCCCAAGGTCCATTGGTATTGAATTTCAAGGAAATCGGTTCAGATTTATATATAGCCCCCCATACAAATGTCGCTCCCGATTTGACTTTTTCCGCCCTATTAAGCACATATAGTACCCGATTTTCTTCAAAATTGGCTTAACACCTTATAATCCAACTAGAAACACCTATGCAGAAATTGGGTAAGATCGGTTCAGATTTAGATATAGCCCCCATATAATTGTCGCTCCCGATTTGACATTTTCCGCTCTAGAAACCACATCTTGTACCCGATTTTCTTTAAATTTAGCACAACATCTTATAATCCAACTAGAAACACCTATGTAGAAATTGGGTAAGATCGGTTCATATTTAGATATAGCCCCCATAATCATAGGCTGATATGATCTGACCCAATTTGTCAAATCAAGAAGAATATTTGTATCGGGACTATATCCAAACATGAAAAGATGTGACCCACTTACACAATAGGTTCTTCCAGTTCAAAAATAACTTTTCCGCAAAATAACTTTTTTTTTCAAAATGCTATAAAAAAACTACTGAATATTTTCTCAAATTTCTTTTTTTATTTGAAAGTACAATCCTTCCGGTTAATAATGGAAAATAATTTCATTCAAATGGCTGCTGAGGGCACCCCACAAATTATAGTCCAACGGTTGAATAGTTGAAAAAAAAACGTTAGATGGCGGACCCTATATAACGTCTTATGCTCAATTTGAAGAAATTCTCTGAAAATACGTGGTTTCTGTTAAAATATGTGGTTTCTTGGGCGGAAAAAGTCAAATCGGGAGCGAAATTTGAATGCGAGATATATATAAATCTGAACCGATCGATAACATTTTCATTACAGGTGATTCTAGTGAAATATAAGACGTTTTGCTAATTTTGAAAACAATCTGATAAAATATACGGTTTCTAGAGTGAAAAGAGTCAAATCGGGAGTGAAATTCGTATGGGGGCTATATCTAAATCTGAACCGATATTCTTCAAATTAAATAGCGTCCATGGTTAAATCGATTCAAAAAGTGAATCTATGTCGATCGGTATACTTAACAATGGGTCTATCTCGCTTCCTTTTGGGTGTTACAAAAAGACATAATACTCTCGTGGAGTGTATAAAAATATCTATAAAAAATTATTGTATTGATTTTATGAATAAGCTTGTCTTAAAGCACCCAAAACAATTATTTTTTCAGCTTGAACACAAAATGTTTCCTTTTTTCTTGTATAGTTTCATTTCGGACTTTTGTTGTTTTTTATCTGCCACAATTATTATAAGATTGTGTTTTGATTTCGTAAATAATTTAATTTAAATTTTGGTCATTGCTAAATTGGTCCATTTCAAATATTGATTACGCGTTCGACTTATCCCTAAAAACTTTAGTTTTTACAAGATGTTCGGTAGAGATAATAGATATCAGAACAGGGAAATTTCTATTGGGGGAGTGGTTATTGCGGATGAACAGCAAAAAATGAGCGCACTACGTGAACACTTCTCTGAAATTATTAAAAGGTTCTCCAACGATCGAAAATATGCGTGCAATTCAGACTGCTATTGGGAACTCGCTTTCTCAGGTTCGATACATTTGGTGGAATTTAATGAGCATTCTTCCTCGATTAATACAAGTGGATCGGACATATTCACTACATTAGACGAAGTGGTAGAATTGTCAAGATCACTAAACAGTAAAAGGTCTTCTGGATTAGATGACATATCGAACTTTCGGATTAGAAAATGTTCTGCAAAGGCCATAGAATATTTAGTTATAGCTTTCAATAACTGTTTAAATAATTCCTACTTCCCTAATAAGTGGAAAAGTAGCTAAGGTTCTTCCTATACCAAAGAAGAAGAATGTAACTGATATCAACAATCTTTGGTCGGCAATTTGGATTTAGGAAGGGTCATTCGACAGTGGATGCACTGATAAAATTTCATAGTGATGTTATTAAGAGTTTAAGAAGTAAGGAATGTACAGTTGTCATATCTTTGGACGTAGAAAAGGCGTTTGACTGGACTTACCATGATGGAGTGATCTATAAATTAATACAAATCGGATTTGATCCTCATATAGTTAAAATTTTTAAAAGTTACTTTACAAATAGAAAATTCTGCATTCAAGTAGGAAATGAATACTCATCACTGAATACAGTGTCTTGTGGCGTTCCTCAAGGATCAATCTTAGCTCCTCACTTATTTAGTATGTATATGTACGACTTTCCTCATCAGAATTACGATTCCTTGGGTGTGTTATATGCGGACGATTGCCTTTTGTATGCTCATGCGAGAACGCCAAACGAAGCTTTAAGAAAAGGACATTTGAACTTAGTGGACAAATTTTACACTGAGGCGCTCTGTTTGAGGAACGCGTCTGGTAAATGTAGTAGGAAGGTTGTACCGGAGAGTAAGTGTTTGAGGTTGTTGCTGAACGGAATTGAAATTTCTTTCAGGGACAATTTCAAATACTTAGGAGTTAATTTCAATAAATTAGTAAAATTTAATGATCATGCTCGGGCGGGTCTGAAAAAGGCCTACCAAATTAAGGGTTACTTTGGAAGACTTTTCTACAATAATAGATTACTCGAACAAACCAAATTATTATTATATAAATTGAGTATACGATCTGCATTACTTTATGCTTTCCCGATATGGTTCCAAATTTCACCGTCTGTGATGATCGATTTCAGAATAATGGAAAGGAAAATCCTCAGATCTTGTATTAGGAAGAACTTCCAAAGTTACAATAAGCGTTTTTCAAACAAATTTATTTTTATAATGCCTCAGTCTCGCCAATCCCTGTGTACGTGATGAAACTGATGAAAGATTTTGTAAACAGAGCCTCGAATCATGAGAACCCTTTAATTGATAACGTATTTAACGAACAAGTAGCATTCAGCTGGCATAATACAAATTATCTATCACCAATTGTGTCCCCAATTTTACGTCAAATCTGACACTGGATCCCACAGGGGTTAAGTTTTTTGTTTGTTTTTGTATATGTATTTAGATTAAGTATTTAGATTTATTATTAGTTTTTTTTAGTTTTAAGCACACTCTTTTGTTGAGATATTCTCTCATGTTATGTTAGTGTCGGGAGCAAACACGGATACTAAACCTCTTGAAATATTTATATATGTTTTAACGATTTAAGATAAAGCAAGATGCTGAAATTTTTTTAACTGTAATTAAATCAATACATTATAGTTTTAAGAAAAATCCATTATATATTGTTATATATAACATTTTTCAATTACAAAATTTAGTTTTTACGTAGCTGCAAATGATAACCAACTAACTTACAGGCTTATAAGTGTGCAATTGTCGAAATACGGGGTTTTATCCGTAACTCAAGATTTTGGGTGTGTCTGGCAATTTCGACAAAATAATATAACTTCCCAAAGTTTTTGGACTGTCACATTCTGCTGCCCAGAGCTGTCTGGTAATTTCGACAAAATAATATTACTTCCCAAAGTTTTTGGACTGTCGCACTCTGCTGCCCAAATGCGACAATTTTACTTATTTGCGTAGCCATTGAAAAAGAAAGCTGTATAAGCAGCGAATCATCTTACAGCTTTTCAAGAGCTCTCAGTCTGTTGCTGAGCTAAGTCTTTCCATGCTGTAATTCCAAACAACACTGTGACAAATTCTTTGGTTGTATTGACTAATTCTACGTGAAACGTAACAGAAATTTTCTTTGGGTGGGATTTCGATATTGGTGGAACTTTGGAAATCTGTACTTGTGAATGCGGCAAATAAAGTTGCATTTCAAAAAATATGAAATTGTTGATACTAGTAAGAATCAAAAATCAGGAGTTTTGCCAACGGCAATGTAAAAAAATCGTAACTATTTTGTAGTAAGATTTACAAATATTTTTTGCAGAATTTCAAAAAAAAAAAACGATGAATGAAAAGAAACCTTTTCGAATTTTTAAGATATTTTTATTTTTTATAAAGAGTGATTTTTTTGAGGTTAGGATTTTCATGCATTAGTATTTGACAGATCACGTGGGATTTCAGACATGGTGTCAAAGAGAAAGATGCTCAGTATGCTTTGACATTTCATCATGAATCGTCTTACAAACGAAGAACGCTTGCAAATTATTGAATTTTATTATCAAAATGCGTGCTCTGTTAAGAAAGTTCATTGCGCGCTTCCATTTTATGGTCAGTTTAATCGACCCACTGAAGCGGCTATTCGGGCTATTGTGACTAAATTTCGCACCAAATTTACATTGTTGGACATTAAACCACCAACACGCTTACGTAGAGTGCGAACTGAAGAAAATATCGCAGCTGTATCGGCCAGTGTTAATGATGACCACCAATTTTCGATTCGTCGCCGTTCGCACCAATTGGGTCTCTGTTACTCAAAAACGTGGAAATGCCAAAATTGGACTAAGCGGATGGACCACCTAAGACGCAGCCGCGGTCAACATTTAAATGAAATTATCTTCAAAAAGTAAATGTCATGGACCAATCTAACGTTTCAAATAAAGAACCGATGAGATTTTGCAAATTTTATGCGTTTTTTTTTTAAAAAAAGTTATCAAGCTCTTAAAAAATCACCCTTTATTAAAAGCTAAACGAAATAAAAAATATTTAAAACGACTTACATTTAGGTGGCTCCAAAAACTTGTAGATTTTCCCGACTAAAATTAATCTTTGATTTATTTAATGTGTTTTTCCAAAATATTTCGGTTTTTTCACAGTTCATTCGCAATGACTTGCACATTTTTGTTCCGATTATTCCACAAATCGGTAGATTTCAAAAAATAATTAAAGAAAGTTTTCATTGAATTTATTTTAGATATTTAACTTAAAACCTTTAATATATTTTTGTTTAACATATTATCACTTTGTTCTTGGTTTCACATAAATCACCAAAATATCTATAGTAATATAGTCTTTTAATTAGAGAAAGAATATAATATTGTATTTGATGATATAGGCTTAAAAAATATTGGAACTCAAAAAGTGAAAACATCGTACTATCGTATTTCCTTCCTTCGAAAAAAATTGGTTTTGCTATTGCGAATTTATCGATGGGCAAGATACATCTTAGTATCCATTCAAGCAAATTTATAATCTACTCCATATACATACATACAATAGGATGGGTCACCCCCCAGAAATGAAGATTGAATTGTTTAATGATGATCTGCAAAATATTTCGTCGCTGGGTCAGGCCGTCTGTGAACGCTCTGAAATCACCTCTAAAAATCATATTTTTCCCGTGGAATTATTTTTATGTTGCATTTTTGTCAAAATATTAGAAGCTCTGTAAATACAAATTTTTATTCTTGTCTTAGAATAACTCATTGGTCGTATTATTGGAGGTTTAGATTGATTTTTTGTGGTATTTCAAAAAACTCATATTTCTTGAAAACATTCTGTAGAAGGTGAGATAGAAAAATAACTATATAACTTTTTTTCACTGAACCAAAACTCAGGGGATGTCCCCTATAAATACGGTGCATTGCGTTGGTGGAAGGAAGATCAGGTATTGGAAGGAGGAAAGAGGGAGTAGTGTCTGTTGACATCTGTTTTGAATCTCTGAATGTCGTAATTGGATGGAAAGATATTTGCCGTCGATTCCACATACGGATAGTACGGGCGAAGGAATTTATTCTGTAATGTGTAGTGTGGCCGGTTGTCTAATCGACAAGAAATGGGTGAGCGTTCCTGGAGAGTCGCGTATCTCTACCGAACATTCTCACGGGCGGTATAAGATCACGAACAATGACACACAACCAACATTACGACGGTGTTCAAGGGAGACAACAGAATTGGATATCCTACCGTCACCTATCAACACCATCGCCCTCCTCTGGACACGGTCCAGTGATGAAGCTGGAGCACCCAACCATATGTGGGAGTTGTATTCCATCTTTGGTCTGACGTAGGTAGGTATTGAGAAGATCAGAGGGTGTGAAATATTTACAGAGGTTGCTGTCATCCGCGAATGAGTATATTAGATTCACAGTCCGATCCAAGAGGTCGTGATGAAAATAATAAAAAGGGAGGGGGAAAGTACAGAGCCCTGTGGTACTCCTGCGGTTAACCTATGCTCATCGGATGAGAACCCATCTACAACAACACGTATAGTGCGATCTCTGAGGAAGCTCGATATAAATCGAGAGAAGTCACTACCAACACCAAAAGCGATAAGCTTTGATATGAGTGCGCCGTGCCAAACTCTATCATAGGCCTTGGACATATCTAGAGCAACGACCTTACTCTCACCAAGCTGGTGAATAGATCGATTCCACTTTTCGGATAGCAGTGTCATCAGGTCTCCCGTAGATCGATTCCTAAGGAAGCCATACTGTCAATCATTAAGTAAGTCATTAGTTTCTAAATACCTCACAAGATGGTGGTTAACCATACTCTCCATAACCTTCGAAAGTGCTGAGCAAATCACGATCGGTCGATAGTTAGCAGGATTATTAGCCTCACCTTTTTTGGGGATGGGCTGGATGTTCGCAATCTTCCAACGCGCTGGGAAAACCCTTGCACGGTATGTAAGGTTGAAAAGATTACGAAGTGGACGGGCAAGCGTCGTAGAGCACTTACATAGGACCAGTGCTGAAATGCCATCCGGGCCTGGAGATTTATTTACGTCGAGATTTGCGAGAACCCTTTTAACTCCACGTGTTCGAAAAAATATCTGAGGCATGGAACTAGATACATTTTCGATCACGGGGTGTGGTTGATTGCTTTCCGGCAAGGATGAATTCCTTGCAAACATTTCAATAGGTTAGTTTTGGCAACCGGGTTAGTGAATATCTGGTCATCTTTGGGATTGATGAGGATTTATCCTTTACTCTTCTTACAAATGACTAAAAGCTCTTACTTCCCCTGGGAGAAGAAAGAACCTTGGCACGAAGACGTTGTTCGTACAGAAACTTTTCACGTCTAAGTACCCTGCACACATGGTTCTTGTCTGCTTGCGTAGCAGATCAGTGGTGGCATTTTTATTTAAACGCCATTTCCTGACCGCTTCCTCTTTGGATCTGACAGCAGTCTTGCATGTCTGGTTAAAACAACTTTTATCAGATGGTTTATCCGAAATAACTTTAATTGGAATAAATGACTTCATTCCAATCAAGATAATATTTCAGCCGCAGCATCTATATCGCCATTTAGAAAACAAAGTTTCCAATTGAGTGATCCGAATTACCAAGAGGTGCTAGAACGTTAACTTCATACTTTTCAGGGTGTGATGTTAAGAAAAGATCAAGAATATTAGAGTGTTGCCCTTGGACACACGGAATGTGAGTCGGTTCATTCACTAGTTGCGTCAAATCATTATGCGCGGCAAAAAGCTCGGCGTATTGACCCTCCGGTGATGAGTGACTCGAATTGGCAAGCCAAGAGGAATTATGGACATTGAAATCACCAGCAACCACAATTTCACTGTCAGGATAGTCCTCTAAAATTTTTGTAATTGAATCGGAAAGGGCGTCAAAGACATTTAGGGATACCTCCCTTTCCGCGTTTGGACTTTTATACACGAATCCGAAATGTAGTACGTGTGTTCCAATCTTGAATTTAACCCAAAGGGAGTTAAATTCTGGATTTTCAGAGTTCAAGTCTTGCTGGTCTAACCCAGTCTAACATACATATGCTGTATTATAGAGACAACATCAATTTTTTCTCAACGATTACAATGGGATATTATTGATTTTTAAATCAAGTCAAACACGCTCACTGTAAACCTCACTGAAATATTGAAATCATATTGTTGCCACTATTCATTCTAATCGAAGAAGATTAATCTTGGAGCTATTGTTAGGTTCTATCCACTGCTAAAGAACTGGTTTAGTTATGGTCAATGCCCTACAGCAGAAGAAGCTGAACTAACAACAGAAAACCGAAAAATAAACTCAACTTTTATACCTTTTTTCACACTAGTAACAGTAGAGAGTGTGAAAAGGCGTAGAACAGTAACATTGTGGCTTTAACACTTCGGTTATTTGATATTGCAGACCAACATGAAAGTTCAACAAGTATTTTTGGTAAAATTGATACATCAAAATTTTTCCCTATATTTTATTTATTTTTGAATTTCTTAATTTTAGATAATTGTGATATGCGGACTTTGTCAATCAACAACTGGCATTGATACCTCCTTTGATGGTTATCGCTACGAGAAGCCGGTCATACCATTCGAAATTCCCGAATTTATAACTCTGGAAATCTTAAATCCCAATGAAAAAATCGACGGCAGACAATCACTGCAGATATCCGCTGACCTTAAAGAAAATAATACTGAAGAGGATCAATTGAAACCGGGAGAAATATCTTTTGTGGATTCACAACATGTGATCCATGAAAAGGAGGGTCACTCACCACACACCCAAGCAACAAATGAGGAGCAACCTCTAATGCATGCTGCTGCATCCACTGATGGATCCACGTTGGCAGAATTTGTCAATCAGGATCAGGAATTCATTTATCGTTTAGCCTCGAATGACACAAAAAATATCAATCGAGGTCAGAACCACGTAGAACATGTTAACAGTTCAAAGCTGCAGGTTAGTGAGACCATTGTTAACTGCGATCAACAGGATAGCGTTGAATGCTTGCGAATTATCTACGAACAGAGATCACGCAATCGCCCCCACGCCCGACGTTTGTCAGCCTATACGGAGACCCAAGCGGACAGCAGTTATTTTAATTGAAAAACAGTTTTTTTACTTATAATTCTTATATATTTAGTTTAGTAATAAATAATAAATATAAAATACAAAACAAAACTTAACCGTAAATTAGCAATTTGTTTCTTATAATTACATCTTCGGTCTACTAAATGTAGGCATCAGGCTCATGGGCACCTTCTCCTTTTCGCTTAGTGTTCGGGTGCCAGAAAATAGGCAGCGCTACGACTTTCCACCATCTGCAGATCCGACATGGCGGTACCATCCACAAAGTTATCGAAGTTTTGATATTGAATCGATTCAGCAGGAGCATTGCCATCCATCATAATCGTGTCGAAATTGCCGCGGATGGCGACGGCTTGCACCAGAGAAACGCCCAGAGCCAACATCATTAAGATGGTCTTGAATAGCTGCAAAAGTAAAAGGATAGTGAGTAATATAGTTTAGGGTAGAGAAGTTTTTAAAGTGTTTTTTTAACCATAATTCAAAAGACCAAAATCCAGCTCCCAAAAAGTGACTTTCGAATCGTGGCCAGTTACACGACACAATAAAATAAATAGAATAAAATAAATAAATAAAATAAATTGGTTTTTGTTTGTGTTTTTTGTTTTTATACCCTACACCACTTCGTGGTCTAGGGTATTATAAGTTAGTTTCGCGCCAAATGTTTGTAACACCAAGAAATAATCGAGCTAGACCCACCTTTAAGTATACCGATCGGCTTAGAATCACCAGCTGAGTCGATTTAACGATGTCTGTCTGTCCGTCCGTCCGTCCGTCCGTCCGTCTGCTGTCCATCTAAGCTTGTTCGCACTCTACAGGTCGCAATTGTTGTCCGATTGTCATGAAACTTGGCAGAAGTTATTTTTTCTGGCGAAGGACCATCGGTATTGAATTTGGAGGAAATCGGTTCAGATTTAGATATAGCCCCCATACAAATGTCGCTCCCGATTTGACATTTTCCGCTCTAGAAACGAAATATTGTACCCGATTATCTTTAAATTTGGCAGAACATCTTATAATCCAACTAAAAACATGTACGCAAAAATTGGGTAAGATCGGTTCAGATTTAGATATAGCCCCCATACAAATGTCGCTCCCGATTTGACATTTTCTGCTCTAGAAACGACATATTGTACCCGATTTTCTTTAAATTTGGCAGAACATCTTATAATCCAACTAGAAACATGTATGCAAAAATTGGGTAAGATCGGTTCAGATTTAGATATAGCCCCCATACAAATGTCGCTCCCGATTTGACATTTTCCGCTCTAGAAACGACATATTGTACCCGATTTTCTTTAAATTTGGCAGAACATCTTATAATCCAACTAGAAACATGTACGCAAAAATTGGGTAAGATCGGTTCAGATTTAGATATAGCCCCCATACAAATGTCGCTCCCGATTTGACATTTTCTGCTCTAGAAACCACATATTGTACCCGATATTCTTTAAATTTGGCAAAACATCTTATAATGCAACTATAAACACCTATGCTGAAAGTAGGTGTGATCGGTTCAGATTTAGATATAGCCCTCATACAAATGTTGCTCCCGAATGTTTAACCGATTTTGGCCAAATTTTTCATATTATATTTCACCAATAAACAGACATGGTGAAAGCGGGTCACACCGCTCCAGGTTTCAATATACCCCCATACAAATGTCCTTTCCGATTTAACATTTTTTGTCAAACACATACATTTACACAATGCAAAAATCCTTCCCGATTTCACTTTTTTACCGAATTGAATTGCAATGGGAATTGTTTGGGTGATGCCCATATGTCCATACTTTGGTATAACTTTGGTATACTACTGTATAATTTGTATTTATCTGTCGGACAATTGGATCAATTACCATATTATTCGTTAAATTTGACTAAAAATGAATTTATAGCATATAAATTATATGAATATAATTTATATAATTTGTATGAACTACATAAAATTGATCCCATGAAATACCTGGGATTAGTAATCAAAGCGAGGTACATACGCAGGGAGTGGTGTAGGGTATTATATAGTCGGCCCCGCCCGACTTTAGCCTTTCCTTACTTGTTTTTCGTTTGTATTTTTTCGGTCTGTAATCAATATTTGTTTTGAACTGGGATATTGTCCTGGCTCAAGACCATTTTGCATCTATATTTAATAGAATGCAAAGTTATTTACAAATGGCATGGTGATATTTATTACTTGGCTGCAGACTACCACGATCATGATTTCGACCCTGTCTAAAGGTTTCATTCAGGTGGCTTCGCAGCGACTTTTCAACATCAAACCCGGCCTCTATAAGGAGATGATTTTCACAAACGAACGAGAATCACAACTCACTTGCCGAATTTGCGTTTAAAAAATCGCACCAAGTAATAAAGTACGCATGCCATCTTACAAGCATCTCATTGAGTTGCATATGTAAGTATGTGTATGTGCAGGTATAGTTACCCAGCAATACTTCTGCCGTGCCAACGCAACAAAGTAATAAATGTCACCGTGCCATTTGTAAATAAATTTGCATTCTATTAAATATAGATGCAAAATGGTCTTGAGCCAGGACAATATCCCAGTTCAAATCAAATAATTTAATATGTTCAAAGAATTGTTGTAAAACAGCAATACATGGTTGGGAAATAAAGCAGTGTGATTTTTTCAAAATCAAATGCCGAGGAATAACATGTGCATATCATCAAGAATTACATAAGGGTGATTCCATTGGAACGGGTGTGACTTAATTATGTTTAAATATCTCCCATATTCATTGACTGAGGTTTTTACTATACTGCCAATTGAAAACGACAGGCTAATCTGGTTATTATTGCAAATATAGGGTCCGCCATCTATCGCTTTTTTCAACTATTCAACTATTATTGGTGGGGTGCCCTCAGCAGCCATTTGAATGAAATTATTTTCCATTATTAACCGGAAGGATTGTATTTTCAAATAAAAAAAGAAATTTGTGAAAATATTCACTAGTTTTTTTATATCATTTTCAAAAAAAAGTTATTTGGCGGACCCTATATAAATATGTCTTAGCGTTTTAAATATTAGAGATATACAACAAGCTAGAGTGTAACGTGACCTTAGCTTTGAAGAAAATCACCCTATACATTGCCGTTCGACAAAATGTTTGTAAACAGCTCTTTGCATTCAATCAATAGCACATGCACAATGTTGAAATGTAATTTTGGTTCGATCGAAATTTAATGCAATCTTCAGCAATTAACTATAATTGAAGAACACATTTTTTAGCATTTTCTGATTTGAACTGGGATATTGTCCAGGCTCAAGACCATTTTGCATTTGTACCAAAGGCATAGCGACAATTATTGTTTTTCGAAAAAATCATCTCAAATAGATTGTCTATTGAATGTTGCTCATGACATCTGGTTTCTTACAATACCCAACCTATATTTCTCGATGGATTTCGACAAATTTCTGATTATTTTATGCTCCTTCGACTGCTACTCTACTCACCTTAATCGCTGTAATTCCCTGCATTGTGTGTAGATTGTTTGATTTGAGTTTTAGGTTTGATGTCAGAATAACAACTAAGTACCGTGTAAATTCTCGTTTTCTTTTTATATAAAATCTTCGGAAATTCGGCCATACGATTCCATAATGAGAACATTTTTTCTCTGGTTTGTATTGAATTGATTGTTATCGTTTAAATCGTTTGTAATGGATAACCGGATTAAGAACAAATTGAAACAAAACAAATGTCACCCGTCAATATTGGCGCAAAAAAAATCAACAACAAAATAAATGTCTCGAAACCGCACTTACGCAGTATGTGGTCATAAGCAAAAAAATGTAAAAGATCTGTTTTGTTTTGTTTTTTACAGGAACAATTGAAATAGAAGATCAGCCCAACTGGAGCTCCTTGCGATCCCCTCTGCTCCTTCAAGCGGGAGCAACAGGTGTTGGACGTTTGTGAATAATTAGAAAAATTCCAGAAAAAAAAATCAAGCAATACAAATCGTTTGTGAAAGGTTAGCCTAGGTTGAGGTTGCAGTCAGAAAGCCAGTAATCGACTCGCCGTATACAGCAGATATTCATTGTAATACCACGATAATTTTATCAAAATTAAATAATAAAATTTTTTCACATTTTCATATTAAGTCGATCTGTGTCTTCCCTCCAATTTGCACCAAACTTCGTTTCTGCTATTTTAAAACGGAAAATAAGACAATTCCAAACATTTAGAATGCATTTGAAATAATCTCCTTTAGTACTTGTATTACACACCCACACATATGATCCACCAGTATGACTGCAATTGGCGAAATTCCCCAAAAAAATGCAAACAAATAACATATAAATAATCGGATAAGGAACATCATGTCATAATTTGTTTTTCTTGGGCCACATAAATTTAAAACAAACTGCCCCCGCCCCCTCGCCAATATCTTGCCCACAGCACACACGTGTATCAGAATTATTACACTTTCGCTACACGAATCGATTGCAAAGTCAATGAGCCAAAATTTATTGTTTTTTTTTTGTCAACAACAATTGCAACTGTCTTGTTTGTGAAAGATCCCCGCCGAGCATTTCATTCGGGTGGAAAGTACAGCATTTTACTAATATGTGATTGATCACATGTAGGCCATAATTCGATTTTTTGTGTGTTGTTATATTTAGTATATTCATCTTGATTATTTAAATTTCCAAAAAAAAAATTGTTTCGGTGGCGTGTTAGTAGTACAAGGCCAACATACATAGCTAATAGTACTATGACAAAATTGTGTCCGGGCCTAAAAATTTATTTTTGTGTATATTGTTCCATAAAATCATTATCAACAACTTTTTAAAAATTCCACTTTTTGTCGAAGGTAGATAAGTGGGAGTAAGAAAAATATTATATTTAAATCGTTTTTGTTGGCACGAAAAAAAAACCCACAGAAAATATAAAAAATCATTAAAAATTTAGGAGACCAAAATTCATCGTCAAAATGTCTTAACAATAAATTATATAAAATAAATTACTTAAATTTTTAATGTTAAAAGTCCATACTGTCCACTTATGCGAACCTGAGAAAAACGTATACTAGGCAGAATAATGGATAATAAGAAAATGATAAGAAAAATGGATAATATGCAAACGCATATTTTGATTGAATTTAACATATTTTCCGCATAAATTTGCATACAGTTGATATTCATACAAAATTAAATTTGTTATTTTAATGTTATCCTTGGTATGATATTTGGCTGCAAAAATCAACCGGATTGGATGGAAGTGAGAAAATTGCAAAACAAAAATTGCATGCATATAAATAATTTTTGCCATATTTCCCGCGGAAATGAAAATTTTGCAAAAATATCGAATTTATATTTTTTGTTTTGTAGACGAATTTTAACACTATTAATTTTGTTGTACAAGTTGGCGTGTAATTTTTCTATTTAAACGTGAAAAGCTGTACTTACAAAATTTCTCTTAGAACATTTTAATCCTTAAATTTTCTTTTTGAAATGTTTTTTTGGATTTTCCCGAAAAAATTGTCAAATTGACCCATAAAGAAAGGAGTTAAGATCTTGCATAAAAATGATCCTCATAAAATTAACTTACAACAGTTTTTTCACTTAGTGCATATGTTTTGCCACCCTTGCAAATAGTTGCATATATTTCGTCCGTCACTGTATATCTGAGTAATTCCAAATCTCTTATCGCTTTTGATGAAATTTTCCACAAATGCGTTTTGTATTTTGTTCGGCTTGAGGTCAGTTTTTTTCAAATAATAAAACAAAAATGACTATTTTATTATTTTCTTGTTTTTTATTTCCCAATATTTCGACCAACTCCGTTGGTCATCTTCAGAGGTCTATTACAAAAAACACAAATTATTCAATTACAAGTTACAAGCATTAACAATCAAAAAATATCACAATATTTATATTTACATTTTTAAAAAAGTTTTTCACAATAGGAAAATTCTCCTGCCACTCTCTGCAAGCTTTTGTCAACTACTGTCTAAATTGTCGTCTGTGTTTTTCCACCGTGTTCCTATATATTTGAGCACAACCGTCTGTGTCTCTCTTATAATTAAGCCTTTTTCCAGGGGAGACGTCAATTATATTTAGCATTTCCAAAGTGTATCTCCTTGTATAATTATTCTCTTCCGCCAATATTTCGACGTCATTAAAGTTTGGTTTATGTCCCGTCAAGGTACAGTGGGCTGCAAGGGCAGTTTTTTGCTCAATGGGTTTGTCAAGAGATTTGTGTTCGGTTTTATGTGATGAAAGTCTGGTTTTCAATTTATTATTCGTAGTGCCGACATATACCTTCTGGCATATGTCGGTCTTGTCACCATTGCATTTTATTTTGTACACGACGTTTGGTTTCTCCTCTTTCTTGATTTTTGATTTTGTCCTACTAAATAGTTGGTTGTGTTTTATATGCCAACTCAAATTTTTCTTTGTCGTAATTTACTTGATATTTGATACCTACTATCAAACGACAACAGATAGAAACACGAAATTTGGCGTGTACATTCCTCTAATGGAGTAGATACATAATATAAGGATATTTTTTATAAATTCGTACTTTTAAGGGGTTAAATGGGGATAGAGGGATAAAAAAGTACCAACTTAACGCCTGCACCTAGAATAATGAAATTCGATGTATACATTCCTCTGATTGCGTAGACACGTAAAATAAAAGAACTTTCAAAAATTCGTACTTTTTGAGGTTCACATGGAAAAAAGGGGATAAAAATAGTACCCACCAAATGACCGCAGCTAGAATCATGAAATTCGGAGTATACATTCCTCTGACTGCGTAGACACGAAAAATAAAACGACTTTCCAAATTCGTACTATCAAGGGATACAATGGCTACAGGGAATAAAAATAGTACCAACTAAACGAATACAGCTAGAATGATGAAATTCAGTGTGTACATCCCTCTAATTGTGTAGATACGTAAAATAAAGGGATTTTAGATAGTCGAACTCTTGAGGGGGCAAAATTGGAAAATGGGGATAAAAATGGTACCAACTTTTACGACAAAAATGGTAGAATCATGAAGTTGTCTTATACTGCGTACGTGAGAGATAAGGTATTTTCAAAATTTATATTTTTACAACAAACCAAACGACTGTAGCTGAAAATAGACTCTCTATCCACCAATATTTAGGGTATTTATGATTGCTCCCTTATATTTACTTTATAAATTGAAGTATTATTTCCATTATATATACATAGTATACAAATATTGGTAGCCTTGGCTTATTAATTAAATTTCTGATTTTTATACAGTTAAAATTTGTTGCGGAAACATTCCATGAAGAGAGAATCACTTGTTGTGTACATCCCTCTAATTGCATAGACACGTAAAATAGAGGGATTTTTCGAAATTCGTACTTTTAAGGGATATAATTAAAAAAGAGGGATATAAATGGGAAATCATGAAATTCGGTGTATACATTCTGACTATGAAGACTCGAAAAATGTTTTTTTTCGAAATTTGTACATTTGGGCGGAGAATGGGCCGAAAGGGGAAATCTTTAAAATTTATACTTTTCTTATCACTTTGTCTGTATCTGAAAATGCTTCTTTCTAATGGCGACTGATAATCGCCTAATATTTAGGCATATTCACTTTCACAATTTCAGCATTTTATTTATATATAGTAGTCGATTTTAAACAGTGCGCATAAGTATACATTATAGTTTGAAATAGTAAAGAAATAAAGTAATGTGCATAAAAATATCACAATTTTCGTAATATGATTATATAATATAATCTGCTGGTAATACTGTGGAATGCACTCCGTGGTGGAGGGTATAAAAGATTCGGCCCGGCCGAACTTAACGCCTTCTTACTTCTTCACTATAATAGTCTAGTTTACACTACTTTCAATTCCAACTGTCATTTGAGTTTAAATAAGTTCATATTTAAAAATATAACTGATCTTTCAGATAATCTTTCCATAATACAATCTTTCACAACTATATACTGTAGTGGCCGATGTCCTGTTTTTGAGGCACAAAAGAATTGGAAGTAGGTAGATCTTTGAATTTTCGTACATTTAGTTATGATGCTTGCCAAATTATAATTTTGAATTGCTTCGTGGTGGGATGGTAGTAGACTTTTTGAGGTAAAATACCTTAGGAAACATATAGACCGTTAAAAATTCGTATATGTACGTATGTTGCTTATCAAAGTTGTCTATCAATATACCTATAAGTGGGCGTGAAAGTAAACCTACCGTCACGCCCATTTATAGGTATACACTTGAAACGTATATATGGTTGCTAATTCTATCTAATAACTTCCTTCATTCCTTACTTCCAGTTGTAGTAATAGGTTAATATGTCAGGAAGGATTTCCCATAAGACAACTTTTAAATTCACACGAAAATTAAATTCGCAACACACTTTCTCACAGAATATAGTATACATTTAAAATATTGGCAACACACTAGCACTATTATTTTTTGAAAATACGTTACTTTAAATATAGTCGCCTTCGTAGCAAAAGTAGATATGTGTAATTTTTCGAAAAAATGTTATTTTTGCATTTGAAATCTATATTCATTACACGTTTACCTACCAAAACCTTTTTCGATATCTTAAAAAAAGTAGCTATGTTTTTCAAGTATAAAAACTCATATCAGAAGTAGCTATTTGTTCTCCAGCACATAACAATTTTTTTCGAACAAATTTCAAATGAAAAAATTGACATTTTTATTAATAATTTTGAACGATTTAATAGTGTTTTACGACATAAGGACCACTAGTTTAGAGTTTTGTACCAAAACGGATGTAGAACAAGTAAGGAAAGGCTAAAGTCGGGCGGGCCGACTATATAATACCCTACACCACTCCCTGCGTATATACCTCGCTCTGATTACTAAACCCAGGTGTTTCATGAGTGCAATTTTATGTCGTTCGTATAAATTATACAGTATACTATAAATAAATCTTTAGTCAAATTTGACGAATAAAAAAAATGGTAAAATTGATGAAAATAATTTACATTATGACGGGCCCATATACAAAAAACATCGGTGTCATGCCATCTCATTGTAGCTGCGCCTAGTGAAAAATATAACAATTATTTCATCAAGATTGGCTGTTGTATTAAGAGTGTTATCAATAAATCGGAAGGTGCATATGAGCGGTGACAATATATTTACGAAATGGTCCACTTTATGATCCATGGTAATATGAACCCAGCAAAAAAATTGGAAGTTCCGTAGGCATCACATTTTAATCGCATCTCAAAATCCAAATGTGCATTTCTCCCCGCTTTTGAGGAAGTTCATTAAAAACTTCTCAAAAAGTCTATAATATGTTAATATCACGTAATATTTTACGAATAGCAATTTCGCAAGTGAATGGGAGCGAATTTTTAGTATGGGAAGGTTTTATTGAAAATTGACGGCAGGTCTATCACAAAATTTGGGGCCTGTGCCAAAAACATGGGCCTATATAGTTTTGATTCACGGTAGATATTCCTAGTTGAAATATATCATGATCCGATATAAGACGTAGTTTTTAGAGGTGTAATAGAGTAGAATGGGGCCCCATTTGGGTTATTCCAAAGTATGTATTCTTAGTTGGAATATAATATAATCTGCAAAATTTGAAAAAATCCGATGCGTCCTTGAGGGGTAAAAATTAATATGGGGCCATTTGTAAGGGTGCTACATTAAAAAGTGGTTCCATATAGAGCACTTTCAAAGTAGGTATTCTTAGTTGAAATATGATATGCAAAATTATATCGAGATCCAATGCACGGTGTGGGTTCTAGAGATGTAATAGAGTAGAATAGGGTCCCATTTGTATGGAGGTTATACCAAAATGTGGACCCATATTTTTGACTTTTATAGTATGAATTAATCTGCAAAATTTGAAAAACTTCCGATGTAAAATGTGGGTCCGAGAGAGGTAATAATCAAAATGGGGGCCCTTTCAAAGTAGGTATTCTTTATTGAAATATAACAAGATCTGCAAAATTTTATCAAGATCCAAAGTAAGATGTGGATGCTAGAGCTATAATAGTGTAAACTGGGGGCCCATTTGTATGGGGGGCTAAAAAAAACATTGGCCTATATAGCTGGCTTTCATAATACGTGTTTCTAGTATAAATGTAACATTGCGTGGAAAATTTGATCAAGATCCCATGTAAAATGTGAATTTTAGAGAAGTAATATTGTAAATCGGAGGTACATTTGTATGGGGGGCTATATCAAAACATAGACCCATGTGGTCCACTTTCCCGTGAGCTGTTTCTAGTTAAAATACAAATACAATCCTGAAAATATGGTCATGATCCCATGTAAAATGTGTATTATAGAGCAGTAATAGTGTAAATTATAGGGATATTGTATGGAGGTTAGATCTAAATCTTGGCCAAAAAAATAATCTCTGCCAAATTTCATGACAATCGGACCACATTTGCGACCTGTAGAGTGCGAACAAACTTAGATGGACAGGAGGCAGACATCGTTAAATCGATTCAGCTGGTGATTCTAAGCCGATCCATATACTTAAAGGTAGGTCTAGCTCAATTATTTCTTGGTGTTACAATCATTTGGCGAGAAACAAGTCCACGAAGTGCTGTAGGGTATAAAAAATTATTTTGAATGAATAAGATGGGGCCTAATCACGGCATTCGTTAATGTAAGTATTAAGTATTGTCGGAGGCACGACTTTCATTTTCTTAACCGGCGCTTTGCGATTTGAGAATGTTTGCACATATTTTTTGTATTGGACATTTTGGAGAGGACCTTCAGAATGATTTAAGAAGAACATTAAATATATCTAAATTATTATCTTCTCTCGAAAATAAAATAAATTTGTTGTCGACTTTTTGGAAACCAACAATATAAAATGGTACCTTTCTGTGCAAAATATCTTTGCAAATTGTAATTTTGATATTAATTTGTAAATTTGGCTAGTAGTTGCCCCCATATCCATTAAATCCCAAAATTTTGCAAATCATCTGGAAAATTCTTCTGCTCTGATCATGTGAAATTTCTTGGTGATATATTTTTCCGTTTAAAAGTTAAATAATTAAGTCCAAAAATTTCGATTTGAAAGCACTTTGCTTTGGAACGATTTCATCTCATATCCCATATTAAAACTTTATTTTTCCCCTTTATCACCTTTTCCACTGTAGGTGTTCAATAGCTGAAAGGTAACATTTAGAATGTGGATTCTGGATCAGTGATAGAGTAAATCGAAAAAGTAAATCTGATCCGAAATTTATTGGAAAAAAAATCTACTGTCAAGATTCACGGTGATCGCTCAACTTATCTTATCCCACGGTGTGGTTGAGGGTATAAACATTAAGCAATTACGGACCGACAATTTTTAAATTACTGGATAATTTTTAGATGGACTACTATATTTGTCCATTTGAAGTAATGTTGACAATAATTTGTGCAGGGTATAATTGTTTATCCCCTGATGATGGTTGACGAAGGCAACCGAAATATTGGGAAAATAAAATAAAAATAAATAATTAAATAATAAGTTTTTTCCATGGCCTTAAGCTGAATTAATCGATAAGAAAATTAAATAACGATACATAAAGAAAACATTTCAAGTAACTTATATTCCGTATTATATATATAACTTATAAATTTTCTATTATTGTATTTTAACTAAACTCTTTATAAGTAAATATTAAATTATTGTGAAAATTGAAATCATTTAATCAATAAATATACATACATATTCCATATTACAACATCTCATCTTTAAACGTTTAAACTCGTGAATATTGCATCAAAAACATATTAACTAAAAATATTATTATTGAAATGTTTAAACCTCTCTGCCTAATTTAAGAAAATCTTTCTCAACAAAAAATGCTATATAATTTATATAAAATAATGAAATTTCAATAAATAAAATCCATAATAAAAGTAGCTATGTGTAGTCTAACCACGCCAAAACGGCATAAATAATTGAAAAAAAATGAGAAATGGATATAGGAAAATACCAAAAATCAATCATATCTACATTTGTATAATATTTTTTTAATAGTTCAAAGAAAAATCGGAGATGATATTTTTTTTTAAAATTAGATTTCTTTAAAACTAGAAGCAATTTGCTGGAAATTATGCAAAAACTATATTTGTATATCGTACCTTTATCTCATAAAATAATATTATATTAAAAATAACATATATCGATTAATGTCGCAGCCGATTTAACTTTTTTCTTCAAGTTTGTCACAGAATGTCATGTTTCAAACCTGGAAACCTTTATGGTCATATCTGTTTCGATTTAGTTATAGCTCCCATACAAATATTAAATATTATTAGATATAGCTCCATAACAAATAGATTCATATTTTACTTTTTAAGAGGGAAAACTTGAAATGGTTGTTAATGCTAAATTAATGCAGATAGAAGCATGATACTTGAAATATTTTTAACAGATATTATCCTTTTTAATTTTAATTTGACACTAATGCCGTTATCATAGGATCCGAATAAGTATTTAAAATAATTTTGAAAAAAGTGTATCATTGGAAATTTGTACAGAGATAAAGGGTGATTTTTTAAGAGCTTGATAACTTTTTTTTAAAAAAAACGCATAAAATTTGCAAAATCTCATCGGTTCTTTATTTGAAACGTTAGATTGGTCCATGACATTTACTTTTTGAAGATAATTTCATTTAAATGTTGACCGCGGCTGCGTCTTAGGTGGTCCATCCGCTTAGTCCAATTTTGGCATTTCCACGTTTTTGAGTAACAGAGACCCAATTGGTGCGAACGGCGACGAATCGAAAATTGGTGGTCATCATTAACACTGGCCGATACAGCTGCGATATTTTCTTCAGTTCGCACTCTACGTAAGCGTGTTGGTGGTTTAATGTCCAACAATGTAAATTTGGTGCGAAATTTAGTCACAATAGCCCGAATAGCCGCTTCAGTGGGTCGATTAAACTGACCATAAAATGGAAGCGCGCAATGAACTTTCTTAACAGAGCACGCATTTTGATAATAAAATTCAATAATTTGCAAGCGTTGTTCGTTTGTAAGACGATTCATGATGAAATGTCAAAGCATACTGAGCATCTTTCTCTTTGACACCATGTCTGAAATCCCACGTGATCTGTCAAATACTAATGCATGAAAATCCTAACCTCAAAAAAATCACTCTTTACAAGCCGACCGATTTTAAGCCGACATGCCGCCGCAGCATGTTTCTGCACGAGCCGCGCCGCCGTCGAGTTCATTGGCTCACTTTGACTTCAACCACGCCGCCGATATTTTTTATACCCTCCACCTACAGGATGGGGGTATACTAACTTTGTCATTCCGTTTGTAACACCTTGAAATATCGACCTGAGACCCTATAAAGTATATATATTCTTGATCGTCATAAAATTCTAAGACGATCTAGCCATGTCCGTTTGTTGAAAGCACGCTAGCATCTTAACAAAAGGAGTTAGAACGTTCAAATTTTCCATAAATGCGTCTTATAGTCGTAGATCGGTTGGGATTGAAACGGGGAGAAATCGGCCCAAAGGGAAAATTTTTTCTCTTACAATGACTAAAAATATCCATCCCTAATATTTTAGCGTATTTAAGCATGTTTTTTCCAATATGTCTGTTTATATATGCTTGATATTTGGTATGCGCATTCCCGTTACAGCAAAAACGTGCACCATAAAGTGATTCTTATTTGTAGGGGGTGAAATAGGCAAAAAAGCGATAAAAATGGTACATTTTAACCGACAACAGCTAGAAACACGAAATTCGTTGTGTACATTCCTCTGACTGTGTAGACACGGAAAATAAACTGATTTTTCGAAATTCGTACTTTTTGGGGTCAAAATAGAAAAAGGGGATAAAAATAGTACCAACTAAACCTAGAGTCATGAAATTCAGAATATACATTCCTTTGACTACGTAGACATGAAAAATAAAAGTTTTTTTTCCAAATACGTACTTTCAAGGGATACAATGGGTACGGAGGGATAAAAATGGTACCAACCAAACGGCTACACCTGGAATAATGAAATTCGGTGTATACATTCATCTGATGGCGTAGACACTTCAAATAAACAGATTGTTCGAAATTCATACTTTTTGGGGTTAAAAAGAAAAAAGGGGATAAAAATTGTACCAATCAAATGACCGCAGCTAGAGTCAGGAAATTCGGAGTATACATTCCTCTGACTGCGTACACACGGAAAATAAACAGATTTTTCGAAATTCGTACTTTTTGGGGTTAAAATGGAAATGGGGGATACAAATAAATAGTACCAACCAAATGACCGCAGCTAGAGTCATGCAATTCGAAGTATACATTCCTCTGACTGTGTAGACACGAAAAATAAACGGATTTTTCGAAATTCGTACTTTCGAGGGATACAATGGTACAGGGGGATAAAAATAGTACCAACTAAACGACTACAGCTAGAATGATGAAATTCTAATTGCGTAGAAATGTCAAGGGGATAAAAATGGTACCAACCAAATGGGCGCAGCTGGAATCATGGAATTCGGTGTATACATTCCTCTGACTGGATAGACACGCAAAATAAAAAGTTGTTTTCCAAATACGTACTTTTTCTTTTACGGCAAAAATTGGTTGAATCATGAAGTTAGGTTATTTTGCACTATGTACGTCTGATAATGGATTTTCAAAGTTTGTACTTTTGGAATTAAAATAGAATGGAAGTACAACCAACTGTAGCAACCACTATCTTCCAATATTTATGGTATTTAAGCTGTTTGAAAATATAAATATAAGAATATTTTTTTTTATTTGAAATAGATAACACCATGTAACAAGATTTTTGTCCCTGGGTTGTAATTGTTATTTCCTAGTCAGTTAGGTCCCAAAAGTATAGAAAACAGCTATTGTCGCAAGATAACTTTGCTCATGTCAGAGGAAGCGTCACTAAATTTTTTTCCAACTTCTTCATCAGCGAAGATGGGCTCTGCTTCTGCCACGACGTGACCGGTCTGTTCGAGGAAATCGGAATTGATTTCGAACCAAAAGAGTGGCGCCTCTTCATTGACAGCTCATGCAAGAGTCTCAAAGCCGTGTTGCTTCACAATGGCAACAAGTATCCGTCTCTTCCTCTGGCGCATTCAGTACCTCTCAAAGAGAACTACGACAATGTCAAGAAAGTGCTGAACGCATTGAAGTATGAGCAATATTTCGAACCATAAGAGTGGCGCCTCTTCATTGACAGCTCATGCAAGAGTCTCAAAGCCGTGTTGCTTCACAATGGCAACAAGTATCCGTCTCTTCCTCTGGCGCATTCAGTATCTCTCAAAGAGAACTACGACAATGTCAAGAAGTATGAGCAATATGACTGGGAAGTGATCGGAGATTTCAAAATAGTGACATTCTTAATGGGCCTGCAAGGCGGTTACACCAAGTTTCCTTGCTTTCTTTGCCTGTGGGACAGCAGGAACGACAGTGCACACTACAGTAAGCGTGAATGGCCACAACGAACTGAATTCACAGTGGGGAGGAACAACGTCAAGTGGGAGGCCTTGGTGGACCCCCAGAAGGTACTGATGCCACCACTCCACATCAAACTGGGTCTCATAAAGCAATTCGTCAAAGCTCTCGACAAAAATTCTTCAGCGTTCAAGTACCTACAAGACTTGTTCCCTAAGCTCTCTGAGGCGAAAGTTACAGCCGGTATCTTCGTTGGACCACAAATAAAGAAAATCTTCGAGTGTGAGGAATTCCCCAAGAAGCTCACTCGTGTTGAGAAAGCTGCTTGGATGAGTTTTATGTCAGTGGTACAGGGATTCCTAGGCAATCACAAAGCCGCAAACTACGTGGAGCTGGTCGAAAGTCTGGTGGAGAACTACGGCAAAATGGGCTGCAGGATGTCTCTCAAATTCCATATTCTGGATGCACATCTTGACAAATTCAAGGAGAACATGGGAGCATATTCAGAGGAGCAAGGCGAGCGCTTCCATCAGGATATAATGGAATTTTAGCGGCGATACCAAGGACAATACAATGAGAACATGATGAGAGATTACATTTGGGGATTGATTAGAGAAAGTGACTCGCAGTATAAACACAAATGTCGAAAAACCACCCGCTTCGGTTTTACTTTTATGTTTTTGGTTTTCTGATGTTTTAATAAAATCTAGTTTTGATTTATATGTGCTGTTCTGTATAATTTTCTCTGTAGTGAAAGACTCAAACACGTTTTTCTCATAATTTTAGCATATTTTAATGAATCCTGGTCACAAAAGCAAAGTTTCAGAGGAATATTAGGTGGTTTCCATACTTTTAAGACATAACAGACTAGGAAATAACAATTACATCCCAAGGACTGAGAAATTTTTTATTTTTGTTACATAGTGTAATGGTTTGAAATAGTTAAAATATTATATTTATGTATATATTTATTTTTGTAATATTTGTATTTGATTTGGTTTGGCTATATTAAAAAGTTTATATTTTCCTGTAATATTACTGCATTTCTACGAAAACCGACAACCTCTGTGGAATGCAATCCATGGTGGAGGGTTCGGCCCGGCCGAACTTAACGCAGTTTTTACTTGTTTGAGATCTGACGGAGTTCTAACTCCATCAAATATTAGTAACAAAATATATAACCCACTTAAAATTACAAAAGAAATGTCGACTTAGACAACCTACTACTGTGAAATATATGGATTTTTCTTCTATTTATATATATATTTATATTTCGTCTGGGAATATCTGCATTAAAATTGGATCACATCGGCACATATTTTGATATAGCCTCCGTACAAATTTCCCTTTTCACTTCTTAGCCATCTAGCAGACAGATATTAAATTCGATCAGATTTGCAACGTACCATTCGATTTCACGCAGAAACGAATCACATTATGAAATCATATCACTTCGGTCAATATTTTAATTTAAACGCCATACAAATGTCACTTCCGTTTTGACATATTACCGCCTAGAACCCACTTCATATTATAACTGGATAAGCAGGAACATATGGGCTATACGATCACTTAAAAGTACGATCGCTTACCACAAAATTAAATTGCACACAAACATAAGACAAATGAAATTCAAGCTAAATTACCGCTGGATGCTCAGAGCTTTGGAATTTTTGTTATGTTTGCCTTCGTAGGCCGTGACCCAAGTGGAGAGCAGATATATTAATTAAAAGACTGACTTTGTGTTTGTAATTGCCATTTTTTCAAAATAATTTCCTATATTTAGTGCTAAATAAATAAATAATAATACAAAAGGAAAACTCTATAACTAAACAACCCCATTGATCATCTATCCACGGCTGACATAAGCATCATAGTCGAATTCCTGCCACTCCAAACCGTCCGTGTTCGGTTTGGTATTGCCCTTCTTCAGGGTCTGCTGATTACGTTTCTCACGGGCCACATCAAAGATTTCCTCGCGTTCGCGTATACGTTTCTCCTGTTCCGTTAGGGCTTGCGGTGGACGAATGTGGGCTTTGTTGCGACTTTCCACCATCTGGAGTTCTGACATCTCATTGCCAACCACTTCGGCGTTGTAGAAGGTATCGAAATTTTGATATTGAATAGATTCAGCGGGTACATGATCATTCAACATAATCGTGTCGTAATTGCCGCTGAGCGGAGCGGCCCGCACTAGGCATACGCCCAGAGCAAACATCACTAAGATGGCCTTGAGTAGCTGGGAAATTGGGAATAGAGAGATTTTTTTAAAGGATGTCAACATAATTCATAATAATTATGGTCTCACACACATATCCAAAATATTCAAAAATTCCACCGCGGGAATACCTTCAACATCTTCAATTACTCACCTTTATCGCCATAATTCCCTGCATTTTAGTGTAGCTTCTAAGATTGCGTTTTGCGTTTGACTTCTACTCCTCCTCAGAATAAGAACTAAGTGCCGATGCAAGTACTCGTTTTGTTTTTATACTAAATCATCAGAAATTTTCCCTCATGATTCCATGGTTGGAATAATGTTTTTGCTTTCATTTTTATTGTATTTATTTAAGCCTTTTGTTTTCATTTTAAACGATTGCAACGGATAACCGGAATAATGTCCGAAAACAAATTGAATTGCAATTCAAATGTTGACCATCAATATCGGTCAAGAGCAACAAAATAAATGAAATGCAGCCACACTTACGCAAAACGTGGCCAAAAATCCCACAAAAATTTAATGTTCTGTTCTGTTTTGGTTTGGTTTACTTTACTTTACATTGTTTTGTTTGTGTTTTACATTTATTCAAATTCGAATACGAATTCCAGCTCAAGCCCACAACTGCTCACCTTACGGCTCTGCTCCTCCCTCTCGGCACAGCAGCAGGTGTAAGACCGGTTGTGTGACAATGTTCGTCAATCATTTGACTAATTTCCCGCAAAAATGCGAAAACAAAAGTACAATTAAACAATTGGAAAAACAACATGTCAACAATGTTTATTTATTGTGTGGGCCTTCCCCTTTCCCAATCCCCCGGATTTCTGTCATTTGACTGAGTAGTATTTCACTTTCGCTACACGAATCAATTGAAATCTCAATCACCGAAAATGGGTTGAGTTTTTTGTGTTGCCGGTATCAACTTGATTTGGATTATTTGTGAAATAGAACCGTAGGTCACTTCATTCGATTGAGCATAGTTATGATTATTTTCGAGTGGGCTCTTCTATGCTATTCCCTTCCACCTGAGTTGTAGTTTATTTATGTATTAAATTCAAGTCTATGGAAATAACATTTTCCTTACAGACTAAGCTTAAAAACTAAAAATAAAGGGTGTCCCAAGAAGAGCGCAATTTTTTAATTTTAAATAAAACACAGATATTTAAGAAAAAATCGTGAAACTTTATTATATCGTAAAGTAGACAGAATGAGGTTATGTATGGAACAATATATCGTGCAGATGGCCGCCGCGGCTTTGCTGGCATGCACGCGATCTTTTAATGAAATTTTCAATGACCGTTTTGCATGAATGCTGCGGTATTTCATTAATGCAGCGTCCAATTTCGTCTTTTAAGGCTTGAGTCGTCGTCGGCTTATTCGCGTAAACCATCGACTTCAAAAAACCCCAAAGAAAAAATCTAATGGTGTTAAATCGCACGATCTAGGCGGCCAATTGTGATCTCCAAAACGCGAAATAACACGACCGGGAAATGACTGATGCAGCAATTGAATTGTTTCTCTGGCTGTATGACATGTGGCGCCGTCTTGTTGGAACCACATGCCCTCCACATTCATTTCTTCAATTCTAGGCAAGAAAAAACTGGTTATCATTTCACGATACCGAACACCATTGACTGTTTGCGCTTGACCTGCCTCATTTTCATAAAAAAAGGTCCAATGATTCCTCCAGCCCAAAAACCACACCACACAGTGACACGTTGAGGATGCATTTGCTTCTCGTGAATCACTCGAGGATTTTCCGCACCCCAAATGCGACAATTCTGCCTATTGACGAAGCCATCAAGATGAAAATGGGCCTCGTCACTGAAGATGATTTTATCGCCAAAATCAGCATTTTCATGTTGTCTCTCCAATACCCAATTAACGAACTCCCTTCGCTGTCCATGGTCAGTTGGCTTCAGTTCCTGAGTCAATTGACCTTTGTATGCATGAAGATGCAAATCTTTCGTCAAAATTCGCTGCAAAGTGGATTTGGAGACACCAATTTTCTGAGCTCGGTGTCGAATTGAGGTGGATGGAGTTTGAGCGACATCATCACGTACAGATGCGACATTTTCGGTCTATCGACCTGGTCGATGGCGCGTTGTTGTCTTTACATCACTAACAGACCCAGTTTCGGCAAATTTATCCATTAATCTCTTTACAGTTGACTCTTTTGGAGCATTATTGTGACCCCAACTTGAACGCAATTTGCGAACTGTAGCCGCAAAACTTTCACCATTTTGGTAAAACAATTTCACAATGAGAATGCGTTGTTCATTCGTGTAGCGCTCCATTTTTACTAACCTCGTACCTTCTACTTACAAACAATAACAATTGTTCAAATGTCAAACAATGACACTTCGAATGTTGCCAGATTTAAAAATTGCGTTCTTCTTGGGACACCCTTTATATATAAATCTAAATAATTAACAAAATTAGCTAACGTATCACTAATATCAAGGTTGAAATTGGAGATATTATTGAACTCTCTTAATGCTCGCGTGATGGGTTCATGCGGACAATAATTTATTCTATGAATAGGTATACAAAAAACATTAAAATTAAGTAAAGGTCGAGGCGGAACATGGAAATTTAGAAGCTCAAGCAAACCCCTGGCAGTCAATATGACCAGCCACTAACTTATAAATACGGAGCAATGATGACGTAATCCTTCTATTCCCAAGAGTTTTTAGATGTATTAACCTACATTTATCCTCATATGAGGGATGAGGATGAAAAAAGTTTATAGATCTGAGAGCAAAATTAATAAACTTTTCTGAATTCTTTCAAGTCTAGAGCAGTGAGACGCATAATAAGGATTCCAAATAAAAGAGGCATATTCCATTTTGGATCTTACTAAAGACGAATAAACTAATTTAGCAGTGCACTATGGTCCCAAATCCATTTTTTTGGCAGAAATTCAAAAAAATAAAATTGGAAAGTGGTAAATGTGTATATATTTTCTTTATAGCAACACTCCAAGCAATCAAGAAAATATACTGAAGAAAATTGGGTGGCAACACCACAAGCCTGAATGATACTTAAACTTTGTGGTTCAAAAAGTGGGATTAATTTTGATATAAAGCAGTTTTACAAATTTATTAAAATCAAGACTTAAAAAGAAAATAATAAAGTGACTATATTATGAAAATTGACGACAATAGTTAGTAGTTGAAAAATTATATTTAACATTTTATGATTATGGTGGTCCTGTAAGTATTCATAGCTATTGTAATTTTGTGATTTGTAGAGAACATAATCTATAAATGTCGTGGACCAAAAATTGACTCAAAGTGTAAATGTGAAAGTGTTCGTCTGAGGTTGTCGTTTATGGTGGAATTAATATCTCGTTAGCATTTTTCGGCAAAGTCCAAAAATTGTCATTTTATTTTAGCACAGTTTTTGATCAGCCATAGAAATATATATGATTATATCTCTGAATTAGTTTTGTGTACGAGACCCCTCAATATTTTATTTAAAAGGTATTGAACGTACCTTTAAAATGACATACAACATCATTCACCTTTGTGTACACATGTAGACATTTTATCTTATTTCTTGAAATAATTATTGAATTGTATAATATTTGTATGCTATACTTTGCTTTTGTAGTAATGTTTAGAAAAACACATTTCGTCAAAATAAACAACTCTTCATTCTTTTAAGCTTTCATAAAATTTTGTTTTTGGTCACCCTGTACCAATACAGGGTGATAATTATGTTGGTTATATATTGAGTTTATATGTGAGGTGGTAGTGGGCGTGGTCCGATCGGCCCAATTTTATTTTTATTTTTTGCGTATGATATGTCTAGCAAATGTGCAAAATTACAAGACTGTATGTTTATTTTTCGACTTTATGCCATAAAAAACGGATTTGGGACCAGTGTGCAGTGTAGGGATCTGAAAAAACTTTAATTTAATAATTTCTTTTAACAAAGGCCAGCAAAGAGTACGCCTTTGGAATTATTGAGTTAATGTGACTTAAGTCAACTATTTCATCTACCACATTTAATTGGCGCCAATTAAGGATATAGTCGTAAAAAACTGGGTTTCTACATTTATAAAACGAAACTTTAAAGCATTTTGAGATATTTATTTCCAAAAAATGTTCAGAGCACCATCGTGCAATGCTCTCTAAATCACGCTGCAGACGAAGTGCATCTATTATTGAATTTATTCTCAAAAATATCTTTAGATCATCAGCATACAGTAAAACTTTCGACCACTGAACACACGAACAAATATCATTTATTAATAACTTTCTTATCGACTAATTCAGCTTGAGGCCATGGAAAAACTGGTGGTGTTGTTTTATTATTTATTTTTATTTTATTTTCCCAATATTTCGGTTGCCTTCGTCAACCATCATCAGGGGATAAACACTAAACAAAAATATATACAACTAGCAGTACCCGCTGCTTCGCACGCGTAAAAGCCAGTTATTTGTCAATTTTATCCGTCATTGTTTTTGGATAGTGGAACTTACACACCACATTTCACGAATATAGCTCCAATACTTTAGTTGGTACTACTTTTATCCCTTGTTGCCCATCCCCAATAAGAAAATTTCAAAAAATCCATTTAGATTGCGCTTTACACACAGTTTACTACCTAAAAGGTATAAATTTCGAACAATTCAATTATACTGCGCTTCTACATGGTCAGAGGAATTTACATACCAAATTTCACAATTCTAGCTGTAATACTTTAGTTGGTACCATTTTTATCCCTCTCGCCCCCTAAAAATACAAATTTTTAAAAAAAATCTATTTTTACTTGTGGAATTTACATACCACATTTCACGATTCTATCTGCAATACTTTAGTTGGTCCCATTTTTATCCCTTTTTGTCCCGCTCTCCCCTTAAAAGTACAAATTTCGAAAAAATCCAATTTTACTTCATTTCTATTTGGTCAGAGGAATTTACATACCAAATTTCAGGATTCTAGCTGTAATATTTTAGTTGGTACCATTTTTATCCCTTTTTCTCCCGCTCGTCTCTTAAAAGTACATATTTCGAAAAATCCAATTTTACTTCGTTTCTATATGGTCAGAGGAATTTACATACCAAATTTCATGATTCTAGTTGTAATACATTAGTTGGTACCATTTTTATCCCTTTTTGTTCCGCTCGCCCCCCAAAAATACAAATTTCGAAAAAATCTAATTTTACTTTGTTTCTATATGGTAAGAGGAATTTACATACCAAATCTCACGATTCTAGCTGTAATACTTTAGTTGGTACCATTTTTAACCCTTTTTGTCCCGCTCGGCCCTTAAAAGTACAAATTTCGAAAAATCCAATTTTACTTCGTTTCTATATGATCAGAGGAGTTTACATACCAAATTTCACGATTCTAGCTGTAATACTTTAGTTGGTACCATTTTTATCCCTTTTTGTCCCTCTCTTCCCTTAAAAGTACAAATTTCGAAAAAACCAAATTCTACTTCGTTTCTATATGATCAGAGGAATTTACATACCAAATTTCACGTTTCTAGCTGTAATACTTTAGTTGGTACCATTTTTATCCCTTTTTGTCCCGCTCTTCCCTTAAAAGTACAAATTTCGAAAAAATCCAATTTTACTTCATTTCTATTTGGTCAGAGGAATTTACATACCAAATTTCAGGATTCTAGCTGTAATATTTTAGTTGGTACTATTTTTATCCCTTTTTGTCCCTCTCTTCCCTTAAAAGTACAAGTTTCGAAAAAATCAAATTCTACTTCGTTTCTATATGATCAGATTAATTTACATACCAAATTTCACGATTCTAGCTGTAATACTTTAGTTGGTACCATTTTTATCCCTTTTTGTACCGCTCTCCCCTTAAAAGTACAAATTTCAAAAAATCCAATTTTACTTCGTTTCTGTATGATCAGAGGAATTTACATACCAAGTTTCACGATTCTAGCTGTAATAATTTAGTTGGTACCATTTTTATCCCTTTTTGTACCGCTCTCCCCTTAAAAGTACAAATTTCAAAAAATCCAATTTTACTTCGTTTCTGTATCGTCAGAGGAATTTACATACCAAATTTCACGATTCTAGTTGTAATACTTTAGTTGGTACCATTTTTATCCCTTTTTGTCCCTCTCTTCCCTTAAAAGTACAAATTTCGAAAAATCCAATTTTACTTCGTTTCTGTATGATCAGAGGAATTTACATACCAAATTTCACGTTTCTAGCTGTAATACTTTAGTTGGTACCATTTTTATCCCTTTTTGTCCCGCTCGGCCCTTAAAAGTACAAATTTCGAAAAATCCCTATTTGTAGCACGTCTGCATGGTCATTGCAAAGAACTCACCGAATTTCATGTTTGTAGCTACTGCCGTTTAGTCAGGACGAAGGTTCGATGTTTATCCCTTTTTGGGCCATTTTATCCCCTAAAAGTACGAATTTCGTAAAACCCTTTCTTAGTCGACGTCTACGTCATATTTGGGAACCACCCTGAAAATTTCATGACCCTGGCTTCAGCCGTTTGGTCTGGGGGCTGGTCAATGATAAGTCAGTCAGTCAGTCAGTCAGTCAGTCAGTAACGCAACTCTTTTATATATATAGATTTATAACAAATATTCACTATCAATATCACAAAAAAAATCAATAATAATTACATTAAAAATTAATAGGCGTCGTCCTGTTGTCTGCACAAATTATTGTCAACTAAAAGTCTCTCTTTGTCGGCTGTATTTTTGTATTATATGTCGATAAGCTTTCGCGCAATTCTCTGTGTCTGTTTTGTAATTCATCCTCTTCTCCGTGGGAACGTCAATAATGTTCAATACTTCAAGAGTAAATCTTCGCTTGTAATTTCTCTCCTATGCTAATATTTGTACGTCTTTGAAGTTTGGCGTATGGCCTGTCAGAGTACAGTGGGCCACAAGATCTGTTTTTTGCTCTATTGGTTTGTCAGTTGCTTGTTGGTCCGATTTATGTGAAGAAAGTCTAGTTTTTAGTTTCGTCTTGGTAGTACCAACATATACCTTTTGGCATATGTTGGACTTGTCACCATTACAAGGAATCTTATATACTACATTAGACTTGTCCTCTTTTTTATCTTAGATTTAGTTTTGCTGAATAAATTATTTACTGTACTATTTGTTTTGAGTGCTAATTGAAAATTGTCTTTGTTATAAATGTCAGCATTTTTGAACCTTTCAGAAAATCCTTGTACATACGTCAGCGGTTTATAGATTTTCTCCTCCTTCTCTTTGTCATTTATATGTTTTTTCATCTTAGTGTTTGTTTATGGAAGTCATTTGATCGTAGAATTTTCTTGATTTTGCGTTCATTGGCTTTGTGAAATGATGAGTCACTTATATTGAATACCCTATTTATAAAATTCGTCGCTGTGTTGATTATTGTTCGTTTATGGTGTTTGGAATGAAAATTTATAAGTCTCCTGATGACGTTGGCTTCTGGTACCAGTTCAATTTTAGCAGGCTTCCTTGTCTATGAATTATAGAGTCAAGATATGGGAGTTTATTGTCTTCTTCTTTTTCTATAGTGAATTGTATTTGCCGATCAAATGAGTTCAGTGTTTTTAGGGTATTGTCAACTTCTTCCTTCCTTAGTATCCCAAACAAATCGTCTACATATTTTGTGAGAATTCTTGGTTTTGTCGTCAATTTCTCCATTGTAGCGTCCAGCAGTTCTTCCATGACAATGTCAGCGATCACAGGAGAAGCCGGGGAGCCCATGGGCATTCCTTTCCTTTGTTCATATATGTGGTCATTATATTTAAAATATCGGGTGCCCTTCATGCAGAATGTTAATATTTGTAGGAAAAAGTCCTTTGGTATTTTGTAAATGTCTCTATTTTCTCCCACTTTCTCTCAATAGTTTTAATGGCTAGGATTACAGGAATACTAGGGAATGAGGACACCACGTCAAATGAAATTAGAATCTCGTTGTCGTCAATGTGTGTGTTGTTGAATCTAGATTTAAATTCAGCTGCGTCTTTTACGTTGTAAGTTGAATCTTTTGTGAGGTTCTTTAAAATGTCAACAATAAATTTACAAAGGTCATAGGATGGAGAGTTAATTGAAGAGCATATTGGTCGTAGTGGCGTGTTTTCTTTGTGAATTTTCGGGAGTCCATATAGTCTTTGTGCCATTGCTGTTCTGTTCGTCAATTTGTTTTTGTCAGTAAGGCTTATTAAATTCATGTTGAATAAACTGTCCACTAATGTCTTGTTTTTGTTTTGTAGCTTAGATGTTGGATCCCTTTTAAGTCGTCTATAAGTGCACATGTCCCTAAGAATACTTTTCATTTTTAACTCGTAGTCATTCTTATTTATTGCCACTGTTTTCCCACCCTTGTCCGAATTTAAAATTAATATATTATTATTTTCTTTGAGAAATTTCCTAGTTTGTCCCACTGTGTCAAGTACGAATTTGTCTCTGCTGCTAAGTTGAGTTTTGTGTAAGTGGTCGTCAATCAGTGTAACTATTTTAGTTCTCGCCATTTCTTGTTGTTCTCTATTGTCTATTGTCTGCACACACCTTTCGCCCTCTGCTATTATATTGAAGAGTGGAAAGTCAGCTTTGGTATTAGGCAGCCCATGTTTGGGGCCTAACGAAAGTAAAAGTAAAGTTATTAATAACACAAAAAACAATGGTCACAGAATACTACCCTGAAGCAGCTAAATGAAATGAAATACAAAATGACATCTATTTGACAAATATGAAATATAAAAATTTAAAAATTTTGAATGAAATCCAATTGAAAAAAGCTTGCTAATAAGAACTGGGTGAGACACTTTATCAAAAGCCTTGGAGAGATCAGTGTATATTGTATCAATTTGACATCCATTTTCAAAGTTAGAAATACAATATTGAGAAAATACTGTTAAATTTGTAAGTGTGGATCTACCACGAATAAAACCATGCTGATAGGGGGAAATTATAGATTTGACAGCAAAATACAATTTTTCAAAAACGATATGTTCAAACACTTTCGCTATATTACTTATTTTGGATATGTGCCTATAATTTGCTACATTATCCATACCTCCAGATTTATAAATTGGAGTTACATAAGCAACTTTCCACTTATCTATAAAAATATCTTCTTCTAAAGATTTATTGAACAAGAGTAATAGAGGGACAAATAACGAAAAATTAAAACTTTTTAAGAAGAAACCATCTAATTTATAAGAAGGTTTTAACTTTGAAATACCAAAAAGAGCATCGTCTTTAGTTAGCTGAATAAAACCAAAGTCAAGAAACGAATTTGTATTGTGGTTAAAAATGATACGACTATCATTTGCCACAAAATTACTACTGAAGAAATTTGCGATAGATCTTGAAAAGTATTTTCTAATGTGGCTAGCTTGTCAGCATTACAGTTCCCTGGAATATTCCAGCAATCTCAAATAAGGTAAGTATTATCTAGCTGCGGTTATTTGGTCGGTACTATTTTTATCCCATTTTTTCATTTTGACCTCAAAAAGTACGAATTTCGAAAAATCAGTTTATTTTCTGTGTCTACACAGTCAGAAGAATGTATACTCCGAATTTCATGACTCTAGCTGCGGTCATTTGATTGGTACTATTTGTATCCCCTTTTTTTCATTTTAACCCCAAAAAGTACGAATTTTGAAAAATCTGTGTATTTTACTTGCCTATGCAATCTACCTTAAAAGTACGAATTTGGAAAAAAATACTTTTATATTATGTATCTACTCAATTAGAGGAATGTACACAGCGAATTTCGTGTTTCCAGCTGTTGTCGTTTAATATGTACCATTTTTATCCCTTTTTTGCCCCATTTCACCCCCTGCAAATAAGAATCACTTTATGGTGCACGTTTTTGCTATAAGGGGAATGCGCATACCAAATATCAAGCAAGTATAAACAGAAATATTTAAAAAAACATGCTTAAATACGCTAAAATATTAGGAATTATTATGGGTATTTTTAGTCCTTGCGAGGGAAAATTTTTTCCCTTTGGGCCGATTTCGCCCCGTTTCAATCATAACCGATCTACGACTATAAGACGCATTTATGGATAATTTGAACATTCTAGCTCCTTTCGTTTAGATGCTAGTGTGCTTTCAACAGACGAACGGACGGACATGGCTAGATCGTCTTAGAATTTTTTGACGATCAAGAATATATATACTTTATAGGGTCTCAGGTCGATATTTCAAGGTGTTACAAATGGAATGACAAAATTAGTATACCCCCATCCTGGAGGTGGAGGGTATAAAAATGTACCAAGATCTCCCATAGCGTGATCGATAAGCACTTCAGAATATTTTTTCCGAGTTTTTCCTGTTTTTACACTGAACTGGAATTGTTTAAAAAAATCTTCTAGGCAAAAATGACAGATGTCTAAATTCAAATTTGAAAATTTCACAATTTTTGAACTTTTTGTAGAAAATGTATCATACCTTTTGGAGAGATAACGGAATATGATGTACTATAATATATAATATTTTTATATTTTATTGACATTTTAATATTCTACAAGTATTCGAATAGTTTAATTTACTTAGTTCCCCATATACCATCTACCAATTGCTCTGAATACATCAGCTTCTCAGAATTTATGTTCTACGCTGAATTTACTTTTCCGGGGTACCCCACACTTATGTATTATTTCATCGTAGAATCGCGTAGAATCATGGCCTTTAAAAACTGATTTTAAAACAAATTAAAAAAATATAAAATAAATTATAAGCAAGCGAAGCATGCCACCGTGCGACAAATGACAATTGTTTTTCCCCTCCCAAGAACGAGAGTATATAGAACTGACCACTGTGGATCGTAGCTGCATCAATTAGAGCCTTTGAGACATTTGAGAGTTAGGTTCCTTAATGTTTTCAGACGGCTGCGAATCGCCAGTGTATCTAGCTCTTATATTATGTTTTCCCGTAATTATGGAAAACATCTTTGACCCATTTTAAAGAATGCTTTCGAAAGACATTTAGACAGACAGAACCAATTTGATCTAAACATACCTAGTCTAGTCTTAAATCACTCCATCGATGCGTTAGACTGCCTGCCTCAAATAACATATACTCTTTATATCCTGCAGGGTGACAGTATAAAACGAAATTATTAAGTTCCAGTAAAAACCGACCTCAGTGGTCCACATATAGTAAAGAAAATGTGTTCCCTAGGTTCGTATCTTATCTGCATGCGAACCAAAAAATTAGGATTACTTGAGACAATTAGATTCAACCGCAAAGAGACTAGATTCCATTTAGGTACAATTTATTAGCCAAGAGCAAGAAGAATTCATCTAATACCACAAAAAGCAATCACATCGTAAGTGGAAGAAAAAACTATGACAAAATAACTCAAAAAGAACATTTCATTCTTAAATTTGGTTTCCAGAAAAGTTTTAAAATTACCTACAAACAGCAATTTCGAAGTTGCGCCCTGGCAAAACAAATTTATTTCCATACGCCGAGACCCAAGTGAATAGAAGATATTTTAAATGAGAGTCTTATTTTTTGTTTGTAATAATTGCCATTTTTTAAATAATTTCCTATATTTAGTGTAAAGTAATTAATAATACAAAAGAAAAACTCTAAAACTAAACAACCGCACTTATAAACTATCCATTGTCCAGCCACCAGGTTTGATGTTGACCATTCTTCAGAGCCACATCAAACACTTCCCCTTGTGTTCCTTCTCCACCTTAAATATTGAATGGACGAACGTGAGCATTATTGTAACTTTCTTCCATCTGGAGCTCGGACATCTCATTGCCAACCACCTCGGCATTGTAGAAGGTATCGAAGTTTTGATATTGAAGAGATTCAGCGGGTGCATGATCATCGATCATAATCGTTTCGTAATTACCGTTGAGCGGAGCGGCCTGCACTAGGCATACGCCCAGAGCAAACATCACTAAGATGGCCTTGAGTAGCTAAAAAATCGGGAGGAAAGGAATGTTTAAAATGTTATTCAAATAATATAAGAATAAAAGAATTGAAACAAGAAAGTCCACGCCGGGGATAAAACATATTGAATTATCGCTCATAGTAATATTTTTATATTTATTAAACACATGTTTCATTGAATATAATTGCTCAGACTTAAGTTCGGTCGTTGATTGCCACTTTGAATCATGTTTGAAATCTTCCAAAGCGATTGAATAAAAAGCAAGCAGATTATTTTCACAATAGTCTGAGGATTCTAGTCAGATTTTATCTAGATATTATTGTATATTTTATCAGTCTTATGTCAGAGATATGTGGATATGATAGGATTTTCTCAAAGCTAGACCAGAGACGGTTCGACCAGTCGTAAAAGTCAAACGAATTTCTCACCCAAAATAACATTGAAATCGTTGCGACAAATATGTACTATCGTACAATCTGCCACGAAAAAAATCATATCGAATTTAATGAATTTCTTCCCGAAGAGTCCGAACATTTCGTCTACTTTGAAATGTTTAGGTCGGCCTTTGGTACGAAATGTAGCAAATTCCATACAAATCTCTCCCCCAAATTCCAACAGGAATCTCTCCAACAAATTTCCACAATCTTTGGAATTTTCACCGCAAAAATCGGAACAAATTTTTGTCAAACTTTCATATAACATTCGTTGTAATATCTGACTTACTTTGTCATATTGCAGAGCGATGACAAAAATGTCCGTCGAACCGAAGGACTGAAATACCCACTAATATTTGGACTATTTAAGATTTGTTTAAATTTGTGCTTTACATTAACTAGAAATTTGTTGCGTACATAAAAGCACCAAACAGTAAGTACAAGTTTTAGCGGGAGAAAGGGACAAGAAAGGGAAAATTGGTACCAATGATACGACAATAGCTAGAAACATGAACTTGGGAATGTGCATCCCTCTAATTGCGTAGCCAGGAAAAATAGAGGGATTTTTCGAATTGTACTTTTAAGAAATATAAATGGAAAAGAGGGATAAAAATAGTGGCAACCAAATCGCTGAAGCTGAAATCATGAAATTCGGATTCATCTGACTGTGAAGATGCGAAAAAAAATATTTTTTGAAATTTGTACTTTTGTACCCATTGGCCACATTTTTCGCCTAAAAATGTGGCCAATGGGGATAAAAATGGCATCAACCAAACGGCTGCAGCTATAATATCGAAATTCGGTGTGCTGGTCAGTGACCAGCCCCAGACCAAACGGCTGAAACATGGGTCATGAAATTTTCAGGGTAGTTCCCAAATATGACGTAGACGTCGACTAATAAAGGATTTTACGAAATTCATACTTTTAGGGGGTAAAATGGGACAAAAAGAGATAAACATCGAACCTTAGCCCTGGCTAAACGGCAGTAGCTAGAAACAGACAATTCTGTGTGTTCCTTGCAATGACCATCCAGACGAGCTACAAATAGGAATTTTTCGAAATTTGTACTTTTAAGGGAGGAAAGAGACGAAAAGGGATAAAAAATGGTACTAACTAAAGTATTGTAGCTATATACGTGAAATCGGTATCTACATTTCTCTGACAACGTAGACTTGCAACATAAATGGATTTTTCAAAATTTGTACTTAAAAGGGGTAAGCGGGACAAAAAGGGATAAAAATAGTACCAACTAAAGTATTGTAGCTAGAATCGTGAAATTTGGTATGTAAATTCCTCCGACCATGTAGAAGCGCGTTAAAATTTGATTTTTCAAAATTTGTACTTTTAAGGGTTGCGAGGGAGGGAGGGATAAAAATGGTACCAATTTAAGAATTGCAGCTACATTCGTGAAAATCGGTATCTACATTTCTCTGAAAACGTAGACTTGCATCATAAATGGATTTTTCAAAATTTGTACTTAAAAGGGGTGAGCGGGACAAAAAGGGATATAAATAGTACCAACTGAAGTATTGTAGCTAGAATCGTGAAATGTGGTATGTAAATTCATCCGACCATGTAAAAGCGCGTTAAAATTGGATTTTGCAAAATTTGTACTTTTAAGGGTTGCGAGGGAGGGAGGGATAAAAATGGTACCAGTTTACGTATAGCAGATATATTCGGGAAAATCGGTATTTACATTTCTCTGACAACGTAGATTTGCAACATAAATGGATTTTTCAAAATTTGTGCTTATAAAGGTTGCGAGGGACAAAAAGTGATAAGAATGGTACTAATTTAAGTATTGCAGCTATAGTCGCGAAATTGTAAATTTCTTTGAAGCGCAATCTAAATGTTTTTTTTTCGAAATTTGTACTTATAAGGGGTGAGCGGGACCAAAAGGGATAAAAATGGTACCAACTTAAGAATTACAACTAGAATCGTGAAATTCAAGTGTGTAAATTCCTTTGTCCATGCAGAAACGCAATTAAAATGGATTTTTCGAAATTTTTTCTTATAAGGGGTGAGCGGGACAAAAAGGGTACCAACTAAATTATTATAGCTAGAATCGTGAAATGCAAATGGTATGCAAATTCCTCTTATAATATGGAAGCGCAATACAAATGCATTTTTGTACTTTTATGGGGTGAACGGCACAAAAAGGGCTAAAAAATGGTACCAACTAAAGTATTGCAGCTAGAATCGTGAAATTTGATATTTAAGAAGCCATATAGTTGCAAAAAGTTATAAAATGGTCGGCTGCATCTAGAAACATGAGGTCGTGCATATAAAAGGTTCTGCGGTTATAATTTTTTGTTCAAAACTGGGTAGAATAAAAATAAAAATTATACATACGAAGGCAGTTCAGCTAAAATAGTGCACATCTAATAGGAGGTTTCGAAATTACTATTTTAGATTTATCTATATCCACCAAAAGAAAATCAAATGAATATTATCCAAAAACAGAGGCGGATAAAATTACCCAGCAAAAACTCTCATTACCAAGTAATGTGGGGAATAAGGAAAACCAGAAACCTTCACTACTTATTTTTCGAATCCGTTTCTAATTATTTTTATAAAGGGGATTGTAAAAAAATAAGTACTTCCACGCAAGCTTACAAAAAGTTGAGAAATAAGTACTTCACGCAGGCTTACAAAAAGTTGAGAAATAAGTACTTCCACGCACGCTTACAAGAAGTTGAGAAATAAGTACTTCCACGCACGCTTACAAAAAGTTAATATATAAGTACTGGTTGCTGGTTTGAACAATCACAGCAGAATATTTCTCGCAACTTCATTATATTTCAAAATTTGTATGATCAACAATCACATCTCGGCAAGCGAACGTATACCCAAATAATACAGTTTTGTTGACGTAACAAAAGGTACGGAAGAAGAATTGGAAATGTATTTTCCATTCTTCTTATTGTTATTGTTGTGTTGTTAATATACTATTTTAGCAATATTTGTTATAATACTATTTTACCAATAAAAAGATTTTTTTAATTCCATTATTGTTCTACCAGTTAACTTTATGATACTGCACAGAAATAACTCCCATTGTGCGTAACATGTACACACTGCGATTGACAAGAAGCTACTAAATTTTCTTCATCAATCGAAAATATCGAAATGGCTGCATGACAAAGCTACACACTACTCTATGTGTAGCAAAACATGGATGTGTTGTTACCAATAACTACTTTTTTAAGCGGAGGAGTCCATTATTTCATACTTCAAAATAATGCAGGGCGTAATGGACTGTCATTACTAGGTAATGCAAATAATAATGAGGTGGCACTACCGAGTTTTTGCTGGGTAATAACATAACTGGCTTTTTTCGCGTGCGAAGTTATATGTAATTGAAGAAAAATATCACAAAACAAAACACTTTAAAATCATTTCATAAAGTTTCTCACAGACATTGAAACATGTTGTTCATGGTGGTTGCACGAATAAGGTTCTGAACTAAATTTTTCGATAATCATTATGTGTCCGGTGAGGGTCAAAGGACTTCTTATTATTTTATATTCCGTCGCTACTCACCTTTGTTGCTGTAATTCCGTGCATTGTAGTATAACTTCTAAGATTGCGATTTAAGTTTGATGTTTTACTTCTCCTCTGAATAAGAACTAAGTGCCGTGTAAGTTCTCGTTTTGGTTTTATACCAAATCATCAGAAAATTGTCCACATGATTCCTTGGCTGGAATAATGTTTTTTTTGTATGTATTTAAGTCTTTGTAACGGATAACCGGAATAATGTTTAAAAACAAATTGAATTGTAATCGAATCGAATGTCGGCCATCAAAATAAATGAAACGAAGCCACAGCACTCACGCAAAATGTGGGCAAAACCCCACCCGCCAAAAAAAAATTAATGATCTGTTTCGGTTTACTTTGCATTACTGTTGTGTTTGGTTGTGTTTTACATTCACCCAAATACAAATACGAATTCCCACTCAAATCCACCACTTTTCAACTTACGACCCTTCTACCGCCCTCTTGTCGCCGCAACAGGTGTTAGACCGGTTGTGGGACAATGTTCGTCAATCGCTTGACAAATTTCCCCCAAAAATGCCAACAAATTACAATTAAACATTCGGAAAAACAACATGACAACAACACCACATTGATTTATTTTTTGTTTTGTTCTTCTCCCCCAACACCCTTCCTCACCTCACTAACTAACGTGAGTGACGTACGCGTGTGTGTGAGAATTACTTCACTTTCGCTACACGAATCGATTGAAGAGTCAATGACCGAAAATTGACTGAGTTTTTTTTTCACTCCACCGTTGCCGGTAACAACTGGAATTGATTTGTTTGTTGTTGGTGAAATAGGCCCGCAAAGCATTTCATTGGGAATTTGGGAATAGTTGCGAATCTCAAACAAACTTTTCGAGTGTGGCAAGCGTTAAATGTGAATGTGTGTTGAGTGTTTGTATCCTGTCGGAATGGACCTCACATTGAAGGCTTAACAGGTGCTTGGCACTCCATCCGTCCGCAAGTCATGGGGAATGATTTTTTTGAACAATAACTCAAAAGCATAGTGCCGATGTAGTTGTTTTCGTCGTTACCGGAAATGGATGTGGTGAAATGTAGGAGAACAATCAATGTCCAGTAAGTGATTTCATATAGAAATTTAAAGAAGGGCAACACAAAATTAAACCACCAATCGAGTAAATAGGGAGCATTACAATGAGCCAAATTTTAGCCGCATCTTTAGCTCGATCTTTGCGGGTTCAGGTTCAACACCGACTGAGGTTGGTAGCATTATTATTTATTCGTTAATGCATGACATTTATGAGTAAAATGTCCAGTAGCCGTCCGGATCAGGATCTTGGCAGTAGGCCCCTTTAAGTGAGTACAAAATTATATAGAGCACAGTCCACTGACTGAAAGAAGCTACTTTTGGTATATTTGTACGTTTATTTGAATTTTTGGGAGAAGAAAACATCCAATCCGGAATGAAATTTTGTCATAGTCCTTCGTCCTTAATATGATGTGAGCCCGCGATCATGACAAATGTGACATGCGGACATGTTGAATGAGAGTGAATCGCATAGTAGGGGAGTTTCGAGGCCGAGGTGGTTCAGAATCAATATCCATCGGCCAAAATTCAATAACTTTTGTTCTAGTAGACATTTTTGAGTTCTGTAAAAAATTAAAGTAAATTGCTAATTTTGTTTCGTATACCCTCCATGATGGGGGTATACTAACTTTGTCGTTCCGTTTGTAACACCTTGAAATATCGACCTGAGAGCCTATATATATTCTTGATCGTCATAAAACGTCAAAAACGATCTAGCCATGTCCGTCCGCCCGTCCGTCTGTCCGTAGATCGGTTGGAATTGAAACGGGCCCAAAGGGAAAAATTTTTCCCTCACAAGGACTAAAAATACCCATAATAATCCCTAATATTTTAGCGTATTTAAGCATGTTTTTTGAATATGTCTGTTTATATTTGCTTGATATTTGGTATGCGCATTCCCCTTATAGCAAAAACATGCACCATAAAGTGATTCCCTTTTGTAGGGGGTGAAATGGGGCAAAAAGGGATGAAAATGGTACATATTAAACGACAACAGCTAGAACCACGAAATTCGGTGTGTAGATTTCTCTAATTGAGTAGATACATAATATAAAAATATTTTTTTGAGCGCCTCGGTAGTCGAGTTGGTAGCGTGCTCGGCTATCAGCGTGGGGGTTGTGGGTTCGATTCCCACCAGAGGCTCTGGTCTGTCGCTGCAATAGCTAGCTACAATGATCTCAGTCACCCCGGCTCAATCCCTGGACCCACAAATTAGAATATAAATTTACTTTGTATTGTAATTCATAATAAATAAATAAAAATAAAAATATTGTTTTCGAAATTCGTACTTTTAAGGGGTAAAATGGGAATAGAGAGATAAAAATGGTACCAACCAAACGGCTGCACCTAGAATAATGAAATTCGGTGTATACATTCCTCTGATTGCGTAGACAAGTAAAATACACGGATTTTTCAAAATTTTTGGGGTCAAAATAGAAAATGGGGATAAAAATAGTACCAATCAAATGACCGCAGCTAGAGTCATGAATTTCGGAGTATACAGTCCTTTGACTACGTACACATGAACAATAAAAGTTTTTTTCCAAATTCGTACTTTCAAGGGATACAATGGGTACGGAGGGATAATAATGGTACAAACCAAACGGCTACACATGGAAAAATGAAATTCGGTGTATACATTCCTCTGATTGCGTAGGCACTTAAAATAAACAGATTTTTCGAAATTCGTACTTTTTGGGGTTAAAATGAAAAAAAGGGGATACAAATAGTACCAATCAAATGACCGCAGCTGGAATCATGGAATTCGGTGTATACATTCCTCTGACTGGATAGACACGCAAAATAAAAAGTTTTTTTTTTTTTTCAAATTCGTTCTTTATCTTTTATGGCAAAAATGGGTTGAATCATGAAGTTAGGTTATTTTGCACTATGCACGTATGATAATGGATTTTCAAAATTTTTACTTTTGGACTTAAAATAGAATGGAAATACCAATAATTATGGTATTTAAGCATTTTGAACATATAAATATAAGAATATTTACTTTTCTGATTTGAAATAAATAATGGTTTGAAATAATTAAAATATTATATTTATTTATAAAATTATTTTTTTAATATTTGTATTTGTTTTGGTTTGGCTATATTAAAAAATTTATATTTTCCTGTAATATTACTGCACTTCTACGAAAACCGACAACCTCTGTGGAATGCAATCCATGGTGGAGGGTATATAAAGTTCGGCCTGGCCGAACTTAACGCCGTTTTTACTTGTTTTCTTTTGGCATATTTCCGGCAAATGATCTCCGATTGTTATCAAATTTAGCATGAGGATAAAGGAAATTTACCCACCTTTTTATCTGCGTACCTACTTTTCAGAATTTAATGAGACGAAAATGACTAAATTGCGTTTTGGAATTAAAAAATCTGACTTTTGCTCTAAATGTATCCTATCTTCCAAGGGTGCAATTTCGTGCAGGCAAAAGTTACCCTACAAAAACGGGGAACCCTACAGCCTTTCTTAATATGTATATTAGAGCGTACCAGGTTACAAGTAAAAAAAAAAAGTTCGCCGTACACCTTCGAATATGAAGTATTATTGAAAGGTAGTTTCAAAAAAATTTTTTTTATTTTTTTATGCCGAACGTAGGGGTCGCGCTTTTACATTTTTCTATATAACTTCTGCATTTATAAACGGATTTTAAAGTGTGATACATCGATGTTTTTGTCCGATTTTTTTGTCTTTGAAGTCATTGAGCTCAAACATGATTCATGATTTTATGCGAGCTTTAATTTTCGATTATTAGAGTGGTACATTAGGGTAGTAGCAACTGAGAAATGATGGGTAAGTACCAGAAGGGGGTGCTTGAGCTCAATGACTTCAAAGACAAAAAAATCGGCCTCGTCGAGACAAAAACATCGATGTATCACACTTTAAAATCCGTTTATAAATACAAGTTATATAGAAAAATGTAAAAGCGCGACCCCTACGTTCGGCATAAAAAAATAAAAATTTTTTTTTGAAACTACCTTTCAATAATACTTCATATTCGAAGGTGTACGGCGAACTTTTTTTTTGAGGTACGCCCTAATGTATATGTTTCGTTAAAGGCTTTTGACGGAAAAATGTTGTGTTGGTTCAAAACGGCATATTTTTTAAAGTATTTGTTACAAACATAGTCATAATAAAGCCAAGAAACCACAATTTCTAATAAAAAAGATCTTAATCTCGTAAAATATGGGAGAAACAGTTCGACAAAATCAAAAAAAGAAATTACGTTTTTTCAATTTTCAAAATCTGAAAAACGTGAAAATCTGTAATACAGAAAAAAAATTTAATTTTTTCTTCGCATTATGAAGAATTACCAAAAATATGTTAAAAAACATAAAAACGAAAAAATAAAAATTTTAATTTTTTTTAATCGAAAAATACGAAAAGTATTCAACTTTGGGCCGATTTCTAAAATATATCTGATTTCCCAATTTTTAATGTTAATATCCCAAAATAATCATTGGGTCATTGTCTAATTTTTATTTTTACAGAACTCAAAAATGTCTACTAGAACAAAAGTTATTGAGTTTTGACCGATGGCTTTTGATTCTGAACCACTGTGCACCGGCTGTATCACCTTAATGTTAAAATTATTGTTTATTAAAAAATTACGAGGAAATAAAGAGAAAATGAAAAAATATTTTCTTTAAGATTTGATGATTTTCTATTAAACTAGAGGCAATTTGCTTTAAAATCTACTAAAAAATATATATAACTTTAAAATTACTTTATGACAAAATTCGTTTTTCTCCATTCGATCTACAATTTCATATTTTATTTTGAACTAGGATATTGTCCTGGCTCAAGACCTAATAGAATTCAAATTTATTTACAAATGGCATGGTGAGATTTATTACTTGGCTGCAGACTACCACGATCATGATTTCGACCATGTCAAAAGTCTTTTCAAGTGGCTTCGCAGCGACTTTTCAACATCAAACCCGGCCTCTATAAGCAGATGATTCTCACAAACGAACGAGAAGAACAACTCACTTGCCGAATTTGCGTTTAAAAAATCGCACCAAGTAATAAAGAAGTATTGCTGGGTAACTATACCTGCATATACACATACTTACATATGCAACTCAATGAGATGCTTGTAAGATGCCATGTGTACTTTATTACTTGGTGCGATTTTTTAAACGCAAATTCGGCAAGTGAGTTGTGCTTCTCGTTCGTTTGTGAGAATCATCTCCTTATAGAGGCCGGGTTTGATGTTGAAAAGTCGCTGCGAAGCCACTTGAAAAGACTTTTGACATGGTCGAAATCATGATCGTGGTAGTCTGCAGCCAAGTAATAAATGTCACCATGCCATTTGTAAATAAATTTGCATTCTATTAAATGTAGATGCAAAATGGTCTTGAGCCAGGACAATATCCTAGTTCAAATCAAATATTGATTACAGACCAAAAAAATACAAACGAAAAAACTAAAATTTCATATTTTTTAAATCGGTAAATGCAGCTTTATTCGCGTCTTAACGCCCATGGTAATAAAACGTCGGGCGGGATTAAAGATTTTATTCTTATAGATTTTCTCCTATAACATATGACCAGATCAAATATATTTTATGAGGCGACCGAAGTCCGCCAACGCAGTAATCATATTGTCTATATAGCCGGTTTTGGCAGAGAATATTTAGTCTGCGTAGGCGGCTCTGGACATACCCCATGGTGAAAGTTCTAAATTCCGGTGGAAAGGCCGGCAACGCAGAAAAATTGTATTTTCTGTAGCCGGCTTTGGACATACCCCAGGGGAGAAAATCGTTATACCCGACCGAAGGCCCGGAACGCAGAAATCATTTATTCTGCGTAGTCGGATTGGACACACCACATTTGTACAAAAGGAGCCTTTACTCTACGTTAACGACTTTGGCAATACTCCAGAGGGGGAAAAGCAATCATAATGCCCAAACTTTATGTCATAAGGCCCAAATAATTTCATTGGGCTTTTAATTTTATAAATATTCCAACTTTCGCCGGAGGTACCATGAATAGTTGTACTATAATTTTATGTATATTCATATATTCCGATTACATTGTAATTAAATAAAAATATAGATAGTCTTGAGCCAGGACAATATCCCAGTTCATATTAAATATTGACAATATTTGTCTCCTAGACGGAGTCTACACCATTTTCAGATGAAATTGAGAAAATGCAAGTTGAAATTGAAAAATGAAAATTGAAATTGAGAATAAGCAAATTGATACTGAGAAAAGACAAATTATTCTTGGGAAAAACAAAATCATATTAAATGATAATTAAAGCTAATTAAATTAAACATAATTAAAATGATAAAGCATCTTTGAAATTGAGAAGAAATTATTACAAATTTATAACTAACAATATAGTAGTATAGGGTGATTTTTTAGCTATTATCTTTTTGGCAACACTGGTTTAAACAGCTGACGCAAGTTTCGTGTTTTGTTTCACTGTCAAACATCTTCGTCTTACAAACGAACAACGCTTGCAAATTATTGAATTTTATTATCAAAATGCGTGCTCTGTTAAGAAAGTTCATCGCGCGCTTCCATTTTATGGTCAGTTTAATCGACCCACTGAAGCGACTATTCGGTGACTAAATTTCGCACCAAATTTACATCGTTGAACATTAAACCACCAACACGCTTACGTAGAGTGCGAACTGAAGAAAATATCGCAGCTGTATCGGCCAGTGTTAATGATGACCATTAATTATCGATTTGTCGCCGTTCGCAGCAATTGGGCCTCTGTTACTCAAAAACGTGGAAATGCCAAAATTGGACTAAACGGATGGACCATTTGAGGCGCAGTCAAGGTCAACATTTGTATGAAATAATCTTCAAACATTAAATTATATGGGCCGTACTAACGATTTTTTTGAAAAACTTTCCTATAGCTTTTAAAAAATCACCCTTTATAAGGAAAAGAAAACAATTTTTAATATACAAAGAATTCTCCAACCAATTCTATCGATCTTTGGTAGAGAGTCGCCTTTAATTTGGGATATATATAAAGAGTGATTTTTTTGAGGTTAGGATTTTCATGCATTAGTATTTGACAGATCACGTGGGATTTCAGACATGGTGTCAAAGAGAAAGATGCTCAGTATGCTTTGACATTTCATCATGAATCGTCTTACAAACAAACAACGCTTGCAAATTATTTAATTTTATTATCAAAATGCGTGCTCTGTTAAGAAAGTTCATTGCGCGCTTCCATTTTATGGTCAGTTTAATCGACCCACTGAAGCGGCTATTCGGGCTATTGTGACTAAATTTCGCACCAAATTTACATTGTTGGACATTAAACCACCAACACGCTTACGTAGAGTGCGAACTGATGAAAATATCGCAGCTGTATCGGCCAGTGTTAATGATGACCACCAATTTTCGTTTCGTCGCCGTTCGCACCAATTGGGTCTCTGTTACTCAAAAACGTGGAAATGCCAAAATTGGACTAAGCGGATGGACCACCTAAGACGCAGCCGCGGTCAACATTTAAATGAAATTATCTTCAAAAAGTAAATGTCATGGACCAATCTAACGTTTCAAATAAAGAACCGATGAGATTTTGCAAATTTTATGCGTTTTTTTTTAAAAAAAAGTTATCAAGCTCTTAAAAAATCACCCTTTATATGTAACTAGCAGTACCCGCTTCTTCGCACGCGAAAAAGCCAGTTATTTCTTATTAGTTTTATTCGTCTCTGTTTTTGGATAATATTTATTTGATTTTCTTTTGGTAGATATAGATAAATCTAAAATAGCAATTTGTGAACCTCATATTAGATAGCACTCATATACAGTCAAAGGAATGTACGTGTCGATGTGCACTATTTTAGCTGAACTCTCTTCGTGTGTATAATTTTTATTTTTATTCTACCCAGTTTTGAACAAAAAATTACAACCGCAGAGCCTTTTATATCCTCGAGCTCATGGTTATAGATGCAGCCGACCACTTTATAACTTTTTGCTCCTCTTTCCCCAAAAAATCACTACAGGTAACATGTGTTTTTGCTTCCCCTAAAAATGTGTACTTTATTTGGTACCACATTTATCCCTAGCATCCCCTTATAAATACAAATTTTGTAATATCCATTTATGTTCCGCGTTTACGTAATTAAAGGGTTGTACACAATTGTTATCCATTTTTGTACCAAGCGCACCTTAAAAGTAAACATTTGGACAAATCCAATTTGACTGCGCTTCTACATGGTCAGAGGAATTTACATATCAAATTTCACGATTCTAGTTGCAATACTTTAGTTTGTACCATTTTTATCCCTTTTTGTGCCGTTCAGCCCTTGAAAGTACACAAATTCATAAATATTGCGCTTCTATATGGTGAGAGGAATTCACATACCAAATTTCACGATTCTAGCTATAATACTTTAGTTTGTACCATTTTTATCCCTTTTTGTCCCGTTCGCCCCTTAAAAGTACAAACTTCAAAAAATCCATATATGTTACAAGTCTACGTTGTCAGAGGAATTAACACACCAAATTGTACAACTTTAGCTGCAATACTTAAATTGGTACTATTTTTATTCCTTTTTGTTCCGTGCACCCCTTAAAGTACAAATTTCGAAAAATCCAATTTTACTGCGCTTCAAATTTCATGATTCTAGCTGCAATACTTTAGTTGGTACCATTTTTGTATCCCTTTCTGTGTCGTTCACCCCTTAAAAGTACAAAAATACATTTATATTGCGGTTCTATATGGTGAGAGGAATTTACGATTCTAGCTATAATAATTTAGTTTGTACCATTTGTATCACTTTTTGTCCCGCTCACCCTTATAAGAAAAAATTTCGAAAAATCCATTTTGATTGCATTTAATATATTATATTAATAATAATAATAATATTAATAATAATACTTTAGTTGGTACCATTTTTATCCATTTTTGTCCCGCTCAACCCTTATAAATACAAATTTCAAAAAATCCTTTTATGTTGCACGTCAGAGAAATTCAGATACCCATTTTCAAGAATATAACTGCAATACTTAAATTTGTATACCTTTTTATACCCTCCACCTCCAGGATGGGGGTATACTAACTTTGTCATTCCGTTTGTAACACCTTGAAGTATCGACCTGAGACCCTATAAAGTATATATATTCTTGATTGTCATAAAATTCTAAGACGAAAATAGACGAATTTTTCGAAATTCGTACTTTCAAGGGATACAATTGTACAGGGGGATAAAAAAGTACCGACTAAACGACTACAGCTAGAATGATGAAATTCTAATTGCGTAGAAATGTCAAGGGGGTAAAAATGGTACCAACCAAATGGGCACAACTGGAATCATGGAATTCGTACTTTTTCTTTTACGGCAAAAATTGGTTGAATCATGAAGTTAGGTTATTTTGCACATGTACGTCTGATAATGGATTTTCAAAATTTTTACTTTTGGAATTAAAATAGAATGGAAGTACAACAAACTGTAGCACCCACTATCTTCCAATAATTATGGTATTTAAGCTTTTTGAAAATATAAATATAAGAATATTTATTTTTTGATTTGAAATAGATAATGGTTATAATATATAATTATTTTTTCAATATTTGTATTTGTTTTGGTTTGGTTATATTACAAAATTTATATTTTCCTGTAATATTACTGCACTTCTAAGAAAACCAACAACTTCTGTAATGCAATCCATGGTGGAGGGTATATAAAGTTCGGCCCGGCCGAACTTAACGCCGTTTTTACTTGTTTTCTCTTTCCCACCTTAAAAGTACAAATTTGAAAAAATCCCTATTTGTAGCTCGTCTCCATGGTCATTGCATGGAACTCACCGAATTTCATGCTTCTAGCTACTGGCGTTTATTCAGGACGAAGGATCGATGTTTATCCCTGTTTGTCCCATTTTAACCCTTAAAAGTACGAATTTCGTAAAACTCTATCTAAATCGACGTCTACGCCATATTTGAGAACTACCCTGAAATTTGCATGGCCCTGGCTTCAGCCGTTTGGTCTGGGGGCTGGTCAATGATAAGTCAGTCAGTCAGTAACGCAACTCTTTTATATATAAAGCATAAATATTTTTTAGGTTTAATGCGATTATAAATTTTCAATATAAAATTATAACTGATTTTGACTACCTTATGTAAGTTATATCGATTTTATTTTAACCATGGCTTATGCCACTTTGTGTGGGAGGTACTAGAAGGGGTGTGGTAATATCACCCATATTCAAGTGTATAAAACGTCCATAAAAGCATTGTCAAATGTGAAATTTCAGAGTATTCCGACCAACCGTTTATAAGTTATAATTTAAGGTAGGTTTAATTTAAGGTAGGTTTAAGGGGCGTGGCAAAACCCACCATATCTTGAATGCTTCAAGTGCTTATAAAAACTTTATCGTATACCAAAATATTGCCTATTCCGAGTATGAGTGTGGAAGTTTCATTGGTTTGTATTTAATATAGGAATATTTACCATTTGTGTGGTATGTACCAGAAGGGGCGTGGCAATTTCGCTCAGCTTCGAACTTAAACTAAGTTTGGGGAAAATATTATCATGTGCAAATTGATTCCTTAGCTCCTTTCGAGAGTTATCGTGTACAGCAGCCAGCCAGACGGACGCAAGGGCATGGCTCAAACATCTTAAAAGTTGGTGAAACGGATTTGGTCGAAACACTTTTTTCTGTCCCAAACTATATATTCCCTCCTACTCTATAGAGTTAGGATATACAAATTAATTAAAAAAAAATCATTTCGTAGTTGTGCCACAGTTGTTCCTCTTAATGTGGCATCTTACAGTCGTACAATATGAATATTCTAAAGAAAGTCTGTAGTATCATCCCTGTTACGTGTTGCATGATGGACTTCCCCGCCCAATAATAAATAAAAATGCTGGCCATCAGTGATTGTCGTCATGCATAAATGCGGAAACAATGAAATCACAATCTATGATACTCTTTTTGTTGTTGTTGTCATTGCAAGTTTGTTGTGATATTTTTATTTTTATTATTTTTATTGCGTATTTTGTATTGTATTATGTACTACAACAATTATGTATTATGATTATTTTTGTATATTTTCCATACAACGGGCGAGCATAAATAAATACTCGTATAAATAACAATTGCTATTAATAAATATAATTGGCGATTAATCTACGACCAATTAAGAATCCATACAGTGTCAATATTAACAGATTATCGGCCATCGCAGCGTGTTAAGTATAATAATTAATGTACTTTGAACCCCCACCCATCACTCGCACACATACGCAAGCACACTAATTCCATGTTCACACACGCAAATCCTTTGTTCTTTCATTAAAAACAAAATAAATAATAATAATTTTATGACATTCGAACACGAACATGAACCAGTTTCAGTGGCAGTGCCACTTTCCATTTCCCCGGACACCTACTAGCTAGCTAGCTACATGTGTGCGTGTGCTTGAGTGTTGCGCATAAAAAATGATGTCTACCAGAGGGATCATTACGGGGGACACCAGCCAGCCTAGCCACTTATGAAGTCATGGATACGATACGTCTGATTTATCATTCCCAGCCATGTCTGTCCAGGCTAAGTGGTAGGTAAGTAGGTGTTATCATAAAGACACCACTTAAATGTCACAAATAATCACAAATCTAAACTATGTATATGTGTGTGTGTGTTCCCCTATGTGATAAGAAAACGACTAAGGAAGAGAACATAGAATATGGGATTTCTAGGATATTTTCCTGCAGAAGTATAGATATAAGACAACTAAAGGGTGTCCCAAGAAGAACGCAATTTTTAAATCTGGCAACATTCGAAGTGTCATTGTTTGACATTTGAACAATTGTTATTGTTTGTTAGTAGAAGGTACGAGGTTAGTAAAAATGGAGCGCTACGCGAATGAACAACGCATTCTCATTGTGAAATTGTTTTACCAAAATTGTGAAAGTTTTGCGGCTACAGTTCGCAAATTGCGATCAATTTGTGGTCACAATAATGCTCCAAAAGAGTCAACTGTAAAGAGATTAATGGATAAATTTGCCGAAACTGGGTCTGTTAGTGATGTAAAGACAACAACGCGCCATCGACCAGGTCGATCGACCGAAAATGTCGCAGCTGTACGTGATGATGTCGCTCAAACTCCATCCACCTCAATTCGAAACCGAGCTCAGCAAATTGGTGTCTCCAAATCCACTTTGCAGCGAATTTTGACGAAAGATTTGCATCTTCATGCATACAAAGTTCAATTGACTCAGGAACTGAAGCCAACTGACCATGGACAGCGAAGGGAGTTCGTTAATTGGGTATTGGAGAGACAACATGAAAATGCTGATTATGCCGATAAAATCATCTTCAGTGACGAGGCCCATTTTCATCTTCATGGCTTCGTCAATAGGCAGAATGGTCGCATTTGGGGTGCGGAAAATCCTCGAGTGATTCACGAGAAGTAAATGCATCCTCAACGTGTCACTGTGTGGTGTGGTTTTTGGGCTGGAGGAATCATTGGACCTTTTTTTATGAAAATGAGGCAGGTCAAGCGCAAACAGTCAATGGTGTTCGGTATTGTGAAATGATAACCAGTTTTTCTTGCCAAGAATTGAAGAAATGAATGTGGAGGGCATGTGGTTCCAACAAGACGGCGCCACATGTCATACAGCCAGAGAAACAATTCAATTGCTGCATCAGTCATTTCCCGGTCGTGTTATTTCGCGTTTTGGAGATCAGAATTAGCCGCCTAGATCGTGCGATTTAACACCATTAGATTTTTTTCTTTGGGTTTTTTTGAAGTCGATGGTTTACGCGAATAAGCCGACGACGACTCAAGCCTTAAAAGACGAAATTGGACGCTACATTAATGAAATACCGCAGCATTCATGCAAAACGGTCATTGAAAATTTCATTAAAAGATCGCGTGCATGCCAGCAAAGCCGCGGCGGCCATCTGCACGATATATTGTTCCATACATAACCTCATTCTGTCAACTTTACGATATAATAAAGTTTCACAATTTTTTCTTAAATATCTGTGTTTTATTTAAAATTAAAAAATTGCGCTCTTCTTGGGACACCCTTTACATGTACTATGCCTTTGTGGTTCGTAAGACATTTCAAGGATCTTCTAAAGCCAGCAAGTCGATTAAAGAATAGGATAAAGAGCTGTATCAATATATGGTGCACAGTGGAGATTTTTGACGAAAAATTTTACAGAAAAAATAGAAAAAAACAGTAATTGTAACAACACACTATGCAAAAATAATAAAAATGTTGTGCCTTGATTCATAAAATCAAAACAAAAATTGTTTATAGATAGATTATTTGATAATTTGAGATAATTGATAATTTTGAGAAAATCTAAACTTTTTGGCTCGTACTGTATTTTAAACAATACACACTCCATTTGCGTGGAATATTAACCGGCCAGGGTTTCATTAACACATTTAAAAAGACGTACTAAGATGCACTCATTATTTTGTTTTTAATTTGAGAATTGATTTATGATTGGATTAGTCCGCTGGGTGGTTTTTCTTTACGGCTTAAAGTAATTATACCCTCACTCCACAGAGTAGGAGGGTATATATCATTTGGGACAGAAAAATGGACGTAACGCAATGTGTACACCGTCTGATTGGCTGGTGTACACCATAACTCTTGAAAGGAGTTAAGGAATCGATTCAAACTTTGCACATGATAATATTTTTTCCAAACTATGTTTCTGATATTGTGCAGCTTGAGGCCATAAAATAACAAAAAACCTGGATTGTGTTGGTTTTGTTGTTTTATACACTCCACGAGAATATTATGTCTTTGTGCATTTGTTTGTAACACCCGTAAGGAAGCGCGATAGACCCATTGTTAAGTATACCGATCGACTTAGAATCACTTTCGGAGTCGATTTAGCAATGTCCGTCTGTCTGTCTGTCAATCTATTGTTGTAATCAAATTACAGGTCGCAATAATAGTCCGCTCCTAACAAAAATTGACATAAGTGAGTTTTGCGGTCCAAGGACGAACCCTATTTAATTTGAAGCAAATCGGTTCAGATTTAGATATAGCCCCCATACAAATGTCGCCCCGATTTGACTTTTTCCGCTCTAGAAACCACATATTTTAACAGATTTGCTTCAAATTAGGCACAGTAACTTATAATTGAACTAGAAACACCTGCGGTGATATTGGACCAGATCGGTTCAGATTTAGATATAGCTCCCATACAAATTTCGCTTCCGATTTGACTATTTCCACTTATTTTAATTGATTTGCTTCAAATTTGGCACAGTACCTTATAATTCAACTAGAAGTATCTGTTGTGTAATTGCCAGATCGGTTCAGATTGAGATATAGCACCAATACAAATTTCTGTCTCCATTTAACTTTGTGTGGTCTATAGATCACTTATTTAAACCAATCATCTTAAAACTTGGCACAGAACCTCATATTTTAGATAGAATTGCGATTTAGATAAAAATTGCGCTACCGAATTGGCTTTTCCCTCTAGAAACCAGATATTTTTTTTTTCGATTTTCTTTCAATTTCGCCCAAAATCTTATATGTGAACTAGAAACATCTGTGGTGAAAGTTGGTCAGATCGGTTCAGATTTAGAAATAGCTCCCATCCAATTTTCGACCTCCATTTAACTTTTTGTCCTCTAGAGACCACATATTTTGAACGATTTTCTTTAAATTTGCCATAGCAACTTATATTCAACTGGAAACATTGCGGTGAAAGTGGTTCAATATAGAGCCCATAAAAATGTCGCTCCCGATTTGACTTTTCCACTCTAGAAACCATATATTTTAACCGACGTTCTTAAAATTTGGCAAAATACATTATATTTCAAGCAGAAAAACATATATTGAAAGTGGGCCACATATTTTCAGGTTTTAATACAACAATCATACAAATGTGCTTTCCGATTTATTTTAAATGAAAACATACATTGTGAAAGTTGTCACATCGGTTCATTATATAGGACCCATCCTAAAATAGTTCCCGATTGCATTTTTTCCACCGAATTCAATTGTAATGGGGTAGAAAGTGGCGGGTATCATATAGTCGGCCCCGCCCGACTTTAGCCTTTCCTTACTTGTTATTTGCAGGTTTATGTTTGAAATGGAACGCTATACGTTGGAATAAAATTGGGAAATATTTAAAAACATACTTTGAAAGTATTGAGTCTTTGACGTAAACTGTACGTGTATAATTTTCGAGAAGAGATCGGCCTTCAATTGAGCCTTTATGAAGCTCATTTACATCTCGATGGCTATGTCAATAAGCAAAAATTGCAGCATATGGGGTTCAGAGAACCTACACGTGACTATTGAGAAGCCAATGCATTCACAACGTGTCACTGTTTGGTGTGGATTTTGGGCTGCACTGAAAAATTGGGTTGATCGGATGAGATACTGCCGGGCCAGTCGTGGTAGTCATACGAATGATATTTTGTTCCATTATTAAATGACAAAGTTCAAACTTTCCAATCAAACCAGAATTTTGAAAAAAAGTAATCAGTACTTTTTTATAGTCCATGCTAATTTAAAGTTTTAAATGACCCATCTCTATGAATATGGTAAATTACCATATTCCAGGTAGAAGATTTGTATCATCTAGCAGTAACATAATTAAAACCGATTTTTGTTTAATTAATTTGGGTGCTTTCCATAATGGTATACTGAAAACATGATTCCCGCGGATACATTTTTTTGGTTGGATAGTGTTCAAAGCTGGTTCAAAATTTCTGAGAAAACATCAAATAGTTGTCTATCGGTACGATTTTTGACCTCGATAGCTGCGATTGTTTTGAAAGTTTGTGTATGTGTTCTTCTCATAAAAAGTTGTATACGTATTTTTGGGAAAGAATTAGAATTTTTTACGATTTTTTTTCTTGCAAAATCAATTATTTTTTCAGTAGTTTATTAACACAAGGATTAAAAACAATGGAAAATCTAAGAAAAGGTAGTTAACGGAAAAATATATTTTTTTATTTTTCTGATTATTTGGCATCAAACGCTACAAAAAATATAGAAAACACATTTTTTTTATTTTTCATTATATCTAAACATTATGTTAATAAACTACTGAAAAAATTATCTTTCTGAAAAATGTTCACTGAAATTCTGGTCTAATGTACCAGCAATACTGCGGAATGCACTCCTTGGTGGAGGCTTTGTTAGATAGGTCCCGGCCGAACTCAATACCATTTTTACTTGTTTTTATTATAATGTGCCACAAAAAGAATGAAATAGAAAACTCTGGGAAGTGTTGTAGGAGGGTATCTATCATTTGGGACAGAAAAAAGCGTAACTTATTGAAGGGGTGACTTAAGACCCTAACTATGCTTGGACCAAATCCGTTTCACGACTTTTTAAGGTATTTGAACCATGTCCGTCCGTCTGGCTGGTTGGTGTACACGAGAAATTTCGAAAGGATTTGAGGGATCAATTCAAACTTTGCACATGATAATATTTTTCCCAAACTTAGTTTAAGTTCGAAGATGGGCGAAATTGTTGCGCCCCTTCTGGTACCTCCCTCACAATATTCCAATTTCGCGGAAGATATGGCTAAAATGAATTTGTATACATAACATTTTTGTTTTGTAATTTTTTCGCGATTTATCGAACGGATCCGGCGGATTTTTTGCATGTGTATTAAGAACCAATGTAGCTTGTCAGATATATAGGGTGTTTTTTATTGAGGTATAAAACTTCGAATTGAAATAAAACACAAGAAAATCGTTTTAATGTCCATCAATTTGGCTTTATTGGAAGGATAATTTTATGCCATTAATGTTTAAATATGATTTCGGGCATGTGGCCGCCGCGGCTGGCTCGAATATAGCCAATTCTACAGGTCCCATTTTCAACCACTTTCTTCAATTGCTGTGCAGCTCCAATTGCTGTGCACGGTGGCGAATCGATTCATTCGGGTCCTCTTCAACACTTTGCTCTACAGCGGCAATTGTTTCTTCGGTGCGCACTGTTCGACGTCTCTGCGGATGCGTATTATCACATAGAGTAAACGTAGTGCGAAAACGATCCATGGTTAATCGAATTAATTGCTCTGATGGACGATTATGTCGACCATAAAATGGTGAACTTCGCGAACTGAACCATTTCTTTCGAAATAAATTTGCACGATTTGCAAGCGTTGTTCTTTTGTCAACCTGTTCATGATGAAATGGCAAACCAAACTAAATATTAATCACTTGACAGCTGACAAAATGGCCGCCAGTTAAAAAAGTGATGCCAACTTAAAGTTCTATACCCCAATAAAAAACACACTTTATGTAGTCAGTCTTAAAAAAGTAGCTCTTGTCATAAAGAAGAAAAATTGTGAACATATAAAATATAAAAAAATCATATTCAAGGTCAAAATCGCAAAAATAGATTTTTTTAACCCTTTTTCCCCTGTTCAGGTCCATAGGTAGCAAAATGTTCAAAATTCAAGAAAACAATCAACTACAAAAATGTACCTAAGATCTAAGTAAACAACTTTCTGGAACATATGAACTTCCTAGGAACTTGTAGATATATTTCAACAGTATATAATTACATTACTGACAATAATAATAACCATTTCAGCAAGGGAATACAAACTTTTGTGAGGATATTTGCAGGATTTTTATTGTGAAACAAATATGACAATACTATACTTAAAATGCTATGGTTTGCTCGTGCTATCTGCTTTAACAATAAATTTGATGTTTTCCCTGAATCAACAAAATAAAATGTAGAAATCTTCTTAAAGAAGAATTTACTAAAAAGGTTTAAATATGGGGATACAATTAAAATTGTTCACCTGAAAACTTTCAAGAGAAATCTAATATGAATTAGAATACTTCACCCCAATATCTGTAAAATATTTTCATCTCTAGACGAATGAATCTTCTAAATTAAAGACGTCATAATATTTTGAATCTCGTGTCAGTCACTGTGCTTGTGATTTAAATGCCCAATATTATGACACCTTCAATTCTGACAATCTAAAATATTTTGACAAAAACATTCATTATTAATTTGTAATATGTCAGTATTTTAACCCATTAACGTCCAATATTTATTTCATTTATTTTCAATTATTTTTGGTATATTAAAATAAAAAAATATATTAAAATATTTGTTTTTAGATTATTATTATTTTGTATTGTTCTTCTCGATCACTTATAGTTTAATAATCAGAAATGACATTCATATTGAAAAGTACGGAAACCTTGAAATAGTGTACATGGATGTGTACGGTGGGCTACAGGTACTAAATTTTGATATTTTGAAGCATATTTAACATACCCAAAATAAATTATTTTTTCCGGGGAATTCCCGGCATTCCCGGAAATGAAAGTTTTCATTCCCGTTTTCCTGGGAAAGGAAAAAAGCCCGGGAAACCCCAAACTCTAGCTGTACCTCATCCGATCAACCGACTTGTCCCTTTAATTTGGATATAAATTAAATTTTAATATTGTTTTGATCTTATATATTTTGTTCTCGTTGTTTCAAACAACTTCATTGATCATCCTCAGGGAAATTACAATTAAATAAACAAACAAACCGATCCTTTCACTTTCACAAGTTTATGCCAAAATTCTCATAATTTGAAGGCAAATAAGAAATACGGGAGGTTGGCGCCTTCATTATTATTTTTTAAATTGACCATTTAGCCAAGTAAAATAAAAGGGGGAGGGGGAATCCGCAGACATTTGTACATTGTAATAAAAGTGAAATTTTTCATGTTTTGTTCTTGTTGTTGTATTACATGTTACCAATTGACTTTGGCTTTCGGCCCATGTCATAAACAGCATACAGCCCAGCCCGCATGCTGTAGGGGAGCATATCGAAAAAAGTTTATGACAAAAATGTCTTTGATCCGGCCGCGTAAACCCCGTAAAAGAAAAAAAACAACAACCAACAGCGAAACATTTCACCAACAAGAGAGAAAAAAATCAAATGCACGGCGATGTCGACGTCGAAAACCGGATTTAGAAATATCTCGAAAACAATTTCAACGGAGTCGAATGCGAAACCGAAATATGATGAGCGTTGTATGTGCGGATGGGCGCGTGTTTGGGTATTGCAGGTATGTTAAGATGGGGAAAACACAAACACACATTAAAAAAAAATAAAACAAAAAAGTTTGTAATTATTCACAATTCTAACATACAGACAGATAATACATTCAAAAGTGGCTGTGTGCACCCCACCCTGCCCATCAACGAACCGGAAAAAAACCAGGAAAAAATATCCGAAAAATGTTAAAAGCCATGACTGGCATGGCCAGGAATCGTTCACATACAAGAAATTCACACAAGTGTACAAGCACACACAAAAGAAATATTTTCGTTGGAAAAACACGTGAAGTATTTGTGTGTGTGTGTGAGTGGGAGTGTGTGCATTTGTTTAGTCCTTTCATGTGATGATCCTTTTTCTGGTTGTTTGTTTGTTTGTTGTTGCCGTTTTGTTATCTAGTTCAACAACTGCAACGGCAACAGCAACAATCCTTAAAAAATGCCTCAGATTTCGAGATGAACTTTTGCTTTCACATTCATCTTCCAGCATCATCATCATCATTTGAAAGAGTATCGACACATGCCTGCCTGTGTATGCTTGAGATGGTATGCTGGGTATGCTGGGGTACTGACTGGGGTATTCCAATTATTTGTGATTTTAATTAATCGCTTAATCATTTTGAATTTGAGAAAAAAACTGGAATTTCCAATTAATAAAATTTAAAATATTCCCTTTGGGATTTGCATTAATTAGTACATTGACAGTTTTCCAATGCCGCCTCGCCGACACTCATATTCTGGGGGTTTTTCAATAACGATGCACTTTCAAACTTCACGTAATCACTTCAAAACAATTTTTGAAAGGAATTTGTTTACTTTCTTCAAGTGGAGTGAGGAGGGATTCAAGTGAGGGATTCCAAAAACGTGCCAACGATTTTTTTTTTTCAAAAATCAAACCAGTTTTCCCAAAATGTGATATAACGTACAGTTGTTGTTGAAGAAAGATTCATGTTCAAAAATGAAAAATTGATAATCAAAAATGCATTTTGGCTCAATCTTTTTTTACGAAGAGAATTGTTAGTCCGTTTAAACGGTGGTTGTCAACCACAGGCCGGCAATTCCAGCTACTTTATGTAGTCGGATTTTGACAAACTCTAGAAAAGGGAATCTTTAATGAAAAATTTTAATGAGAAAATTGAAAAGGTCCATATTAATTTGGGTCATATTTTATTACTATTTGGATAGATTTTGAAGGTTATTTTCAACGACATTTTACACAGGGTGGACTATTCAGTACATTTTCTATTGTTCCGACTCGAATCTCTTCTATGGCAACTTTGATTTCATATTTTAACGCTTCAATTGTCTCTGGATGGCTTGCGAAACATTTATCCTTAATGTCATCCCATAGAAAATAATTCAAAGGGATCAAATCACAGCTCCGAGGCGGAAAGCAGTATCGTCTGATTATTTGATTCTCAAAAACAGTGCAAAAAAAAAATTAGTAACGGCGCTTCCTTGCCCATTTTCTGATCGACGTCCACCAGTTTGGTGAGAGTCAGGTCGTTGCTCTACGCCTTTTTCAATTGTAATTCAAAAGACATCACTTGAAATTCAAAAAACACCAGTTGAAATTCAAAAATTCCATTTGCAATTCAAAAAATATCACTTGAAATTCAAAAATTCCATTTGAAATTCAAAAAATGTCAATTGAAATTCAAAACTCGTCACTTGTAATTCAAAAGACATTATTTGAAATTCAAAAGACATAATTTGAAATTCAAAAGATATCGTTTAAAATTCAAAAGACATCACTTGAAATTCAAAACTCTTCATTTGTAATTCAAAACTCGTCATTTGCAATTCAAAACTCGTTATAAATATTTTTTTTGAAATTCAAAAGTTTTCATTTGTAATTCAAAAATTATTCCATTTGTAATTCAAAAATTATTCCATTTGCAATTCAAATAGGGTAAAATTACATTAGGTTGGGAAGCATTTATTTATTTTTGTAAACTTTAATATTCTGCTGTTAGGAAAACATATTTACATATCTCTCATATCTCTACATATCAAATCACTCTAACCTACTTAAATTTAAAGATTTTATAACTTCTATACGGACAATCGGAATACTCTGAAATTTGATCATTGGTAATGTTTTCATAGACGTTATATACACCTGCAATATGAGCGATATTGCAAGACCTCTCACACAAATTGGCATAAGCTTTGGTTAAAATAAAACTGATCAGTAACAATTTAATATTGGAAATGGCTTTACAATCACTTTATACCTGTAAAATAGTTATGATTTGTTGTACCTCCCACACAAATAATCCAACCCTAAGTAAAATGCAAGTCATTATAAATTATATGCAGATGCTCGCTGAACTGGTGAAGGTTATAAACTATATATGAAATTACCGACATTTTACATCATTATAATTATTAGTTGTTTATCATTTTTTTAAATCTGTTTCCAAAACTGCAGAATATCCAAATTTGCAGAAAAAATAAATGCTACCCCACCTAATGTATATTTTTCTTAAATAAGTTTGTTCACATTTTTGAATTTCAAATGGAATCTTTTGAATTTCAAATGACAAGTTCAAGTTTTGAATTTCAAATGGCGTCTTTTGAATTACAAATGACGAGTTTTGAATTTCAAATAACGAGTTTTGAATTTCAAATGGTGTCTATTGAATTACAAATGACGACTTTTGAATTACAAATGACGACTTTTGAATTTCAAATGGTGTCTATTGAATTACAAATGACGAGTTTTGAATTTCAAATGGTGTCTTTTGAATTACAAATGACGAGTTTTGAATTACAAATGGTGTCTATTGAATTACAAATGACGAGTTTTGAATTACAAATGACGACTTTTGAATTTCAAATGGTGTCTATTGAATTACAAATGACGAGTTTTGAATTACAAATGACGACTTTTGAATTTCAAATGGTGTCTTTTGAATTTCAAATGATATTTTTTGAATTTCAATTGGTGTCAAATGGTGTCTTTTGAATTACACTTGGAAATGGTGTAGATATCTCCAAGGCCTTTGATAGAGTCAAATTAGATCAAAACAATTTCTTGTTTAAATCCTTCTACCTCCCTTGTAAATTAAAATGAAAAAGACGTCATAAATTTCTTATTTTAATATATTTATATAATTATAATATATTTATATAATTATAATATATTTATATAATTTTATACTGTCGAAAATCAACAATACTAAGTAAATACAACCTTCAGGTCTGAAAGGGAAAGCAAAAAAGTAATTACACTTTATTAATGCAAAAGAACACCTAAAAAGCTCCTATTTTCTACGAACTAAACGAAATTTCAATGCGATACATGGTTGTCGAGATACATTCCAATAAAAAAACTCTATTATGTTGAAATTTGAAATCCACTGCTTAATTTAGCCGTGATATTGGGAAAATATTTTAGAATATGCTTAATCGGAAGGTTCTTTGCAAAATTCAATCGATAAACTCTAGATTTGGGCGCATGAAATTTGGGAGTTTTTGCTGCTGTGCGCCGCACTCATATTAAGCTTATGGCTTCTGGTGTTGGTAGCGACTTCTCTCGATTCATAGCGAGCTTCCCCAGAGAACGCACTATAAGTGTTGTTGTAGATGGATTCTCCTTCGACGAACATAGGTTAACTGCAGGTGTGCCACAGGGCTGTGTCCTTTCCCCCTCCCTTTGTCTTATTTTCATCGAAGACCTCTTGGATCGGACTTCGAATCCAAGCTACTCATTCGCGGGTGACAGCAACCTCTGTCATTCATACGCATTCGATCATAGACCAAGTCGTCAAGAAATTGAGGACAAAAGGCGATTGATGGATGAGTCACTCAGTCCGGATTTACTTGTCATTTCCGAATGGGGTCCTTGTTGTCTCACAAGCGAATCACTGATCCAACGGTGTCGTCGATTTCAATGATTGGTGTGGATATTGAGCAATCAGACGCTCTTGAAGTTCTGGGCATGGACAAAACATGTATTTGAAGCTTTGTAAAGTGTCTAGGAGCTACTTGACCGTATCCAGAGGAGGCCGATGATGTTGATAAGTGATGGTAGGATATCCAATTCAATTGTTTACCTTGAACTTCGTCGTAATGTGCGATGTGTGTCCCTGTTCTATCGATATAGCCAGTTTGCTCCATTTGGGTAAAAAACTATGAAACACAAAATTTTAAAATCCAATAACCCATATTTTTTCAATTTTTGAAATGTATGCTCCACAGATATTAAAATAATTCGGGAACGATTTATCGGACTTCATTTAAAAAATAGCAAAAACTGACCAATAGCTTCGGAATTATTTCAAATAGTATATTTATAGAAAATTGATAATAGCAAACCAAATTGAGGTTAACACCGTGATAATAAAGTCAGTTCTGTTATAAATCACATGATCCATATTCGGAAAAAGTTAATGAATACCTTCTGATATTATGCTCAATTAAGGAAAGATTCTTTATTTCGACAAGAAATTAAGATTTTTTTGAATTTCGAATTTGAAACTACAATTTTTAAATAAAACCAGATACGTAATAAACGTTCAATATATAGTTGTCTATATAACTGTGTCACTCTTGTCTATATAACTCTTGTTAATTATCTTTTATTTAAGTGAGCAATTGTTCGAATAATCGCTTAATCTCGACGTCATTATTCGATTAATTGAAAATCCTTTGTTTTAAAATAAACGATTAATCGAAGAACAAAAAAGTCCGAATAATTGGATACCCTAGTACCAACGTTGTAATTATACCCTACACCACTTCATGGACTAGTTATACCCTACACCACTTCGTGGACTAGGGTACTATAAGTTAGTTTCGCGCCAAATGTTTGTAACACCAAGAAATAATCGAGCTAGACCCACCTTTAAGTATACCGATCGGCTTAGAATCACCAGCTGATTCGATTTAACGATGTCTGTCTGTCCGTCTGCTGTCTATCTAAGCTTGTTCGCACTCTACAGGCCGCACTTGTTGTCCGATTGTCATGAAACTTGGCAGAAGTTATTTTTTTGACCAAGGACCATTGGTATTCAATTTGGAGGAAATCGGTTCAGATATAGATGTAGCTCCCATACAAATGTCGCTCCCGATTTGACCTTTTCCGCTCTAAAATCCACACATTGTACCCGATTTTCTTTAAATTTGGTACAACATCTTATAATCCAACTAGAAACACCTGTGCAGAAATTGGGTAAGATCGGTTCAGATTTAGATATAGCTCCCATACAAATGTCGCTCCCGATTTAACATTTTCCGCTCTAGAAACCACATCTTGCACCCGATTTTCTTTAAATTTGGTACAACATCTTATAATCCAACTAGAAACACCTGTGCAGAAATTGGGTAAGATCGGTTCAGATTTAGATATAGCCCCCCATACAAGTGTCGCTCCCTATTTCACTTTTTCCGCTTTAGGAACCACATATGGTGAAAGTGGGTAAGATCGGTTCAGATTTAGATATAGCCCTTATACAAATGTTGCTCGCGAAATTTTGGCCATGGTGAAAGCGGGTCACATCGTTCCAGGTTTCAATATACCCCCATACAAATGTCCTTTCCGACATTTGTGAAACACATACATTTACAGGATGCAAAAATCCTTCCCGATTTCACTTTTTTACCGAATTGAATTGTAATGAGATCTGCCTGTCCGTCTTTAGCCTTTCCTTATTTGTTTGAGAGATGCCCATGTGTCCATACTTTGGTATAACCCAAATGGGCCCCATTCTGATCTAATACAGCTCTAGAAACTACATCTTACATCGGATCTTCATCAAATTTTGCAGATCATCTTACACACTTACTCTCGGATATATGTATGGATATTTGTGCAACATTGTTCGATGTACATACATACAAATGTGTATAGTGGTTACTCCATGTTGAAATCGACAAAATTTCCTTATTTGTTTGAGAGATGCCCATGTGTCCATACTTTGGTATAACCCAAATGGGCCCCATTCTGATCTAATACAGCTCTAGAAACTACGTCTTACATCGGATCTTCATCAAATTTTGCAGATCATTGTATTTTTCAACTAGGAATACCTACCGTGAATTAGAAATATATAGGCTCATGTTTTGGACCAGGCCAAAAATGTTGTTATAGGCCCCCCTTTGAAATGTCGGTCCGATTCATCCTATTACTACTGCAAATTTGTAGTTGTCTGTCGGATAATTGGATCCATTGCCATATTATTACTAAAGATGAATTTATAGTATAATACTTTATAATTTATATGAACTACATAAAATTGCTCCCATGAAATACCTGGGTTTAGTAATCAAAGCGAGGTACATATGTAGGGTATTATATAGTCGGCCCCGCCCGACTTTAGCCTTTCCTTACTTGTTTTTTTATAAAGGTTCGATATAGTAGTAGGATATTCTAAGAAAAAAATTTTGTGGTTTGGTGGAAAAATATTTTTCTATTGACTCAAACATAAACCATTGCATATCTCAGAATGGATAAAGTGTGATTTAGACCACTATCATTCTAACTCGCACATATAAAGAGTGATTTTTTTGAGGTTAGGATTTTCATGCATTAGTATTTGACAGATCACGTGGGATTTCAGACATGGTGTCAAAGAGAAAGATGCTCAGTATGCTTTGACATTTCATCATGAATCGTCTTACAAACGAACAACGCTTGCAAATTATTGAATTTTATTATCAAAATGCGTGCTCTGTTAAGAAAGTTCATTGCGCGCTTCCATTTTATGGTCAGTTTAATCGACCCACTGAAGCGGCTATTCGGGCTATTGTGACTAAATTTCGCACCAAATTTACATTGTTGGACATTAAACCACCAACACGCTTACGTAGAGTGCGAACTGAAGAAAATATCGCAGCTGTATCGGCCAGTGTTAATGATGACCACCAATTTTCGATTCGTCGCCGTTCGCACCAATTGGGTCTCTGTTACTCAAAAACGTGGAAATGCCAAAATTGGACTAAGCGGATGGACCACCTAAGACGCAGCCGCCGTCAACATTTAAATGAAATTATCTTCAAAAAGTAAATGTCATGGACCAATCTAACGTTTCAAATAAAGAACCGATGAGATTTTGCAAATTTTATGCGTTTTTTTTTAAAAAAAAGTTATCAAGCTCTTAAAAAATCACCCTTTATTTTACAATATTTTTTTCAAACAAGATTTGTCTAAATTCAATTTTATTGAAGAAAATTCATAAGAATATGTACGTTTAAAATAAAAATATTTCAAAATAAGTGATCACATTTAATTCATCTGGTTTTTAGGACATACATAGTTAAAAAAAATTGTTAACAAAGATATCATTAGAAATTGAAAAATGTACGCACAAACTGTTCTTTATCGATAATTTTTTCAAAATAATCAAAGAAATTGGAACAGCATATAACTGATTTTCTTTTCATGGGATTGCTTTATATTCTCCAAATTTCTGATGCATAAAAGCGAGAAATGCATATTAATGCATATAAGCAAAAAAAATACCGTGTATTTTAAATGACAAAGGGAAAGTGTCCAAGTTTGGATGCATATAAGCGGGAAATGCTTATAACCGACGAGCATATAAGCGATAGATACTGTACAAGCTTTTCCTTGGATCCTGCGAAATCGATTGAGTCTAATATACAAATATCTGCAAATTAAATATATGTATGTACATTTGAATAAATATGTATGAATGTATGTATGCATACGTATATATTGATAATTTTCATACCTACATACATGCGTGGGTGTGAGTAAATACTTATAGCTGCTCATTTTGATAATTATCCTCCATCCAGTCGAGCATTTCAGGTGGTCATATTGATGACACATCAAGAATTCATTTTACAAATATTGACTTGCTGAAGTCGTCGTCGTCGCCGTCACCGCCGCCACCGTCGTTGTCGTCGCTGGTCGTTGCTCAATGTCTTAATTAAACAGGATATCAATCATTAATTGCCGGTTTCGTATAAAATCCCACAACACACAAATAAACACAGACGCACATACAGACACACACTCGTACACACGCAAATATGCGCAAACAATTCGATTGTGCATTTATTGCTGTTGCTCTCAATTATTTATTATCGGACGGATGATAATGATATCACACCGCCCGTAATGATGGCCAATGATGATGATCGTAATCAAGGTCACAACCACCACCACATTTGCCGCTTCGTCGATTTCAGAGTCCCAATTGTAATTAATACAATATTTGTTACCAAAATACAAACACACTTACTCTCGGATATATGTACGTATATTTGTGCAACATTGTTCGATGTACATACATACAAACGTGTATAGTGGTTACTCCATGTTGAAATGAACAAAAATTTGCAATCTTGGAAATTATAATTGTTTTTTATTTTATTTTAATGGCTTGGCTGCACATGCACATCTTATATAACCTGAATTTCCAAGCAACACCAGAAGAAGACGACAAAAAATCAATCAATTACTAATAACAATTTGAAAGCAAGCGCATTAAAACAACGACAACTCTCGTGGGCTAACTGATACTTTCGTGAAAGTTGCAATTAATTTAATTATTTTTTAATGACCAAAAACTAAACTAATTTTTCGAGATATTTTTTAAACTGGGAGAAAAAATGTTTCCCCCAAGATCGTTTCGTCCACATGCAACTCCAACTGCTCTACATATATTAGATATTTGAAAAATGTGAACCCTGTATGTTGTTTCATTTAGAAGCAAAATCGTGTTTTCAAGTAATAGATGGTTAGAGCTATCTCGATCAACGATCTCGATAATTTAAGATGTTACAAGCGAAAAGACAAACCAAGTTCACAATCCATGTTATGGTAGATATGGTAGATATGAGTAATATCAACCTGCTAGATTAAGGAATTGCTCTAAATCAAGCCAGACTTTTAATATTAGGTCATTGGGAGCATTTACCTCATCTTTTTTTAATTTAGTGAGATATTCATTGACTCGCATATCGTAGATAAATATAAATGTAGAAAGATTCGCTTGAAGCCAGATTTGTTTTAAAAAACGTGTTTTAAATCGCCAAACATTTTATTTATCTCTTTGTGTGTTGTGTTGCCAAGTCTAAACAGCTAGGCCCATCTGTGTCAGCCTGTGAAAAATTGTGCCGGTTATATTATTTTTAGATGCACGCAGATGCCAGTAATGTTATTGACCAACCTATAAACAGGAAATTGTGATAACGCTGACTCCAATCATAAAAAATATACTCGGGACAAGTATTTTTGAGAATTTTTTTTAAGGGGATTAAAAGTCAGAAATGAAAAGCAAAATTATGATAAAGGGTGATTTTTTAAAAGCTATAGGAAAGTTGTTATACCCTCCACCTCCAGGATGGGGGTATACTAACTTTGTCATTCCGTTTGTAACACCTTGAAATATCGACCTGAGACCCTATAAAGTATATATATGATGATCCTCATAAAATTCTAAGACGATCTAACCATGTCCGTCCGTCCGTCTATTGAAAGCACGCTAGCATCTAAACGAAACCAGATAGGACGTCCAAATTTTCCATAAATGAGTTTTATTGTCGTAGATCGGTTGGGATTGAAACTGGGCGAAATCGGCCCAAAGGGAAACAATTTTCCCTCACAAGGACTAAAAATACCCATAAAAACCCCTATATATTTTACAGTATTTAATCATATTTTTTCAATATGTCTGCTTGTAATTACTTGATATTGGGTATGCCCATTTCGCCTTTAACAAAAAGGTGCAGCATAAAGTAATTCCTATTCGTAGGCGTGAAATGGAACAAAAAGGGATAAAAATGATACATATCAAACGACAACAGCTAGAAACAAAAAATTCAATGTGTAAGTTAGCATTAACCATATTATTAAGCCTACCTCGTAAGTACTAATAACACGCGCAGACGAATGGCGTATCATATTTCTGCAATGCATTGCTTATGTTTGGGAAATGATGATTCGCTAGTTGACTCGCGGTGCATTCACCCAACAAATATTCATATTTGCTGGGAGAATGCAAACTAAGCATTAATAACTATAAATTCTGCCAAAGCATAAAGTGTAATAATATTTTATGAAATGAATAAAAATCAGATTCTTTTACAAGTCCGTGTACTTCGGACAGGAATTCTCTCCGTTCTTAACTGGCGCCCAACGTAGTCTAAAAGGTTTTTAAATTATTTAACCTTTCAATATCTCAGTAAAGAGAGAAAAAATAAATAATTAAAACAAAAAAAATTCACGGTAAACGGAATTAAAAGACATTAAAGTTTAAAGGTTTTTAAAAATTATTTAACCTGTCAAAATCTCGTTAAAGAGAGAAAAAATAAATAATTAAAAAAAAAAATCATCACAGAAAAGCAAGTGAAAAAAAAGAACAAATAAATTTAAATTAGTTTTTTTGAAATTATTTTTCAAATAACATCTCGGTAAAGAGACAAAAAAAATAATAATCAAAAATCGTGATAAAACGGGAAAAAGAAACTAATTTAAAACAAAGACAAGAAAATAAATAATTCAACCTCAGCACATAAGCTCAACACCAAAAGCCAGAGCAAGTAGCCAAAAAGAAGAGAAAACAAGAGGAAAGCAGCACCTAACATCAACCTCAACAACAATAGCCAGAGCAAGTAGCCAAAAAGAAGAGAAAACAAGAGGAAAGCAGCACTACACACAGCACCTAACATCAACCTCAACACCAATAGCCAGAGCAAGTAGCCAAAAAGAAGAGAAAACAAGAGGAAAGCAGCACCTAACATCAACACCAAAGGAACGAAGGAAAATAGATTAGAGTAACCAAATGGAAAATTTTTGTAAGTACCAATTTATTTTCGAATTTCTGTGTTTTCGGCATTATCAATATTTTGCGCGTTAAATCTAAGTTTTCCAGTACTTTTTGTTATCGTGTTTTGCTCGATTTTTTTTGGTTATTCGTTTATTCTTCCGATTGACAATGGCAAGCAGGGACGAAATTGTAGGCATTGTGACGGCGGCTGTTGATGTCATGACCGATGACTTGAGAGAGCAAATCGTTGCACTCACACGACAGTTTAGTAGTTTACGCACCCCAAGAGTGGAAACATACGAACCAGTAACCTTAGGAAGGGCTCGGGGTACTTCATTAGATTTGGTAAAATCGCTTCCTGAATTCCGGGGGGATATGTCGTCTTATCCAGCATGGCGTGATGCCGCACACTTCGCTATAGGTTACTATGAAGAAGGATCAGAAAATTATTACATTGCAATGGGAATTTTGAGGAACAAAATTACGGGTATGGCTAATGATAAATTATCATCCTTCAATACAGTATTGAACTTTAAAGCTATAATTGCTAGATTAGATCAGTGTTTCGCTGACAAGAGGTCATTACAGGTTTTGGAGAGTGAATTGAGTATTCTTAGGCAAGGAAAATCGCAAATAACAGATTTTTATGATGATGTTGACAAGCATTTGACTTTGATAATAAATAAAAATAAAATGAGTTACCCTGGAAATGAAGAGGTGGCGAACGCATTGAACGCCAGGGCCAGAGACAACGCATTGCGTGTATTTATTTCGGGTTTAAGGAAACCATTAAGTGACATATTATTTTCAACCAAGCCAAGTGATTTACCGACGGCTTTAGCCACTGCACAGGAACTGGAGTCGGACCAACGCAGACAAGAGTTTGCGAGGATTTTCGCAGAGGGCAGTGTTGCTCACATATCACGAACACACCAAAATTCCCATCCATCATATAAACGTACCGCTCAAAACGCAAACGGAGCTCGCAACATGAACCAGTCCCAATGGATGTCGATCCAGGATCATCCATGTTTCGACGATCCACAGCATTTACTGGACATAGACCCCAACAACCTAATGAAAACACTGCTAGAACTCCACCGGTTAAGCGTGATAGAGAACCTGGTTCCGGGAGGAGCGCACCCATTCAGAAACAACAACGTGTGAACCATTTGGCTACTGATCCACCGGAAGAGGAAGATGTGGACGATTTGAGTTCCAATTTTTCGCAGTACGAAGAGGAAGACGACGAGCAAGTGGTAGAAGAGTTACATTTTTTAGACTAGGCTCGCTCCTTCCCTTTATCATAAAGACAATTAAGGGTAGGGAGTTAAAACTATTAGTGGATACAGGAACATCGAAAAATTTTATTAAACCAATAGATGACTTAATTTTTGGAGTTCCCCTCGGGAAACCTTTTAATGTAAATACCTTGAACGGCACAAATTCGATAAATGAAAAATGCACGATGGTTTTATTCGGTTATGTTACTACATTTTACTTACTTGATACGTTACGGAATTTTGACGGAATTATTGGGTATGAGTTTTTAAAACAAATTAATGGAAAATTGAATATGACGGACGATACTTTAACTTACGAAAAAAGTAAAAATCCTGTTGTCAAAGCAAACGAACAGATAAATTTTCACGCAATCGATAAAGATTTGGTACCACAAAATGTAATAGAGGAGTTCAACAGAATTATATCGGGAAATTCTACTGCTTTTGCAGACCCAAACCGAGCATTACCGTACAATACCAGCGTAGAGGCGACGATTCAGACAAAGAATGAGGAACCCATTTATTCAAGATCGTACCCATATCCTGTGACCATGTCGGACTTCGTCAATAATGAGATTAAAGACCTTCTGCAGGACGGAATAATAAGAAAATCTTTCTCTGCATATAATTCTCCCGTACTTGTTGTAAGAAAAAAAGGTTTAGACGAACAAGGAAAACAAAATCACAGGCTTGTAATAGATTTCCGAAAATTGAATGATGCGACGGAAAACGACAAATATCCAATGCCCGATATTCCAGTAATATTATCAAACTTAGGAAAATCACAATATTTCACAACACTGGATCTGAAAGCGGGTTACCATCAGATCCTATTAGCTGAAAAGGACAAAAAAAAAACAGCCTTTAGTGTCAATAATGGGAAGTATGAGTTTTGTAGGTTACCATTTGGGCTGAAAAACGCTCCAAGCATATTTCAGCGTACAATTGACGATATTTTACGGGATTTCATCGGAAAGATATGCCAAGTCTATATGGATGACATTATAATATTTTCTCCAGATGAGTACAGCCATCTGGAGCACATCCATACAGTTTTGAACGAGATAAGTAAGGCCGGTATGAGGATATCCGCGTCAAAGTCTAAATTCTTTCGGACGGAGGTAGAATTCCTTGGTTTCGTAATTACCAGAAATGGCATTACAACATGCCCAGATAAAGTCAAGGCCATTAGGGAATTTCCAAAGCCAGACAATTTGAGAAGTCTTCGATCTTTCTTGGGTCTTTCCGGTTTCTACAGAAGATTTATGAGGGATTACGCAAAAATTGCGAAGCCTCTGACTAAATATTTAGAGGGCGATAATGGTAAAGTTACAGCAAGAAAATCTAAAAGTATTAAGATCGAACTGAACGCAGATGCACTGGCTGCATTTGTAAAGTTGAAACAAGTTATCGCATCAGAAGATGTCATACTTTCCTACCCAGACTATGAAAAAGCGTTTGAACTTACGACGGACGCGTCTGCGGTTGCCCTCGGAGCAGTGCTCTCACAGGAAGGTAGGCCTATAACGATGATATCTAGAAATTTAACAGCAACTGAATCAAATTATGCTACAAACGAAAGAGAATTACTCGCGATCGTATGGGCCCTGAAGGAATTAAGACACTATCTATATGGTGTTCCGGATATCCATATTTTTACTGACCATCAACCTCTAACGTTTTCAATGTCGGATAAAAATCCTAATTCAAAAATGAAAAGATGGCGATCTTTTATCGAAGAATACTCGCCCAAATTTATTTATAAACCCGGTAGAGAGAACGTGGTGGCTGACGCACTATCCAGGCAATTAGTTAATCATTCACTGGATGATTCGGATGACGACACCGTTCATAGTGAAATATCCTTGACACAAGTTATAAGTTCAGTCAAATATCCACTAAATCAATACAGAAATCAGATATTGATATCAAAGGGTTTATCATGTAATAAAACAGAGAATATCATTTTTCAGAAATTTTTGAGACATACAATCACATATGACAATACGGAAAATTTAGAGAAAATTCTTTTGGAAGTCGTTAACCCGACGATAGTAAATGCAATTTGTTGTGAACTTCCTATTTTGGCTGAGATTCAAAATTGTATCATGACGAGGTTTCCGTCAATAAAATTTATTCACACGGAAAAATGCGTTATGGACGTAATCCGGGAAGACGATCAATGGGACATAGTGACTACTGAGCACAACCGAGCTCACCGATCAGTACAGGAAAATTTTAAACAGATTATTAGCGAGTATTATTTCCCGGGTATAAAGAAAAGATTAAAATTTGTCATAGCCAACTGCAAAATTTGCAGGGAAAATAAATACCAAAGAAGGCCGGCTAAGGTAAAAATAGCCCCAACACCAATTCCTGAGTACCCTGGGCAAATTTTACATGTTGACATTTTAATAACAAACAAGTGTAATTTTTTGACATGCTTAGACAAGTTTTCCAAATTTGCTACACTTGTTCCCGTTGCATCCAGGAATGCAATAGATATTAAATCAGCTCTGTTCCAAATTTTGAACAGATTTGGAAATGTGAAGCTGGTTGTATCGGATAACGAGAAATCATTCCAATCGAGTTTAGTTGGAACGTTCCTTCGAGATCATTACGGAGCGGAACAATTTTTCGTACCACCGATGCACAGCGAAAGCAACGGTCAAGTAGAGAAATTTCACTCTACCCTCCTGGAGATTGCGAGATGTGTGAAGGTACAACAGAAGGTCGATGACACTATGGATCTGTTACTATTATCAACATTCAAGTACAATAATTCGGTACATTCAGTGACAGGAATGAAACCAGTTGACGTCATAAACTCAATTTCGGACAAAGTTTTAGGCGAGATAAGGACAAAATTACAGTTAGCTCAGGACAGGACTTTACGAACACACAATGAAGACGCATCAGTTAAAATTTTCCATCCGGGCGAGAAAGTGTTTGTTAAAAGAAATCGCAGATTAGGAAACAAATTTGATAAATGGTACGTCGAGGGTACAATTGAACGCGACTTAGGTACCACAGTACTAATTAACGGAAGGAAAGTTCATAAAAGTAACTTGCGGTAGTGTTTTTCTTTTCAGATTTTTTATGATTTGGGTAACTTTGACATCAGCGAAGGTGCTGGATTATACTGACTCACACTTCATAGCTATAAGGGACGGAGATGTTGCTATTTACGAAAACTTTAAATACATCGTGCATCGGACAAACCTGACAGAATACGAAATGATTTTAAATGACAATGCGGAACTGATAAAAAATTTCAAGGATGAAAGAGAGACTGACATCATTATGGACCAGACTAGACAAATACAGCGCCTGCTGCGGGTACTTTTGGTGAATAGACGGCATGCAAGGTCATTGGATTTCATTGGATCAGCACTTAAGTTTATTGCGGGTACGCCGGACCGAGGTGATTTCGACTTACTAATGACAAGAGAGGACCTGTTGGTACAAAACAATAATAAACAGACTGTTGTAAATTCTGCACTACAAGACAAAATTAACGAGTTGACAGATAGAATAAACGTAATGCAGAAGGCATCAGGAGTTTCTAATGCTATTAATGCTGACCAACTATTATTTCTCGAACTTTTGAGTGCCAGGAATGGTGAAATTATTTTTTTCCTAAACCAATTGACACTATCCATTACTTTGGCAAAGACGAATGTAGTAAATCCCATAATAATTGATAATGCCGAAGTAAATTATATTCTCGAGAATGAATTGGTACCAATAAGTTTAAATAATCTTCTAAAATCAAGTACTGTAAAAGTTTATCAAACTAACAATATCATTTATTATATTATAAAAGTACCTTTAGTAAAAGAAATATGTAACTTGTTAAGAATATTCCCAGTAGTCCATAATAACTCTGTAATTCAAATGGGGATACGGACGTCTTCACAGTGCAATGATCGTCATACTCCTATAACGGACTGCGTAAATGCTGGAAATACCAGTATTTGTAAAATAACCACGGATGAGTGCTTATCACAATTGCTGAATGACAATTTTGCTGCCTGTTCAACTGAACCGGCAGATAACATTCTACCAATCCAGGAAATCTCTGAAGGTTCAATCTTTAAACAATGTTCAAGAAACTACTGTAATTGATCGTGAGATCATATCAGTTAGGGGTACGGCAATAATTTTATTCTCCAATAATATTACTATAAATGGTACAATTTTTTATAACAGACATCGTCAGTCCGATTTTATTGAACCCCATCCACCGAAAATTCTGAACATAAAAGAGACTGGACATAATATAAATCTTTCCTTACCATACCTTCACAGAATTTATCTTGAAAATACTAATTTGCTCGAAACACTTGATTATGAAATGACAAGTCATAGGGTGTTTTTCATGACAATTTTATTTTTCATTGCATTACCAATTGTTGTTATTTACCGCTGCAAACGTGAGCGTAAACCCGAACAATTGGATTTAGATGACATAGTTAGAAGAGTACAAAGTCGGAATAGGGACTCTCCGATTTAAAATGGGGGGGCAGTTAGCATTAACCATATTATTAAGCCTACCTCGTAAGTACTAATAACACGCGCAGACGAATGGCGTATCATATTTCTGCAATGCATTGCTTATGTTTGGGAAATGATGATTCGCTAGTTGACTCGCGGTGCATTCACCCAACAAATATTCATATTTGCTGGGAGAATGCAAACTAAGCATTAATAACTATAAATTCTGCCAAAGCATAAAGTGTAATAATATTTTATGAAATGAATAAAAATCAGATTCTTTTACAAGTCCGTGTACTTCGGACAGGAATTCTCTCCGTTCTTAACTTGTACATTCCTCTAGTTGAGTAGATACATAATATAAAAGTATTTTTTTCAAATTCGTACTTTTAAAGGATAAAATTGGAATAGAAGGATAAAAATAGTACAAACCAAATGGCTGCACCTAGAATAATGAAATTCGGTGTATACATTCCTCTGATTGCGGAGACACGTAAAATAAACGGATTTTTCGAAATTCGTACTTTTTGGGTTAACATGAAACTAGTAAATCAAAAAAATTTTTTTTTTCAAATCCATGCTTTATGCAAGCAGAATTCTATTGGGCCTAGAAATTCTTTTTTAGTTATCTTTTGTAGAAGGAAAAATTACTGCAAAATTTCAGTTTTTTATCTGCCATAGAACGGCATATATTCGAAAATGGGTTTTAACTTCGTATGGGAGGTGCCACGCCCACATTTCCATTACCGCCCATTTTTGTCACAACTACGCACATTATTGCTAGATGCACTTACACAAAATTACAGTAGGTGTAATTTTGGTTTTAACTTCATATGGGAGGTGCCACGCCCACTTTTGCATTACCGCCCATTTTAGGCGCAACTACGCACATTGATGCTAGATGCACTTACACAAAATTTGAGCACTATACGTGTCATAGAACTGACACTATTCGATAATATGTTTTAACTTCGTATGGGAGGTGGTACGCCCACTATTCCAATACCGCCCATTTTTGCAGAACTACGCACATTGATGGTAGATGCACTTACACAAAATTTCAGCACTCTAGGTGTCATAGAACTGACAATATTCAATAATAGGTTTTAACTTCGTATGGGAGGTGCCACGCCCACTTTTGCATTACCGCCCATTTTAGGCGCAACTACGCACATTGATGCTAGATGCACTTACACAAAATTTGAGCACTATACGTGTCATAGAACTGACACTATTCGATAATATGTTTTAACTTCGTATGGGAGGTGGTACGCCCACTATTCCAATACCGCCCATTTTTGGCAGAACTACGCACATTGATGGTAGATGCACTTACACAAAATTTCAGCACTCTAGGTGTCATAGAACTGACAATATTCAATAATAGGTTTTAACTTCGTATGGGAGGTGCCACGCCCACTTTTCCAATACCGCCCATTTTTGGCACAACTATGCACATTGATGCTAGATGCACTTACACAAAATTACAGCACTCTAGGTGTCATAGAACTGACTATATTCAATAATAGGTTTTAACTTCGTATGGGAGGTGCCACGCCCACTTTTCCAATACCGCCCATTTTTGGCACAACTATGCGAATTGATGCTAGATGCACTTACACAAAATTTCAGCACTCTAGGTGTCATAGAACTGACAATATTCAATAATAGGTTTTAACTTCGTATGGGAGGTGCCACGCCCACTTTTCCAATACCGCCCCTTTTTGGCACAACTATGCGAATTGATGCTGGATGCACTTACACAAAATTTCAGCACTCTAGGTGTCATAGAACTGACAATATTCAATAATAGGTTTTAACTTCGTATGGGAGATGCCACGCCCACTTTTCCAATACCGCCCATTTTTGGCACAACTATGCGAATTGATGCTAGATGCACTTACACAAAATTTCAGCACTCTAGGTGTCATAGAACTGACAATATTCAATAATAGGTTTTAACTTCGTATGGGAGGTGCCACGCCCACTTTTCCAATACCGCCCATTTTTGGCACAACTATGCGAATTGATGCTAGATGCACTTACACAAAATTTCAGCACTCTAGGTGTCATAGAACTGACAATATTCAATAATAGGTTTTAACTTCGTATGGGAGGTGCCACGCCCACTTTTCCAATACCGCCCCTTTTTGGCACAACTATGCGAATTGATGCTAGATGCACTTACACAAAATTTCAGCACTCTAGGTGTCATAGAACTGACAATATTCAATAATAGGTTTTAACTTCGTATGGGAGGTGCAACGCCCCTTTGTCCAATTGGTCAAATTTTTCCATTTCCTTGTATTGTCACGAAAATGATTAAGTGTGCAAAATTTGAGCAAAATTGGTTGAGAAAAAAGCTTTCAAAAATTGATTTCAAATTTTGTGGCACACAAACATATATAGAAAGTAACCTTATATAAAGCATGGAAAAAGGGGTTAAAAATAGTACCAACCAAATGACCGCAGCTAGAGTCATAAAATTCGGAATAGACATTCCTCTGATTGCATAGACACGAAAAATAAAATGTTTTTTCCAAATTCGTACTTCCAAGGAATATAATGGGTACAGAGGGATAAAAAGAGTACCAACTAAACGAATACAGCTAGAAAGATGAAATTCGGTGTGTACATCCCTCTAATTCCGTAGACACGTAAAATAAACAAAAAAGGGGATAAAAATGGTAGCAACCAAATGGCCGCAGCTAGAATCATGGAATTCGTTGTACACATTCCTCTGACTGCATAGACACGCAAAATAAAAAGATTTTTCTAAATTCGTACTTTTAACTTTTACGGCAAAAATTGGTTGAATCATGAAGTTAGGTTACTTTACACTATATACGTGATATAATGGATTTTCAAAATTTATACTTTTGCAATTAAAATAGAATGAAAATACACCCAACTGCAGCATCCACTACCTACCAATATTTATGGTATTTAAGCTTTTTTGAAGACATAAATATAAAAATATTTTTTGAATTGACTTGAAGTATTATTTTCATATGTAAACGTATAATAAATAAAAATATTATATTTAAAACCTGAATTGTGTTGGTTTTGTTGTTTTCTTTTTATTTAAATTTTTGCCCAATATTTCGATTCGACTTCGTCGATCATCTTCAGGGGTGTTACACTGAACAAAATTACAAAAATATCACAATTAATATACATAAAATTTACTAACAATCGACTATTACAATAATTACATTTCAATAATATAAACAACGAACTTTGTTGTTGGTGGTAACTAATCTATATTTGCTCTTCCTATTTTTGTTTACAAGTTGCCTATATATGTGTGAGCAACCGTCTGTGTCTGTCTTATAATTTAATCTCTTCTCTGTCGGAACTTCTAATATAAGTAGCATTTCTAAAGTGTATCTCCTATTGTAGTGGCTCTCTGCTGCTAGTATGTCGACGTCGTCAGAATTCGGTTTGTGGCCAGTCACTGCACAGTGGGCTTTATGGTCGGATTTAATTTTGTGTTTGTAGTGCCAACATATTCTTTTTTGCATAAGTTGGACTTGTCACCGTTACATCTAGTTTTATATACCACGTCAGATTTTTCTTCTTTTTTTATTTTTGATTTTGTCTTGCTAAATAGCTTGTTTATGGTATTGTGTGTTTTCTGTGCTAACTGGTATTTTTCTTTGCCATATAGGTCAGAGTTTTTGAATCCTTGTGTAAATCCTGGGACATATGTAATCGATTTATATGTTTTTTCCACTTTTTCCACTTTTTCCCCTTGTTTAGGTTGTTTTTCTTGAACAAATTTCATTAAATTATTTACTATTTTTCTGGGAATTTTTCTTAATATTATTTTTATGAAAGTCTTTGTCGCTGATGTCTAAAACTCTTCTGATGAAGTTAGTCGCTGTATTTAGTATAGTCCTTCTTGGGTGCTTCGAATAAAAGTTGATTAGTCTGCCGGAAGAGGTAGGTTTTTGATACCAGTCCAATTTGAGTAAATTCCCTTGTCTACAAACTACTGAATCCAAATATGGTAGTTTGTTGCCCTGTTCAGCTTCCATAGTAAATTGTATTTGTCTATTATATCCATTAAGTACGTTGATGGTGTTCTTTGCATCTATTTTATTTATAATTGCGAATATATCATCAACGTTTGTTGAATTGTAGTGTCAAGTAGGTCTTCCATTATAATATCGGCGCACAGTGCACTTTTTTGGCCCGGTGAGTGCTCAAAAATATGTAAAAACATGAAAATGCATGTCCGAATTTACATACTTCAAATACGAATCTAAAATGAAAAATAGCTGCATTTTTCAAATCTGGTTTCTGATATGCTCTATCTTCTTTGGTTCGGAAGATATTGGATGTATAAGTTGGAGAAATTTATAAATATTGCAAAATGATGAAAAAAATGAAAAAAGTTCAACTTCCGGGACAAGCAGTTTACCAACGGTTATAGATATCGGGCTGATTCTTTTTTTGTTTGGAAGATGGGTTCAATCTTAACTTTAAATATTCACATGAGCTCATATGTGTTGCATTTTAGCAATTTTTTTTATTCATAAAAAAACTTTATTTTACCAAATTTTTTAACTTTATCTAAGCTTTTAACTATGTTGCCACCTGCGGCCACACTAGCAATTGACATAGAGTTATTCTCTGATATATCCCCTATAATCCTATATACAGTTCAGCTGCAACAAACTGCAACTCTCCATGTATGATAGCATTACTTTAATTTTCGTGCATTTCAAAGTTATGACAAGTATAACGAAATATTATTGTGAATATGGTCAAACATCAAAACTTATTGTGAATGAATTAGTGTAGTGTAGAGTAGAGATTAGTGTAAAGAAAATATGTCACTTAAATGCCGTTATTTTTAATGAATTTGGAAACACAAGCAATCTGATAAAATATTCCTCTTAATTTGTTAAATAATTTTTCATAATGGATAAATTAAATATATCTATAAAAGATCTATGTGAAAAGTGTTTTGAAATACATACCGAAAATAAATCTAATATAACGCAAAATTTTCTTTTCAACCAGTTGCTAGTGAAAGTTTGCCATAAAAATGATATTAATGTTGAAAATAATGAAATAAACAAAATTAACCTGAACGCCTTCGCTAAAAGGTTTTCTCGATATTGGAAAGAGTGTTCGCGATCAAAAAACGTGTTTCTACGAAAATATAAAGAAAGTTCTTGGTACATGAGCTTAAATCAAAAAGTTAATGAATCGCTTGATGATGTGGAATTATCCAAAACTATACGGGGAAGACCACGAAAGTCTTACACAAATTCAGCACGCTCGAGTAGGCGTAGGAAGACACATGATTTAGCGGAAGAATTAAGTTTGGAGGAAGCATATAACATTTTAAAATATCTCTTAAGAAAAAATGGCGAATATGGGAATGACATCGAAGTCCTTAGAAGACTGAGAGAAGCAACGAAACCTGCAGATCAGTGTAAGGAACTTACTATGGCTGAATCACTTGCTTTATATATTGACCTTGACTTGTCATACCGACAGTACAAGATACTTCGGTCGACGTTTTTAAAAAAGAACAATAGAGGTTTGCCGTCTCTAGAGCATCTTTCAGAAGAAAAAGACGCTTGTGTTCCTGCAAATATTACAGTAGATGAGGTATCTGCAAAACTTTCACTTCAATCTTCCTTGGACCATACCTCGAAACGCATATTGGAAAATCAAAAAGAACAAAACTGGCCTTCCAAAATGGTTCTTTATTCCAAATGGGGTTGTGATGGCTCATCAGGACAGAGTGAATACAAACAAAAAATTGATAAAATAATTGGTACATTCACATAATTGGTACTTATGCATATTATTTTCTGTTATAGATGAAGGCCACTGTGATTCTCAGATGTTCATGGTATCAATGGTTCCTCTTCGATTAATGCAAGACACGGCTGGTACTTCGAAAGATCCTAAAAATTGTGAAGAAATTTGGAGAAATCCAAAGCCATCATCTGTGCGGTACTGTCGTCCTATTGAATTTTCGTATTCAAAGGAAAGTTCGGAGTTAATTGTTGAGAAGCACAAATTGATGACGGATGAAATTAAAAACCTTTCCAACACAGTTTTTACTACGCAGCAGAGAACGGAAATAAGGATAAGACATATTCTGCAATTTACAATGGTGGATGGAAAAGTTGCTCAGGCTATATCAGGTATAATAATTATTGATGTATTCATATAAATTCTGTTGACAAATATGTGGTTGACTCCTAGGAAACAAGTCATCTTTGTCCTGTACCGTGTGTCATGCCACTCAAAAGGAGTTTTGCATGGAAAATTCAGAATGCAATGAAGTGGAATCAATGTATGAACTGGGATTATCGCCACTTCATGCTCGACTTCGATTTATGGCGCATTGTTTAAATATTGCATATGACTTGGAATTCCAAACATTTAAAGAAAAATAATCCAGATTTTGATGCAAAGACTTCAAAAGAGAAGCGCGAGATAAAAAAGAAACTCAGAGCAAAGACCAAAAAGGAAATCCAAAAGAAATTTAAAGAAAGTACTGGACTAAGGATTGATTACCCTAAACAGGGTTTCGGTAACAGTAATGATGGCAATACTGCTAGGCGGTTTTTTGAAGATGTTGCACTTACAGCATCCATAACCAAAATTGATGAAGGTCTCTTGCTAAATTTTAAAAAATTGCTGGCTGCGATAAATTGTCGCCAAGTTATTGATGCTGAAAAGTTTGGAGAATTCTCTGCTGATATCCTTAAAATGTACAATAATCTCTATGGTAGCTGGAAAAAACTGTCGCCTACAATTCATAAGGTACTATGCCATGGTGAAAACATAATAAAGCATCACTACTTTCCCATTGGCGAACTGTCAGAAGAGGCTCAAGAAGCGAAAAACAAAGAATACAAGGCATTTCGATTGCGGCACACAAGAAAGTGCGACAGAAGAAGACAGTGAAAACATAATAAAGCATCACTACTTTCCCATTGGCGAACTGTCAGAAGAGGCTCAAGAAGCGAAAAACAAAGAATACAAGGCATTTCGATTGCGGCACACAAGAAAGTGCGACAGAAGAAGCCAGAATGCGGATTTTATAAAAATGCTTATGATTTCCTCTGATCCTCTGATCTCATCTCTTCGATATGTACCAAAAAGTAATACCGAAAAAGAAGTAATATCCGACCTCGAAGGTCTTTTAAAATAAATATTTTTTTTTCTAAAACTTGTGTTTTATTTCTCAAGGACTGGCTTAAACTTTTATCACATATAATGATAGCTATAACACATACTAATAAAACAAAAAAAAATTAAGAAAAAAGGTTAACCCAATCAAAAGTTATTGATTTTTGATCACCAAAAGTGCCAAAAAAGTGCACTGTGCGGCGATGATTGGAGAGGCGGGTGACCCCATTGGCATTCCTTGGTGTGCTCATACATCTTGTCGTCATACTTGAAGTTTCCTTAATGCAAAATTTCTATAAATATGTCTATCGGTATCCGTGTACATTTTTCTACTAAAGTCCATTTTCTTCCATGTTTGGGAATAGTGATACCACGTCAAAAGATATTAATATTTCATTATCCCCGATGATTGTATTGTTGATCCTAGTTTTGAATTCGCTTGCGTCCTTAACATTGTATATTCAGTTCTTCGTTAGGTTCTTGAGCACGTCTACTATGTATTTGCAAAGTCCGTATGAAGGTGTATTAATTGAAAAACATATGGGTCGTAAGGGGGTGTCTTCCTTATGGATTTTCGGAAGACCGTATATTCTAGGAGCATTATATTTATTTATAAAATTATTTTTTCAATATTTGTAATTGATTTGGATTGGCTATATTAAAATATTTATATTTTTCTGTAATATTACTGCACTTCTACGAAAATCGACAGCCTCTGTGGAATGCAATCCGTCCGAACTTAACGCTATTAAAAATGGAATAGAATATATTTTTGGGCTCGGACAAAATTTTTTTTCTGTTACATAGCCAATATTAAAACAACAAATGTTTTTTTAGATAAACACTTTCAAACTATTTCTATAAAAATTAGTGCAGCGACAGTTTCCTTTCGATACACAATATTTATTCATTCTAAATGTTTACACAAAATACGAATTTTGGCAAATTACAATATCAAAAAAAAAATTACACTACAACAACATGATGTATGTCTTGAAGAAGCATTTGCTCATAAATGACTTGAGCCAGGGACGCAATCATCATAAAACAATCCAAACTTTATTTCTGGGGCGTGCCTTGAAATATTTTTTTATTTGTAAGTACCACGACCCTAACCAATGTATACAAATCTGCCTGCCAAACAATAATGTATCCCTAAAAGTATGCTCTTTAATAACAAATTTAGAGTATTTTTAAATTATATCTGGCTGGGTTTGATTTACCCTTTCTTGAAACATCACCCACTTGATTAGTTGTACTCTGTTGGATATTTAAAAGGGCGAACGCCGAAAAACTTGATATTGTTTCTATAAGAATACAACTACAATTGTAATTCGTGCTCTCAAAATGCATTCGATTTGTTATGGAATGACTCATATAGACGACATCATTAATACTCACACTCCAGTGAATTCGTACATATGTATTGTGGTGTGTGTGTGCTGGAGAGTCTGTGTCTTTTTTGTCACAGTGATTGAAAATATTCATTTCACTAATTAATATCCATAACAAAGAGAATCAATTTATTCAATTCAATCGTCATCCAATTGTGTAACACGCTACAGAATTCGCGAACAAGCTGCATGTAATTAACCCGTTGAAGAGCGTTGAAGATATGGCTTATAGTGAAATGTTTAAATACAGTTAAAAGATAAATTTAAATTCAGTGGAAAATTATGAAAAAATAAAAACAATTGCAGGCACATTGGTTGATTGAAACAAAATATGAGTGTGAACCTTTCTTAAGACTCAGAAAAGTTGGACAAAAATAGAACATAAACAAATTATACTATAGCGCTCCTAAAATGTCATTCTCAGAGCCCTTCAATTTGTGGATTGGGATAGGAGATACGGCTCCAGAATGAATTGTGCAGCAGATTCCGGTGTCTTCTCAGCAAAAGCTGGACTGGTATTTTTATTCCGACTTTCTGACAACTGCAGCGTCTTTCAGGCTGAAGCCTTCGCAATTAAGGAAGCATGCAGTAAACTTTGCTCTTAAGGAACAACGGGTCGAGTAGGAGTCTTTGTAGACATTCAGGTTATCCTTTTGTGTTTTATAACATCTACATTAGTAGGTCTGTGCATTGATGAACTGCTCAGACTGAGCTGTCTATCTGAATGCACTCTAATATGGATCCCTGTTCATAGGGACTTTTTTGGGATAGAACGAGCAGAGGAGTTGACGAGGATGGGATCTACTTTGAGTACCCTCGCAATGGAATTGGTCAGCTAAAAGTAGACCACTACCTACACCGAGTTAATTTCAAGTGGAAAAATTTAAACACTTGTGAAATATCCAGACAAATAACAGAAAAGGTATAAGAGACCTTCTAAGCCGTAGTACAAGAAAAGTATTAAGAGTGATATCAGTGCTGCGGGACATTCACCAATTGGAATAACCATGCAATAACCATGTAGAAAAAACAGTCGAGTAACTCTTATGCGACTGTCAAGCTTTCATAAACCCACGGCACAGAGTCTTTGGGAAGCACTTACTACACGACATTGCCGAGATATTGAAAATTGTTATTAGAGATGTAATGGAATATCTCAATCTTTCAGGCTGGATATAAAGGACATTTCCGAGTAGTGTGGTCCATTCAAAACTGTGCCTTATGGTACTAACCAACCAAGCTAATCGAAATAAGAACGAAAAATATTTGACTATAATAGATTGAAATTACATCCATGAAACAAATTTAAACTCGTTTTCGTTTTTTATAAAAAATACTAAATGTATGGAATCTAAATATATCTAAGTACTTATGAAGTAAATTGAAACTTATTTAAATCTCAAAATAATTAATAAAGTATTTTTAATATATAACATAAAGGTTACTGGAAAATCGTAAGAAATTTATTTTAAGAGAAAACAAAAAAATTTTCTAATGGAAAGAGTAGTTTTTTTTCAAAGAGTAAAAAAAGAGTGCACAATAAAGAAACTATTTTCCTGTTGAAATTTTTGACAATGCTTCTACAGAAGTTACATTCGCATGGAATATGGACGATATTGTCACACACCTTGTGGTGGTGCCTCCCACACAAAGTGGCATAAACCTTGGCTACCATAAAATCGACAGAAAATCCATACGGGTAGTCAAAATCATTTGCAATTTGATAATTGAAAATGTTTTTATAACCACGTCCCTTCTTGTACCTCCCACACAATTCTCGCTCTCTTAGGTAATATTAAATCCTTCATAACTTCTATACTGGTGAATAGAATCCACCATGACTTTATACTTAATCATCCACCATGACTTTATACTTAATCATTTACAATACTTTGCAAAACGTAAATACTATTTGAAATTTGAAAATGATTGACAACTCATATAAGAGACATACGTTGAATTGGAAGTTGTGAAATGATGAGTTCTATTTTTTTGCAAAATGATAAACAAATAAAATGGGAAAATAGAAAATTTTTTTTTTTATTTTTTTTATACCTTGTGTTTATAAACTAAGGAAGAAATATACCATTCTGATGATTTTTCACTGAAATTTTAATTGATTTTGAAAAAAAGAAAAAATTGTAAAAATAGAATCCATCATTTCAATACTTCCAACCGCACTCCGTCGTTAAAAATGATATTTAAGAACACTACTTTAAATTTAAAAAATTGATTAATGCTATCATTTCGAGAATCAAAATAAAAAATAAAATTTGATTTGATTTGAACTGGGATATTGTCCTGACTCAAGACCATGTTGCATCTATATGTGAAGACATTTATTATTTGGCTGTATACTACCATAATCATGATTTCTGACCTGTAGAAGTCTTCGTCAGATGGCTTCGCAGCGACTTTTCAACAACGTACCCGCCTCTTTATGTAAACGATTCTCACACACGAATGAGAAGCTCAACTCACTTTCCGAATATCCGTTTAAAAAACATCGCACCAAGTAATAAAGCACACATGCCAATTCACAAGCATCTCATTTAGTTGCATATGTAAGTATGTGTATATGCAGGTATCGTTACCCAGCAATACTTCTGCCGTGCCAACGCTCAATTGTTTTAGTTTTTTCGTTTGCATTTGTTTGGTCTGTGAGCAATATTTGATTTGAAGTGGGATGTTGTCCTGGCTCCTTTTTAAACGCAAATTCGGCAAGTTTGTCGTTTGTTTGTGAGAATCATTTCCTTAAACAGGCCGGGTTTGATGTTGAAAAGTCGCTGCGAAGCCACTTGAAAAGACCTTTGACATGGTCGAAATCATGATAGTGGTAGTCTGCAGCCAAGTAAATAAATGTCACCACGCCATTTGTAAATAAATTGGCATTCTACTAAATATAGACGCAAAATGGTCTTGAGCCAGGACAATTTCCCAACTCGAATCTAATAAAATTAATTTAATGCCAAAATTATAAATAAAATGCCTTCTAATATTTGCCAAAATTGCGCTGACGTGAAAGAGCTTGCATTTAGAAATTTATTTTAAGGGAAAATAAGAAAATGTTCCAAGGGAAAGTAGGAAACGTTTATGAAGTATTTTCGAATAATACTAAACAGAACATAATCGAGAAATTATTTTCCTGTTACATGAGATTTTGACACTAAAACAATATAGCAGAATTTGATTGATTCCAGATTTTTTTTGAAATGGTTTTGGGAGTCTGCCATGAACATGAGTTCATTGTGACAAACAAAGAAAACGGTTTCCTATTTTCGAACCGTTTCTTTCACATTTAATAGATTTTGTACTCGAATTTATTTTTATTAAAAGTTCTGGTTTCCTATAGCTTTTATGACGAACGACGAGAACTGTGTTTGTGCCAAATAAAGTTTGTTTGAAATAAATATTTAAAAAATACCCCTTTTGATAAAAAAAATTATATTTAGAAAGGTTGAAGAATTCTCCGTTTTTACACGATAAATTTTGGCTGAACAAAATTGTAGCCTTGAAAAATTAGAATATATTTAATGTATTTCGTCCCGATTTCTCCTGCAGTATGTGAACAAACAATACACCATCTCTCCTCCTTCCCTTTACTTTTGTTAAAAAATACTAATATTATTTGAAATCCAAAAAAAATATTGGCATATCACGTTAATTTTTTCCTGCTGAGTAGAGAAGTAAATTTTTCCCAGTAACCAGATGTTCACTTTTTTTAGCTAGTTCTATATTTTTAATATAAACAAGTAAGGAAAGGCTAAAGACGGCCGAGGCCGACTATAAGATACCCTACAATTTCTACTCCACTACATTTCAATTTGATGAAAATGTGAACGACATTTATATGGGAGCTCTATATAAATCTGATGAACCGATCTCATCCACTTTTACCATAGATATTTCTAGTGTAAATATAAGATGTCCTGCCGAATTTGAAGAAAATCGATTAAGGTATGTGGTTTCTACAAATCGATTAAGGTATGTGGTTTCTACAGCGATTAACCTCAAATCGGGAGCGAAATTTGTATGGGAGCTATAACTAAATCTGAACCGATTTGACACATTTTTGCCACAGATGTTTCTGGCTAAAATATGAGGTGTGGTACTAAATTTGATCAAAATCGCTTCTAGAGCAGAAAAGGTCAATCGGGTGCGACATTTGTGTGGGGGTTATATCTAATCGATTTGCTTCAAATTAAATAGCGTCCGTTCTTGGTCCGCAAAACTTACTTGTGCCAATGTTTGTTAGGATCGGACAATATTTGTGAACTGTACTTTGATAACAAGAATAGATGGACAGACATACGGATATCGCTAAATCGATTCAGAAAGTGATTCTAAGCCGATATGTACAGGGTTTTCCAACAAGAGCTGTTATTTTGGTATGCAAAGAAAAATCCCATTTTTTGAGATAAATGATCGGATGTTTATTTCATAATAAAGAGGAAGTTATGCCGTTAATAATGAAAACCAACATAAGCCATATGGCCACCACGACCACGCTTGCAGCACCATATCCTTTTCATGAAATTTTCCATAACCAAATCGCAAAGTGGCTGCCTTATGTCCTCGATAGCATCACGAATTCTATCTTTGAGGACTGGAATCGACGCTGGGCTGTTGGCGTAGACCTTATCTCTCACGTGGCCCCAAACGAAGAAGTCGCAAGGTGTTACATCACAAGATCTCGGTGGCCAATTGTGATCACCTCTTCGAGAGATAACACGGTCCGGAAACTTTTCCCGTAAAAGAGCAATGGTTTAGTTGCTTGTGTGGCACGTAGCGCCGTCTTGTTGAAAGTAAACGTTGTACAGATCAATACCATCCAACTCCGACCATAAAAAATCATTAATCATCTCTCGAATGAGCATATCCATTCACCGTAACTATTGATCCAACCCCAAAAGTAAGGTCCAGTGACCCCGCCGGACCAAAAACCGCACCAAACAATCACACGATGAGGATGGAGAGGCTCCTCAACCATAACTCTTGGGTTTTCCGAGCCCCAGATGCGACAATTCTGCTTCGTGACGTAGCCACCGAGGTGGAAATGGGCCTCATCAGTCACGGTTGGTTTTTCGATGGAATTCCGGATCATTTTCATTCATGAATTTTAATAATTTCAATGCGTTGTTGAAGCGTGCGTACGATATACCATTTTTAGTAATGTCGTAGTTTCTACTTGTCAAAGAATAAAAGCTTCAAAAGTGACAGCAACCGAAATACCGGGTGATTCAAAATAACAGCTCTTGTTGGAAAACCCTGTATAATAAATAATTATTGATATCATTTCGAAAATCAAAATAAAAATTAAAACTGTAAAAAATTAAAAAGGCCTAAAGTATACAATACTTTAAAAGTATTTGGAATTATCTTCCAAACAAGGTCTTGTAAAGGGTGATTTTTTAAAAGCTATAGGAACGTTTTTCAAAAAAAAACACATACAATTCAGAAAAATGCATGAAATCTTTATTTGAATCGATAGTACGGTCCATATAATTTAATGTTTGAAGATTATTTCATGCAAATGTTGACCTTGACTGCGCCTCAAATGGTCCATCTGCTTAGTCCAATTTTGGCATTTCCACGTTTTTTAGTAACAGAGGCCCAATTGCTGCGAACGGCGACGAATCGATAACTGATGGTCATCATTAACACTGGCCGATATAGCTGCGATATTTTCTTCAGTTCGCACTCTACGTAAGCGTGTTGGTGGTTTAATGTTCAACAATGTAAATTTGGTGCGAAATTTAGTCACAATAGCCCGAATAGCCGCTTAAATAAAAATGGAAGAAGCGCGCGATGAACTTTCTTAACAGAGCACGCATATTGATAATAAAATTCAATAATTTGCGAGCGTTGTTCGTTTGTAAGACTAAGATTCATGGCTAAATTATAGACCAAACTGAAGATGTTTGAAGGTGAAACAAAACACGAAACGTGCGTCAGCTGTTTAAACCAGTGTTGCCAAAAAGATAATAGCTAAAAAATCACCCTTTTGTTGAAATAAAGAGTGATTTTTTTGAGGTTAGGATTTTCATGCATTAGTATTTGACAGATCACGTGGGATTTCAGACATGGTGTCAAAGAGAAAGATGCTCAGTATGCTTTGACATTTCATCATGAATAGACTTACTAACGAGCAACGCTTGCAAATCATTGAATTTTATTATCAAAATGCGTGCTCTGTTAAGAAAGTTCATCGCACGCTTCCATTTTATGGTCAGTTTAATCGACCCACTGAAGCGGCTATTCGGGCTATTGTGACTAAATTTCGCACCAAATTTACATTGTTGGACATTAAACCACCAAGACGCTTACGTAGAGTACGAACTGAAGAAAATATCGCAGCTGTATCGGCCAATGTTAATGATGACCATCAATTATCGATTCGTCGCCGTTCGCAGCAATTGGGCCTCTGTTACTCAAAAACGTGGAAATGCCAAAATTGGACTAAGCGGATGGACCACTTGAGGCGCAGCCGCGGTCAACATTTAAATGAAATTATCTTCAAAAAGTAAATGTCATGGACCAATCTAACGTTTCGAATAAAGAACCGATGAGATTTTGCAAATTTTATGCGTTTTTAAAAAAAAAAAGTTATCAAGCTCTTAAAAAATCACCCTTTATAAGGTGTACTGCCAAACTTAACTAAAATTTGTAAAATTATGTGGTTTCTAGAGCAAATAAGTCAATGCGGGAGCACTACAGACGTCTCTAGTTGAAATAGAAGGTAATGTGCCAAATTTGGTGAAAATCGGTTAAATTATGTAGTCTCTAGAGCGGAAATATTCAAATTGAGAGCGAAATTTGTATGGGAGCTATATTTAAATATGTATCGATTTGACCCATTTTCACTACAGATGTTTCTAGTTGAATTATTAAATACTTTGGCAAATTTAAAGTAAAACGAGTAAAATATATGGTTTCTAGAGCGGAAAAAGTCAAATCGCGAGCGACATTTGTATGGGGGCTACATCTAAATCTGAACCGATTTGCTTCAAATTAAATAGAGTTCGTCCTTCGGCCACAAAACATACTAGTGCCAAAGTTTGTTAGGATCGGACAATAATTGTGGCCTGTACTTTGATTAGAAGAATAGATGGATAGAAGGACAGACATTGATAAATCGACTCAAAAAGTGATTCCAAGCCGATATGATTATTGTTATCATTTCGAAAATCAAAATAAAAAAATAAAATTGTATAAACTTAAAAAACGGTCTATAAACTTAAAAAACGGTCTTTCAATACTTTTGAATTTGGAATTATCTTCAGAACAAGGTCTAGTGCATTAAAATCGGTCGAGTATTTCAGGAGTTACAGTCAAGCAAATTCAAAAGGATTTTCGAACACAAACTCTAGTAACATTGAAAGTACCCATTCCGTTCCTTCGATTTTGATACTTTTCCTTCAAATAATTATTCAAATAAGAACGCTATCAATTCGCTTTCTTACGATACTTAGGCGTCAACTTCAGCTCTACAAACAAATGAAGGAACCCAGTAAACAAGCTGTGTTGTGTTTTACCAAAAAGAGTAGTTCCGGAAATCACTTCTTCTTCTTCTTGTTCACTTTGCCACCTACTTTCGACTATTTACCAAAGGAACTGCAAATTACTGCGTTGCCATCAACCCGGATAGTTTACACCAGCTAAAAGTCAACATTGTGCACAATGGCTTGCCTGGAGCAATGTGTGCTCCATGTTGTCTGATGAAATTATCATGAGCTGCTCTACTCACAACAACAACTATGGCAACAGCTTTTATGATATTCACACAATGCCAATAATTGGCAACAACAATATGTACAAAGGACTAAAAAAAACCGACAACAACAAAAGTTATAATAAAAACAATATTTCCTAATAAATTATGCAAAATTGAATTGCCCCATAGAAGACAAATATACAACGTATTTTTGAAATGAAATGAACAGAACTCACAACTGGACAGACCATACGCCACCACCAATGCTCGTAATGTGGTGGTGGTGATGCTGCGTAATATATAACGTATGCTAGGTTATTTATTTGTTTGTGGACCACACCAAACGGGGGCACCAGGGGAGGAGAGTGGAATTGAAATGGCTCCGGATGACATTTTGTGTTTTACTTATAAAACAATAAAACAACAATATTGGTAATCCAATTATGGAGCAATTTATTTAAAACAGCACTATTTAATTTGTATGTATGTACGGGCGTGTGTATGTGTATGTGTCCAATATACATTCATTCAATCACACACACACGCACGTACACACATACAGTCGCTCAGTCGACGATCGCATGAATGTAGGCATGTGAATGGGGTGTACGAATCGGCCACAATGTCCGACCAATTGGCCAGATGTTGTGTTGCAAGGACACAATCACCAACACCACACACTATACATTTGAAAGCCTCACACATTTACAGATATATACTGGGGTGTCTGCGTATGTGTTCTGTATGTGTGTTTGTATGGGTTGAACCTTCATTTTGAGGTCTTAATGAAATCATAAAAAAAATCAATTGCCATTTTAAATTGATTACTGTTCGACCACAAAGTTGACATTGCTGCCACAAGTGGCCGGCCGGCCACACGTGCGTGTACATGCATGATTTTTGTCGCTTGCATTCGTCCAGCGTAGCCTGCAACATGGTCCATGGTCCTCTGCTTTCTGCTCTATGAGTTCAAACGGGAAAACTTTTAACCGAAAATAGTTTTTATTTGCCAGAGAAATTTAAATTTTTGTTACACTTATGAAAACGCCTGGTATTGAGAAGGTGGGGGAAGTTAGACTACTCAGTGTACCAATCAGGGAACATAGAAACATAGGGAGTGAAACAGTTGCACAGCTAATCTAAAATGTTTAAGTGCAGCGTGAAATGAATGGTATTCTTGGTGAGTTTTTTAAATTTTATCAAATTTTATTTTTTTTTTGTTTGTTTTTTTTTTTGGTCTGTAATCAATATTTGATTTGAACTGGGATATTGTCCTGGCTCAAGACCATTTTGCATCTATAGTTAATAGAATGCAAATTTATTTACAAATGGCATGGTGACGTTTATTACTTTGTCAAATTTATTTTAGTAGAATATTCTCTGAACACTTCTATAGAAAAGTCTGCAATTCATTACCATTGATTCAAGAATTACTAGTTTTTTCATTTCCCGGGAAAACGGGAATGAAAAGTTTCAAAAGTTTTTTTTTTGTCACAAAAACAGGGAGAAAATAATCTAAACTGTAAAAGCAATAGAAACATTAAAAATGTTATTATTATTAACTAGCAGTACCCGCTGCTTCGCACGCGAAAAATCACTTTTTGTCCCGCTCACTTCTTGTAAGTACAAATTTCCATTCCAGTACAAAAAATCCATTTATGCAATACTTAAATTGGTATCATTTTTATCCCTTTTTGTCTCTTTCCTCCCTTAAAAGTACAAATTTCGAAAAATCCCTATTTGTGGCTCGTCTGCATGGCCATTGCAAGGAACTCAACGAATTTCATATTCATAGCTACTGCCGTTTAGTCACGACGAAGAGTCGATGTTTATCCCTTTTTGGGCCATTTACCCTCTAAAAGTACGAATTTCGCAAAACCCTTTATTAGTCGACGTCTACGTCGTATTTGTTACCTACCCTGACTGGCAACTACCCTGACTGACTTATCATTGACCAGCCCCCAGACCAAACGGCTGAAGCCAGGGTCATGAAATGTTCAGGGCAGTTCCCGCATATGACGTAGATGTCGACTGAGGATTTTACGAAATTCGTACTTTTAGGGGGTTAAATGGGACAAAAGGGGATAAACATCGAACCGTCGCCCTGACTAAACGACAGTAGCTATAAACATGCAATTCGGTGTGTCCCTTGCAATGACCATGCAGACGAGCTATAAAAAGGGATTTTTCGAAATTTGTACTTTTAAGGGAGGAAAGCAACAAAAAGGGATAAAAATTGTACCAATTTAACTAATGCTGCTATTATCGTGAAAATCTGCATTTAAATTTCTCTGACAACGTTGACATGCAAAATAAATGGATTTTTCGAAATTTGTACTTTTAAGGGATGAGCAGGACAAAAGGGGATAAAAATGGTACCAACAAAAGTATTACAGCTAGAATCGTGAAATTTGGTATGTAAATTCCTCTCACCACATGGAAGCGCAATATAAATTAATTTTGTACAAAAGGGGATAAAAATGGTACCAACTAAAGTATTGCAGCTAGAATCTTGAAATTTAATGTGTAAGTTCTTCTGACCATGTAGAAGCGCGTTAAAATTGGATTTTTAAAAATTTGTACTTATAAGAGGTGAGCGGGACAAAAAGGGATAAAAATGGTACTAACTAAAGAATTACAGCTATAGTCGTGGAATTCCTTCAGCTATAGTCGTGGAATTCCTTATTATGCCTAAATAAAATTTAAGATCTTAAACTTCCGTATATATGCACCCGGACCCGGAGTATATATCAGACGATTTATCCGACTGAAGCCTATTTGTTAGCTTGATTGTTGGATCATTACAATTTATAATTGTATTTGTCTGGCTACTTGTACGAGGTTACATACGTCTTCATTACTCAATGCTTCAAAGTATTCTTTCCATCGCCCATTCCGGTGACAAATTGGTTGATTTGTGTTTTGTTTATTGTGCGATTGATAAGTTGATACATGTATATTTGTGAATGTCCTTATATGGAAATAGTAATCCACCTACTACCATTTCTGCTATAACTCATCGAAGTTATTACTACACGTACACATGCCATGACAGTCCATTAATTACCTTATTATTATTACTTTCAGTTTCTCTAGCACTTCTGTGCGAAAGTAACGATCCCCCATTTCATATTTATCAGATTTTAGTCTTTTCGTCCATCAAAGTCAACGATTTTATAACAATATCTTTTGAAACAGGTCTATCAATACTACGACAGCCATAACCACGATGTTTTCTCTGTCGAGAGCAAGCATACATCTGGAGTAGAAAATTGGGATAAGGAATGAAATTTTTCGAAACTTTAAAGATTAGTAAAGTTCTGTAAAGTAGTTCAATTTATTTTTAAGAAATTATTTTTAAGACCATTTACGCAAATGTGAACGCGAAGGAGAATGTATTTTCGAAATTCGTACTTTAAAGATCATAATGGGATAGAAGTGGAACTAAGCAATCTGTAGTATATGGATCCACGAAATTCGTTGTACATGCTCCGTTGTTTGTGTTGAAGGTTTGAACCAAAGGGAACAGAGTTTTCCCTAACAACGAATGAAAATACCTCATGTAACCCTAAATATTTATGGTAATCCCAAATAGGATATTTAAGCGTATTTTTTAAGACAGCTTTTTGAATGCACTGGAATTTTAATTCGATACTTTTTTAGAAGTATTGCAAGGGATGCAGCTACAATTGTGAAATAATGTGATTACTTCGCTCTAATCAATTAAATTAGCAACACAAAAATGAGTACTTCGTACCTTTAGGGAGAAAGGGGATAAAAAGGGATATTGATAGTGATAACCGGTGTAGCTTTTTCTGCATCCCTAAAAGTGTGTTCTAAATACAATTTATACTAAACCAGAGTTTTTCATATTATTTTCTGATGTAGCGTGTTGCCTTTCTTATACACGAAAGTGGACAGCAAAATTTGTTGAATTGTGTATTTTGTTTAAATAAGTAAAAAAGTGTTTCGCTAATTGGCAGTGTGATTTCGTGATCCCAGTGGATCTTATTCATCGTCACATGATGCTATGAAATTATTAGAAGAATGTGACTGATGCAGCGATCACCTGGGTTTGTAAATAAGATTCGGATCTAGACTTTCGATATTCTTTTTTCCGCTCAATTACTATTTTTCTATCGTTTCTCTTAGATATAAGGAAGTCTTAGCTATATTTTTACATTAAAACTACAGATATCTAAAAGTTGTAATGAATTCTTTTTGATGTAATTAATCTATAAAGTGTAATTTGCACTATTTTTCAATAGTTTTCGTGGCATGATCGAATTAGCTGGATAGCTCTTTCAACGGATTTTAACGGTAATTAATTTTTACACGGTTATTTTCGTCACCAGCTGTCACATTTTCAGGGGTATTAGATTTTGGTTTTTACAAAAAATAATTAACACTCCAGTCTAATGTTCAAGACATTAATGCCAAGGTGGCGACGCTTGGATTTCTCTGCTGAAGTTTCAGTCAACCTGACCCAGCGAGGGGTCACCATATTGGCCGTGCGACCCTCGCTTGTTTTGCTTTAAATTATATTCGTCTGAAGACTTAGACTTAAATAACAACATTTAATCGCATCTTCTCACATACACAACGTACGTACGTCTGAGTGAGTGTATTCAATTTAAAAGTGCAGTTGTTCCTTAACTTTTGCTTTTAATTTGATAGAAGCAGCTTTTGCAAATTCGTTCATATTACAAACCCTACAAGTAGGATCTAAAACTTAGCCGTTCCTTCAGCAGTGGCAGCGTCAGTGGCTGTGGCTACCCCATATACCTAGAATTATATATTCTCCAAAAAAACACACACATACACACGTGCTTATAAACACACCAGCACACAGGAACACATGCATTTCGTTGGCCTTTATCTCACGTACTGTGTGAAAAGAAACTTCATAAGGAGGGGAGAGAGAGAGAGATTCCTCTCCACACTCCTCTCACAAATTTTTGACCATGGGGGTCGCATGCAAAAGAGCTCGTCTATCGACGACTATTTGAGGATTTCTAAAGCATGTAATATATTCCTCTCAGCACACACAGACAGACTCACACACACAAACACACTCTTCTTCTCTGCCATAATCACACATGCAGAAGAGTGTGTCTGTCTACATATAACGAATATTCATGGAATATGACATATGTATGCACGGAAAACTAGACGTCTTTAATTTTTTCAAGGCACCGTGGCACAGTGGTCCCTTCGGAGTGAAAGATGTTAATAAAAATATTTAAAACAAAGAGAAGTGAACGAAATGCAATTGAAGGTTGTAGCAATTATTTGTGTCATTGAAAATCAGACAAAGTTGGTATTTGATGTATTAAAAACTTTGTCTCAAGACACTACTGGGCGTTCTCGTAAACCAACCCATTAATGCATCAAAAAAAAAACATCGTTACTATCTACTTCGCGAATTTGGACGGTGTCGATGAATATAATTGTATAATAGACACTATGCATTTGCGGAAACTGGAAAGTCAGCACTAAAAAGACTTCGCCTTGCCTTAGATATCAATGATTTAAATATGCCTTCTCCAGCAGGGCTTCTTCTGACATATTCCCAGCCTAGCGAATATGTTGGTGGACATTCTCAACTTATTTTCTGAAATTTAACTCCAAGGAGGCCTTATTTACATGTGAAAAAGGTCCAGCAGACATTATTTTTCCCCTTCAGTAAAGAGAAATGATAGCTGGACCCACTATTCCATCTAAATGATGCACTTCACTATGTAAAGCTTCTTGGAGAAAGGAGATGCCCAGTAGAGCGTACCAGGTTACAAGTAAAAAAAAAGTTCGCCGTATACCTTCGAATATGAAGTATTATTGAAAGGTAGTTTCAAAAAATTTTTTTTATTTTTTTATGCCGAACGTAGGGGTCGCGCTTTTACATTTTTCTATATAACTTCTGCATTTATAAACGGATTTTAAAGTGTGATACATCGATGTTTTTGTCTCGACGAGGCCGATTTTTGTCTTTGAAGCCATTGAGCTCAAGCACCCCCTTCTGGTACTTACCCATCATATCTCAGTTGCTACTACCCTAATGTACCACTCTAATATCAGAAAATTAAAGCTCGCATAAAATCATGAATCATGCTTGAGCTCAATGACTTCAAAGACAAAAAAATCTGCCTCGTCGAGACAAAAACATTGATGTATCACACTTTAAAATCCGTTTATAAATGCAGAAGTTATATAGAAAAATGTAAAAGCGCGACCCCTACGTTCGGCATAAAAAAAATAAAAAAAAAATTTTTGAAACTACCTTTCAATAATACTTCATATTCGAAGGTGTACGGCGAACTTTTTTTTTTGAGGTACGCCCTAATGCCCAGGCCTGCCCTTCCCACGAGAGCATGTGATAATTTCCAGTAACTGCCTTCGCAGGCCTACTAGTTGTCATGCAAAGTCTATGTTTCCGCTGCTGGGAAATTATGACTCCAAGTCGTATACGTAACAAATAGTGAATTAATATAAATCATACGTTACATACAGTGTTAAAATAAATCATACGCCCCGATAAAAAATGCAAATGGATTATTTCGTTTATTTTACTTCAGCATTTATGGGTATTTCTATGCAGAAATTGCATTTCATAGGAATTATTTGTACCGATACATATCTGAAAGCACATCTGAATTTAATATCACTCATACGTTTTTGTTGAGGAATTTATATATTTCTTAATCACATAACTAACACAAAAAGACAAGTCAAAGTTCCATGGAAGCATTTTATTCAAACTAAATGCCATATGCAAAAGATGTAATTGATTCTGATTTATTCAATATTGTTTCTAAATAAATCATACTCTGTGCACAAAATGAAGACACAAATATTGTTTTGTTTCCCTTTTACAGGTAATATTGGAGTGCAGAAATCCTTCCATATCGTATGAATTGTTACATGAACTCTTTCATACATATTTCTTAAAAAAATAGAATATAAAAAATAAATTCAAATTTTGTAAAATCATACGATTTCAATTATATGTCATATGATCATATTATCGTCCTTCCCATAACTACACATACTGTGTATGTATTATAAGAAAAAACTGAAATCCTATGAGGGACGAATTGCTTATTTATCATTTCTTTCTAAATTCGTTTCCCTTCTTGCCACCACCTTCAGAATATTTTTTATTTTCTAAAACATCATAACTTTATCATGAGAAATCACCATTTCGAAAATTTGGCATTTAATACAAAATAAGTGTATTGCTGCAGTATATATTGGGTGGACCATTTATTATTTTAAATTTGAACTACCGATTATTTCAACTTTGAAAGGTAGAATAACATTCATTTTTTATTTTTAGGTTTATGTTTATATTTATGTTCGACAAAATGGGACGCTCGAACAAAATTGGCAAATATTAAAAACTTACATCCAAAGTAGTGAGTCTTAAACACAAACTGTAAGAAATTTTTCGAGAAGAGATCGGCCTTCAATTCAGCCTTCATGAAGCTCATTTTCGTTTCGATGGCTATGTCAATATGCAAAATTGCAGCATAGGAGGTTCAGACAACTCACACGTGAGTTTTGATTAGCCATTACATCCACAAATAGTTTGGTGTGGATTTTGAGCTGTACTGAACAATTGGGTTTATCGGACGAGGTACTGCCGAGCCAGTCGTGGTAGTCATATTAATGATATTCTGTTCCATTATTAAATGACAAAGTTCAAACTTTCCAATAAAATCAGAAACTAAACAAGTAAAAAGACGTTAAGTTCGGCCGGGCCGAATCTTATATACCCTCCACCACGGAGTGCATTCCTCAGTATTACCGCTAGTTTGGAGGCTTTCGACTTAACAAAGAAGTGAAGTAACATATTTTGAAAATTGTGATATTTTTAATGCGCATTACTATATTTGTTTTCTATACGGCATACTTATGCGCACTGTTTTAAGAAATTTCATTGCTTCATTATTATAATATTAATAGTCTACTACTATATATATACACTGAACCAACACTCAGGTGATGACCCCTATAAATGCATTGCATTGCGTTGGCGGAAAGAAGATCAGGGATTGGAAGGAGGAAAGAGGGAGGAGTGTCTGTTGACATTTGTTTTGAAACTCTGAATGTCGTAATTGGAGGGAAAGATATTTGCCGGAAGTCGATTCCACATACGGATAGTACGGGCGAAGAACGAATTTATTCTGTAATGTATAGTTCGGCCGGTTGTCCAATCGACAACAAATGGGTGAGCGTTTCTGGAGGTCGCGTATCTCTACCGAACGTTCTCACGGGCGGTATAAGATCACGAATTTCCGAAGAACAAACACCATGAAAGTATCGCTAGAACAATGACACACAACCAACACTACGACGGTGTTCAAGGGAGACAATAGAATTGGATATCCTACCGTCGCCTATCAACACCATCCCCCTCCTCTCCTCCTCACGGTCAAGTAGCTCCAATGATGAAGCTGGAAGACCCGACCATATATGGATGTAGGTATACTGATGTAGGTAGGTATTGAGAAGATCAGAGGGTGTGAACTATTTCTTACATCTTTTTAAAAAGCCTAAACATTTGAAGGCATCTTTCGATACATCAAATACATGTTTTGTCCAACGAACATCACGTTGTATTTTCATGCCAAGAACATCGAGAGCATCTGGTTGCTCAATATCTACACCGTTCATTAAAATCGACGACACCGTTGGATCAGTGAATCGCTTGTGAGACAACAAGGAGCACTGGGTCTTGCGTGCATTAAAATCTACTCTATTCACTCGACCCCATTCAGAAATGGCCATCAAATCCTGGCTAAGTGACTCATCCATCAATCGCCTTTTATCCTCACTTTCTTGACGACTTGGTCTATGATCGAATGAGTATGAATGACAGAGGTTGTTGTCATCCGCGAATGAGTATATTGGATTCAAAGTACGATCCAAGAGGTCGTCGATGAAAATAAGAAAAAGGGAGGGGGAAAGGACAGAGCCCTGTGGTACTCCTGCGGTTACAACAACACGTATAGTGCGATCTCTGAAGAAGCTCGATATAAATCGAGAGAAGTCACCACCAACACCAAAAGCGATAAGCTTTGATATGAGTGTGCCGTGCCAAACTCTATCAAAGGCCTTGGAGATATCTAGAGCTACGACCCTACTCTCGCCAAGCTTGTGAATAGATCGATTCCACTTTTCGGATAGCAGTGTCATCAGTTCTCCCATAGATCGATTCCTACGGAAGCCATACTGTCGAGCATTAAGTAAGTCATTGGTTTCTAAATAGCTCACAAGATGGTGGTTAACCATACTCTCCATAACCTTCGAAAGCGCTGAGCAAATCGCGATCGGTCGATAGTTAGCAGGATTATTAGCCTCACCTTTTTTACTGATGGGCTGGATGTTCGCAATCTTACAACGCGCTGGGAAAACCCCTGCAAGGTTGAAAAGATTACGAAGGGGACGGGCAAGCGTCGAAGAGCACTTACATAGGACCAGTGTTGAAATGCCATCCGGGCCTGGAGATTTTTTTCAAAGCTTCCAATTGAAATGCTGGAAAAAGTTGTTGAGCTCGGCCTAACGTGCCTTTTCGTATATATATATATTGTCCGCTTTGGGGCTGGGGTCGAAGAGACACGAAGAGCGGAATACGAAAAGGATGCTGAAACAATACAGTGATCCGAATTACCAAGAGGTGCTAGAACGTTAACTTCATACTTTTCAGGGTGTTATGTTAAGAAAAGATCAAGAATATTTGAGTGTTGCCCTTGGACACACGGAATGTGAGTCGGTTCATTCACAAGTTGCGTCAAATCATTATGCGGGGCAAAGAGCTCGTCGGTGTTGAGTGACTCTAATGGGCAAGCCAAGAGGAATTATGGACATTGAAATCGTCAGCAACCACAATTTCACTGCCAGGACAATCCTATAAAATGTTTGTAATTGAATCGGAATTCGCGTTTGGATTTCTATATTTTTTCTCCGTTTTGATATCCCGAATATCGAAAAATATCTTTATTTTTCTTGTATACGCAGTCACAACAACGTACACACCGAATTTCACTATTCTAACTACAACCCTTTGATTGGGACCATTTTTATCCCCTTCACCCCTTTTTCCACCTAAAGTACAAATTTCGAAAAAATCCTTTATGTTTCGCATCTATGTAGTCAGATAAATGGATACACCGAATTTCATGATTTTAACTTCAGCGGCTTGGTTGGTACCATTTTTATCCCTCTTTTCCAATTGTATCCCTTAAAAGTAAAAATTTCGACAAAACCTGTATATTTTACGTGTATACGTAATTATAGGAATGTACACTAGAGCGTACCAGGTTACAACTAAAAAAAAAAAAGTTCGCCGTACACCTTCGAATATGAAGTATTATTGAAAGGTAGTTTCAAAAAAAAATTTTTAATTTTTTGTATGCCGAAGCTCAATGACTTCAAAGACAAAAAAAACCGGCCTCGTCGAGACAAAAACATCGATGTATAACACTTTAAAATCCGTTTATAAATGCAGAAGTTATATAGAAAAATGTAAAAGCGCGACCCCTACGTTCGGCATAAAAAAATAAAAAATTTTTTTTTGAAACTACCTTTCAATAATGCTTCATATTCGAAGGTGTACGGCGAACTTTTTTTTTGAGGTACGCCCTAATGTACACACCGAATTTCATGTTTCTAGCTGTTGTCATATCATTGGTACCATTTGTCCCTTTGGGCCGACTTCGCCCACTTTCAATCCCAACCGATCTGCAACCATAAGACACATTTACGGAAAATTGCAACCTCCTAGCTCATTACGTTCGGCCGCTATCGTGCTTTCAACAGACAGACGGATGGACGGACATGGCTAAATCGTCTTAGAATTTTAGCAGGATGCAGAATATATATACTTTATGGGAACTCCGATTTATATTTCAAGGTGTTACAAACGGAATGTGAAGTGAATATACCCCCACCCTGGAGGTGGAGGATATAAAAATATATAATTAGTACTTTTTATAGCCAATTCCAATTTAAGATTGTAAATGTTCCACCCTATACGAAAGGGAGCCGATTATTTTGCAGAGTGTTCACCTATTCTATTCCTGTCACCTTATTATTGTCAACCTGCCTCAAATTAAAGATTAACACTGTCACTGCAGAATAAAACTAATTTAATATCTGAATTTCTGGCAAGTTATGGAATTTTGATCGCACCACAGTGCATCGTGCCATCATTACCACAAACCCCGGCAACTCATTGCCCGAATGCAAGGCAATGCACGAGTACTTTCTCCACCAGCCACCAGCTCATGCCATGGCATTCCATGGCGTGCATCCTTCTTGGTTTAACGATAAAGTATATTTTTGTGTGAGGAAATTTTGCGGTTCAAGAGAAGCACGTTGCATGCATCCGATGAATTATAATCAGATCATACGTTCGTACAACCACCATCACCAGCCACATATACATACGTACATGTGGTACCTATGTATGTACGTATATGTGAGCGAGTGTGTGTGTGTTGAATATGAAGATGTTGCCTTCTCCGGCTGAAGTAATTGCAATAAGATGTGAAAGAATTTCCATTTCATTTCGAAATTGTTTCCAACAAATTGATGTGGCAGCTTAAAATGAATCTCTCTCTCTTACAACTCTATTTGGCCCTGTCATTCCCCCCGCCCAATCACCGCTAGCTCACAGTACTCGTTCAGTACTTTTGGCATTGCTCAACGCGAAGGTGTGGCAATTTTGACAAATCAAAACGATATTGTTGCAAATTGTAATTGCCCGAAGGCAACTTAACGTCACAACTTTTAAATTACACTCTTTTCCAGATTATGGTTTGTAGCTGGTGGTGGCTTAGGTGGGGGGTGGGGGAGACTTGACTGATGGTGGTAGTCGTGGTGGCGGTGGTGCAGATTGTGGCGTTTCCAGTTTGAGTTTCAAGTGCTGGCACGGAGACATTTTCTCCCGCAGAGTTGAAATTAATTTGATTTTGAATTAGGTATTCAAGGGGGGAGGGGGGCCCTTAAGTGTTCCAATATCCGGTTGATGAATGCGCTCAATGCGGTGGATTACATTTAAAGAGACACAAAATAAAGGCACATCACAAGTGAATTATAACGTCTTAAAAATGTTAAGAGGCAACACAGAAAGAATTTTTCACAACAAAACCGCACTTTTATCAGACATTTTGGAATATTGAGACGTCTGATGAAAAAGTTCAAAGAAAACGCCACAGCTTCTTACAAGGAGAAAAAATAAGGAGGGAAATATGGGAAAGGAAAATAGCCGTCTAGTCTCAGCATTGTTATTAAAGGGTGAAGACCGTCATTGACAGGAATGCGATATTTGCACCTAAAGACAAATAAGAATTAGGCAAAAACATCAAATTCAAACCGGAAATTTATCATTTAGAAAAATATTTTGGGTTATCATTTCTGAGACCCGAATGAGTCATTTCCAAGAAGAAAAAATAGATTTTACGAAAATCTTAGAGTGACCTAACCATTCAAAGGATGGCCATGTAAAGGGTGATTTTTTAAGAGCTTGATAACTTTTTTTTAAAAAAAAACGCATAAAATTTGCAAAATCTCATCGGTTCTTTATTTGAAACGTTAGATTGGTCCATGACATTTACTTTTTGAAGATAATTTCATTTAAATGTTGACCGCGGCTGCGTCTTAGGTGGTCCATTCGGAAAGTCCAATTTTGGGCAACTTTTTCGAGCATTTCGGCCGGAATAGCCCGAATTTCTTCGGAAATGTTGTCTTCCAAAGCTGGAATAGTTGCTGGCTTATTTTTGTAGACTTTAGACTTGACGTAGCCCCACAAAAAATAGTCTAAAGGCGTCAAATCGCATGATCTTGGTGGCCAACTTACCGGTCCATTTCTTGAGATGAATTGTTCTCCGAAGTTTTCCCTCAAAATGGCCATAGAATCGCGAGCTGTGTGGCATGTAGCGCCATCTTGTTGAAACCACATGTCAACCAAGTTCAGTTTTTCCATTTTGGGCAAAAAAAAGTTGGATATCATCTCACGGTAGCGCTCACCATTCACAGTTACGTTACGATTCGCATCATCTTTGAAGAAGTACGGTCCAATGATGCCACCAGCCCATAAACCGCACCAAACTGTGACTTTTTCTGGATGCATTGGTAGCTCTTGCAATGCTTCTGGCTGATATTCACTCCAAAATCGACAATTCTGCCTATTTACGTACCCATTGAGCCAAAAATGAGCTTCGTCGCTGAACACAATTTCTTTCTTTCTGAACTTTCTTAACAGAGCACGCATTTTGATAATAAAATTCAATGATTTGCAAGCGTTGCTCGTTAGTAAGTCTATTCATGATGAAATGTCAAAGCATACTGAGCATCTTTCTCTTTGACACCATGTCTGAAATCCCACGTGATCTGTCAAATATTAATGCATGAAAATCCTAACCTCAAAAAAATCACTCTTTATAAGTGTATTGACACCAATACCTCGAGCAAATATAGACATTCTGACATACTGTCGCTCGTATGCTATTTTGGTCCATACGCCACTTTAGGGCTTTTTGAGTTATGTATGGGGCTCAAGGTTTTGAAACCTGCTCTCTCAGAATATGAAGTAATTTTTTTCGTAACTCTGTTGCTTTTTGAGATATCAATTGTTATGTTTAATCCATATCCACTTTTTGCAAGTATATTTTGCTATTTTAGGGTCATATCCAATAGGTTTGTGGCGGAATCAAAAAAAAACGTACACTTTACAAAGAAAAAATTGCCTACGTGTGGTCCAGGTGTCATATCTGGAATTTAAATAAATATAATTAATTTTTATTATAATTTAGTACTTTCTATACTTTTCACATCATTCCAAATTCAGTAATTTTGAATTGGAATTTCATATAATTCCAAGACGGCATGGGTCTAAAAATTGCGAATGTAATAAAAAAAAAAAACAAAATGTTTGACTTTAGGGCAACGTCTTAATTAGATGACAGACACACAGTACAACAAATACAACATTACAGCAACAACAACATGTGAAGTGTAAAAAGATGAATAATTATGCATTGTTTGGGAACACATATAAAGTTTTGAATCTAACGATTGACATTTTTGTGGCTCCACGAATAATATAACTTACCTTGGAGCGAATCTAATCGAATTAATCGAAGGCTTAACATTATAGAACGATTCGTGAGTCTCGCAAAATCGAAACCAGGTAAATTCAATGGCTATAAATCAAATCATGTATCAAATTTAAAAATAAAACAGATTACTCAGACATTTTCTGAGCCTGAGCATCTCAATAGTCAAGAAACTCAGCTAAAGACTGGCTTATAAGATTTGGAAAACCGTAGTTCTTATAATTCTATTATTATGAGCAAAATTAAATTACAGTTGGCTCCAATTACCTAAAATTCAGGCTATTCTCGGAAATATATATTTATACTAGCAGTACCCGCTGCTTCGCATGCGAAAAAGCCAGTTATTTGTTAATTTTATCCGTCTCTGTTTTTGGATAGTATTTATTTAATTTTCTTTTGGTGAATATAGATAAATCTAAAATAGTAATTTGGAAACCTCCTATTAGCTAGCACTCACACACAGTCAAAGGAATGTGCTTGTCGATATGCACTATTTTAGCTGAACTACTTCGTATGTATAGCTTTTATAATTTTCTACCAAGTTTTGAACAAAATATTACATCCATTTATATCCTCGATCTCATGTTTCTATTATTTCCCAAAAATTACACATTTTGAAAAATCACTATAGGTAACATGTGTTTTTGCTTCCCCTAAAAATATGTACCTTATTTGGTAACACAATTATTCCTTGTTGTCCCGTATCCCCCTTTTAAGAACAAATTTTGAAATATCCATTTATGATCCGCGTTTACGTAATTAAAGGATTGTACAGCATTTGTATCCCTTTTCGTCCCGCGCACACCTTAAAAGTACAAATTTCGAGAAATCCGTTTATGTTGCAAGTCTACGTTGTCAGAGAAATTTAAACACAAAATTTCACAACTATAGCTGAAATATTTTAGTTGGTACTATTTTTATCCTGCTCATTGCTTATAAGTACAAAATTCGTTTAGATTTGCTCTTCTCGTTGTCAAAGGAACTTACGCGACTATAGCTCCAATACTTTAGTTGGTACTACTTTTATCCGTTGCCAGAGGAATTTACACTCCAAATTTCTAGATTGTAGCTACAATACTTTAGTTGGTACAATTTTTATCCCTTTTATCCCACTCACCCCTAATAAGTAAAAATGTCGAAAAATCCATTTAGATTTGCGCTACTACGTTGTCAGTGGAATTTATATACAAAATTTCACGACTATAGCTGCAATATTTAAATTGGTACAACTGAAAGTAAAAATTTCGAAAAATCCAATTTTACTTCGCTTTTATATAGTCAGAGCAATTTACATACCAAATTGCACGATTTTAGCTGTAATACTTTAGTTGGTACCATTTTTATCCCTTTTTGTCCCTCACCCCTTATAAGTACAAATTTCGAAAAATCAATTTATATTGCAAGTCTACGTTGTCAGAGAAATGTAAATACTGAATTTCACGATTCTAGCTGCAATTCTAAAATTGGTACAATTTTTATCCCTTTTTGTCCCGCTCGCCCCTTAAAAGTACAAATTTCGAAAAATCCCTATTTGTAGCTCTTCTGCATGGTCAGTGTAAGGAACTCACCGAATTTCATGTTTCTAACTACTGCCGTTTAGTCAGGACGAAGGTTCGATGTTTATCCCTTTTTGGACCATTTTACCCCCTAAAAGTACGAATTTCGTAAAACCTTAGTCGACGTCTACGTCATATTTGGGAACTACCCTGAAAATTTCATGACCCTAGCTTCAGCCGTTTGGTCTGGGGGCTGGTCAATGATAAGTCAGTCAGTCAGTAACGCAACTCTTTTATATATATAACCAGAAATACGGACGCAACAAAACGAACGCCACAAATATATCCACGCGTAGTAAAAAAGTAGTAATTTTCGTTATAACACTTCAACTTTCAATAAAAATAAAAGAAAACAAGTAAGAAGGCGTTAAGTTCGGCCGGGCCGAATCTTATATACCCTCCACCACGGAGTGCATTCTACAGTATTACCAGCAGATTAAAGGATGTCGACTTTACATCGAAGTACAGTAGCATATTACTAAACATCAGGCGATTGTCAGTCGCCATTAGGGGGAAGCATTTACAGATACAGACAAAGTGACTGTATTATTTTGATAAGAAAAGTACAAATTTCGAAAAACCCCTTTTTGTTTCGAGTCTTCATAGTCAAAACACAGAACACACCGAATATATACACCGAATTTCATGATATCAACTTCAGCGGTTTGGAAGGTCCCATTTGTATGCCTCTTTTTCAATTATATCCCTTAAAAGTACGAATTTCGAAAAATCCCTCTATCCGAATTTCATGATTCTAGCTGTTGTCGTATCATTGGTACCATATTTTATCCATTTTTGTCCCATTTCGCTAAAACATTTATTTTCTTTGTGGTGCTTCCAAGCTACAAGAGGAATGTCCGCAACAAATTACGAATGTATGAAAATCAGAAATTTAATTAAGAAGCCAAGGCTACCAATATTTTCATACTATGTATATATATAATGGAAGTAAAACTTCAATTCATAAAGTAAATATAAGGCAACAATCATAAATACCCTAAATATTGGGGGACAGAGAGTGTATTTTCAGCTACAGTCCTTTGGTTGGTTGTATTCTCATCCTATTTTTATTTCAAAAGTATACATTTTGAAAATACCTTATCTCTCACGCACGCAGTATAAGACAACTGCATGGTTCTACCATTTTTTGTCATAAAAGCAACAAAATAAAGTACGAATTTGGAAAAAAAATATTTTACGTGGCTATGCGCTCAGAGGAATGTATATACCCAATTCCATGATACTATCTGCGGCCATTTTGTTGGTACCATTTTTATCCCCTTTTTCGCATTTTACTCCTTAAAAGTACGATTTTCGAAAATTTCATCATTCTAGCTGTAGCCTTTTAGTTGGTACCATTTTTATCCCTCTGCTCCGATTGAATCCCTTGAAAGTACAAATTTGGAAAAACGTTTTTTTCGTGTCACTCAGTTAGAGGATTGTCTACGGCGAATTTCATGGTTCTAGCTACATCCATTTGTTTGGTACAATTTGTATCCCCTTTTCCATTTTACACCCTAAAAGTAAGAATTTCGAAAATTTCCTTTATTTTATGTGTGTACGCAATCAGAGGAGAATTTCATTATTCTAGGTGCAGCCGTTTGGTACAAATTTAAAAAAAATACTTGTATATTATGTATCTACTCTATTGGAGGTATGTACAAGCCAAATTTCGTGTTTCTATCTGTTGTCGTTTGATAGGTACTATTTTTATCCCTTTTCGTCCCATTTCGCCCCCTACAAATATAAGACACATTTAGGAAAAATTTGAACCTCCTAGCTCGTTTCGTTCGGCCGCTATCGTGCTTTCAACAGACAGACGGACATGGCTATATCGTCTTAGAATTTTACCACGACCCAGAATATATATACTTTATGGGGTCTCCGATGAATATTTTAAGGTGTTACAAACGGAATGACAAAGTGAATATACCCCCATCCTGGAGGTGGAGGGTATAAAAAGTTGACTTCAAGTTTCATAATAAAAAAAGTTGTCGAAATTAGGTAAAAAGAAAGTGAAAAGCTATTAGTGTGGTCTAATTTCATTTTTTGGTAGACCTTTTTGGTAGATGGACATGTGCACGGAATCGTAATCGAACGCTCCCGACTGACGATTCAAATTGCATGTATGTAGAATTATACCGTTTGTGTGCTTCGCCACAATTTCCAAAACGATTTCATTTATTTTCTAATTTTAAACTGAAAACATGAAAATTGTTTCAGTTAGAGATAAAGAGTTTTGGCTGAAAAAAAATCATAAGTAAATCGTAATATGCATGTATGTGCTTTTTGCAATTGATATACTGCCGAAATCGCTTATAACGACATTAATGGAAACGGCAAAATTCACATTTGGCTTTTATTAAAATTATGTGATTTAGATCTAAAAAAATACAAATATTAATTCCAAATTCAATTGTTAATTATATTACATATTTATGATAAAGGATAATAGAAGTATCTTAACTTCTGTTGTTTTAAATTCAAGAATATATAATAAATATAATTTCTGAGAGATTAAAGCGTAATAATCTTTATATATCTACAGCTGGGCGATTCATCTATATTCCCATTAAGTTCATCGACTCAACTCTATATTTTCAAAATGTTGTCAATATCATATAGCAATCAGTTCTTCGACAACAGCGCAATGTTTCAGCACACTCGAATCTGGGTTGACAACTTTTTTATATTAGATAAATGGACTTGTTCTAAACTATCCGACTCTTAGAAATAAAGTGCTTTATTTTGTGTGTTTGATAGAATTCCAAGTTGCAATCGAACAGATACAATACAATTCTTACTATTCTTTAGTCTTTGGTCTTCTAAGTCGTTGTAAGCAATAACAAAATACAAAAATTTTCTGAAAAGTACGTGGTTATAAACAGAAATTACCGGCGTGACGTTATAAGCGATGTTGTTTTAAAACAAGTTACTGTCGATTGAATGGACACACCTTTATGCAAAAATTGTAAACATTTTTTATTTTTGTCTAAAAACTATTTTTATGTGAAGAAAAAAAAATGTCGTGTGTGATAACTAACATCTGGGCGAATGAGTAATATTAACATTAATAACTATAACTCATACGCCATATGGTTACAAGAGGATTGCACTTCCTTGTAATTTTGTATAAAATCAGTGGAGTACTCATAAGAAATGTTATTGACCGCAGTAATTTCGGTAGATAAGACTATTGTTGTGATAGCTTCCAGAGTCAAATCCGTGACATCAAAAAACCCCGGTAAATAAAGGGTGATTTCTTAAAAGCTATAGGAAAGTTTTTCAAAAAAACACATACAATTCAGAAAAATGCATGAAATCTTTCTTTGAATCGATAGTACGGTCCATATAATTTAATGTTTGAAGATTATTTCATGCAAATGTTGACCTTGACTGCGCCTCAAATGGTCCATCCGCTTAGTCCAATTTTGGCATTTCCACGTTTTTGAGTAACAGAGGCCCAATTGCTGCGAACGGCGACGAATCGATAATTGATGGTCATCATTAACACTGGCCGATACAGCTGCGATATTTTCTTCAGTTCGCACTCTACGTAAGCGTGTTGGTGGTTTAATGCCCAACAATGTAAATTTGGTGCGAAATTTAGTCACAATAGCCCGAATAGCCGCCTCAGTTGGTCGATTAAACTGACCATAAAATGGAAGCGCGCGATGAACTTTCTTAACAGAGCACGCATTCTGATAATAAAATCCAATAATTTTCAAGCGTTGTTCGTTTGTAAGACGATTCATGGTTAAATTATAGACCAAACTGAAGATGCTTGACAGTGAAACAAAACACGAAACGTGCGTCAGCTGTTTAAACCATTGTTGCCAAAAAGTTAGTAGCTAAAAAATCTCATTATCTCATGAGCTGTCTTCTACTTATTGGAAACAACTTATCTTCCAGTCCGAATACATAAATTTGAATCAATAAAAAAAACACCCCAAATGCTGCAATTTTGACGACTAACAAAGACGAAGAATCTCATTATTTTTAACAGTTTGCTCCACTATGAAAACACATGAAGTTGCAACTATCACACCTATGTTGTCAGCAGCAATAATCACGAAATCAAATTTGAGGATTTCGGAACAACCTTTATAACAGCAGCTAGATCTAACTGTTAGCTAGCTGAAGCCTTATTCAAGTACATTGTTTTAATTAGTTTTCATTTCACTCCCATCTACATTTTCATACATTTTCCCAAAGTGAGTTAATCCTGGCATATGCCAAATGATACATTCAACTGAATCCTTGTTAATTCCTTGTTCCTTCCTGATTGCCAATATCAATTCCAATTCTTAAGAGAATCAAACATTAGTTTCCGGCATTAAGTGTGAGGCTTTTGCAATTGCTGGTTTCATATCAAATTCAGTTCATACCCCTCCCCCTCTAACACATATAGACAGACACGAGTATTTATGTAGACATCCATCATAACAATTGCCATGAAATCGCCCATCAAATTTATGAGCTTAGGAGGGACAGACCACCGCCACCACCAAACGCAGAGTCTATGGAAATTGCAAATAATATACTCGCCGCCGCCGTCGTCGTCGTCGTCATAATAATAAACCACTGATGATGTATGGGATGTGTAGAATGAATGTAGGGTATGAGCGAGCGCAGTGATTTATTGATGCCACTAATACCGCGCCGTCGACACAAACACAAATTAACTTTCAAACGTGGCTCCGACCAATGCCACAGAGCAGAGCGAGCAAAGCTCTCAGCATTGTATTGTGTGTAGTCGTCAACAATGAATCCTGCGAATGGAATGCGAAGAGGAATTTTGTAGTAAATCTTGGAGTAGCTCGGTTGGGGTGTATGCACAGCGTATATCTGTTTGAATGAGTGCCTCGAAACATATGACTTTAATTAAGATTTTCCAAATGTTTACGAAAATTTAAATTTGTAAAAATTTGTTACACTTTCTAATATTTGCTGTACACCACCCCCCTCCCCCATCACACCACCTCTTTCGATGTCATCTGCCCCCCCCACCCACGCGCCCCCTGACAGTTGTGAACTCTTTTGTTCATTAATCATGATACCCCGAGAGTGGCATTCAGCAGTCGTCGTAGAAGCGCCAGCTAGTCAAGGCAGGGCAGGTCCAGGGCCAGGCAAGGCAAGGCGAACGAGTGCCATTAAACAGTAGGGGAAAAAGACAAAATCAAGTTCTTTATTTACTTTTCGACTAATTACAAATGCCAATCAGTAACACAAAATCTACACGTACTTATTCTACATTTCACCACAGGCTAAACTATGGGAGTACAAAAGCAGCAGCAACAACACCAACCAACACAGCGACAACAAGAACACAGCACAGCACAGCAGCAAAACAACAATCGCCGTATACCGCGCCAGTACAAGAGGAACTCTCAAACTTTTTAACAAAAATAAATAAACGACTAAAAGCACACCCATACCCAAACTCACACGGCCAAACTTAACAAACGAAATGAAACGAACGGCGAACGCACCCAAACACACACAGCCAACAATGCACAGGCAGTCAAACAATGTGTAAATGGTTACAAGTGGCAGCAGCACAGCAGCAGCCCTGGCATAGAGGGACTTGTCTCACAGAGACGACTACTACGACGACAACTCTCTTGTACTCGCAGTTGTGGGTGTTTGTTCGTTGGCGCGAGGCGTGGGAAGAGTGAAGAGAGGCCAGGGCGAGTGCACGAGTAACAAAGGAAAATAATGGAATTAGAAAAGTAACCAATGGATGCACGACTGAGTCATTTAAAAGTTGAAACAATACACACAGTGTGTCCCTACTCGGCACACACACACCCACACACACACACACAAACATATCAAGTCGCGCACATACACAACCATTCATACTCAACAAACAATAATCAAGTCGTTGTCATCGCTTTACGGATAACAAATCTCGGCATAGCATCATCGTCATCATAGCACAGAGACTACAACAGAATGGCCGCTCACTTCGAAGAGCACGTTTAACGGAGCAGTTAATTTTAAGAGTTGACTTAAACAACAATAAAAGAAAACAAACTCTTTTTTTGCGTTGCTCTTCATAGATCAGCGAGGCAATCAGGCACGTTGATCCAGCGGTGGATTGTTAAATGTCTTTACAGTGATAATGAAGGAATATTTTTTGGTCTTTAGAAGTTTAAGTGGGAAAACGGTTGAAAATAACGTAACAGATTTCAATGTGGGCCGTCATTTCAAATTTCCTAAATAAGTCTGTATGTTTAAGAGATACTTTAGGCAACATCCAAACCCCCAAAAAAGTTAAAAAAAATCTATGAAAGCCAAAAAAACTAGACTGGAATTTATAGTACGTTTCGTTGAATTTCCATCATTATATGGCGTTTTTGTTTCATTTAGTTCTTGCATCAGAAAAAGTAAGTCCACCTATACGTATGAGTAACAAATGATGACATTCACTAACACACTGTCAGTTGACAATATATATTCGAGTTGGTAGCGTGCTCGGCTTTCAGCGTGGGTGTTGTGGGTTCGATTCCCAACAGAGGCTCTGGTCTGTCGCTGCAATAACTAGCTACAATGGTCTTAGTCACCCCGGCTCAATCCCTGGACCCAAAATTAGAATATAAATTTACTTTGTATTGTAATTCATAATAAATAAAATAGATTATAAACCTGAATCCAGTCGCTATTGTTGCTTTCCTAAGTTAGGACCACAAAAGGCCACTATCTCTATCTATATACAGGGTGGCAGTTCTGCAAAGAAAAAGTACTTTAACAACAGCATTAAGTAGCATGGCAGCAGCATTCATCAGCCACCCTGTATATAGAAATGAATCTGTGTTTGTTTGTTTGTTTGTTCTTTATAGCAGCCTAAACTACTGAACCGATCTTCTTGAAATTTTCACAGTATGTTCATGCTGAACCTTTGGTGAAAGTAGGCTATATAATTTGTTGGTATTTTCAGTGGGCGTTGCACCTCTCACACAAACTGGTTTTTTCGTTTTTTATAAATTAGCATATTCGGAGTATTGTTGCGGGTAGAGTCTTGCATTTTTGTGAAAGTTCACTAATTATAATTAATAATTATTATTCTGCACAGTTTTAACAAAAATAGGTGGTATTGGAAAAGTGGGCGTGGTACCTCCCATACGAAGTTAAAACCCAATTTTGAATATTGCCAGTACTATGACACCTAGAGTGCTGAAATTTTGTGTAAGTGCATTAGCATCAAAGTTGTGCCAAAAATGGGCGGTATTGGGAATGTGGGTGTGGCACCTCCCATACGAAGTTATAACCCATTTTCGAATATATTCAGTTGTATGACAAATACAATACTGAAATTTTATGTGATTGCATCTAGCATAAACCTGCGTAGTTGTGTCAAAAATGGGCGGTACTTCACATACGAAGTTATCGAATATATTCAGGTCTATCACACCTGGAGCGCTGAAATTTTGTGTGAGTATATCCAGTGTAAATAGTTGTGCAAAGATGGGCGGAAAGTGGCCGTGTCCCTTCCCATTCGTAATTAACAACTGTTTTAGAGTATATTTGACACCGAGATTCCTATATTGTTGTGTGAGTTAATTTATTTGTAACCTTCTTAGACAATACACAAATGGGCGGGATTTGAAAGATGGGGGATTTTTTTATTTGAATTTTGTAAAACTGCACGGTTTCTGTGGAATTTCTTAGCACAATAGTAAAGAAAGGTTACAAAAAAATAAATATTCATCCGTCAAAAGCCGACTTAAATCAAGAAAATGGAAATTATATTAATTTTTTAGTTTTTGCGTAGTTTTGAATGTAGTACATTTGAATTCCAGCTATTCGATTGAGTAAGTTCTTCTTACGTAGGAAGTTTATAGTTTTGGTTATGGAAAGGATGAGAATCACACTCAACCTAAAATAAATTTGATTTTCGACAATTCTTCCTTTTTTCGCCGTAAATTAAAGTTATGTTCTTCAATATTCTTCATGGAATATATCCATTGATTATAAGTGGTACATATATTACCGATCACAAGAAAAAAAACAATGAAACCTGATTTTAATTTCCGTCTGTTTTTCTGCCTGGCGAAGCGGGCGGGGATTCAGCTAGTTTACCGATAAATTTCGATATGAAGAAATACATGGCGGCGTATAAGATATGTTTATTGCGGACAATATTAATCGTACGCACAGTTATCGGGCAAATGGGGAAGGAAATTAAATTAATCTATCTAATTTATTTTGAAATAGTTTATATCTGATTTGATTTTATACCGCTAAAAGTACTAGAAGAAGCGTGGCTTAAGCGTAAATATTTTGTAGGTTTAAAGTGATTATAAAAACATTTTCAAATATGAAATCGGTTATCGGTTTTATTTTAATCAAGACAGATGCCCCTTTGTGTGGTAGGTACCAGAAGGAGTGCGGTAATATCGCCCATATTCCTAGTGCAAAACCGTTTATGAAAGCATTGCCAACGGTAAATTTTCAAAGTATTCCGATCATCCTTACATAATTATAAGTTAGAACAGCTTTAATTTTAGGAAGTTTAGGGTGATTTGTGTGGGAGGTTCTGGAAGAGGTGTGGCAAAATACGCCACATCTCGCAGTGCTTATAAAAACTTTACCAAAATATAACTATTTCCGAAAATCCATGTGAAAGATTCATTGCTTTGCTGTTGTCATTTCTTTTGGTTTAAGACCAAATGCTGTGCTGAAGTCTTCCGGAGAACCCAAAATTAGCAAAAAGGCAATTGACACTGACTGTTTTTTTATTATTATTATTCGATCTTTTCTTTTCATAGTTTTTATTGTAACTCTTACTCAGGTTCGAGATCACTTGTTTTTGTTTTCTTAAACAGAAAACAAAGTATTTAAAAAGAAGTGTGTGACATTTATTTGGCTCGGTTGCTTGCAGGGCAGACGATCGTTTCAAGGGACGCTACTCCCCCGCTTCAGTTGATTCAGAGATTCAGCCAATAGGTTAGCTTTTGCAACCGTGAATATCTGGTCATCTTTAACAAGAGTTGGGATAGATGAGGAGTTATCCTTTACTCTTCTCACAAATGACCAAAAGCTCTTACTTCCCCAGGGAGAAGCAAGAACTTTGGCACGAAGACGTTGTTCGTACAGATACTTTTCACGTCTAAGTACCCTGGCACACATGGTTCTTTTTTTTTAATTTTTATTTAAACGCCATTTCCTGAATGCTTCCTCTTTGGATCTGACAGCAGCCTTGCATGTCTGGTTAAACCAACTTTTATTAGATGGTTTATCCGAAATAACTTTAATTGGAATAAATGACTTCATTCCAATCAAGATAATATTTTCAATCATTTCAGCAGCAGCATCTATATCGCCATTTAGAAAAGAAAGTTTCCAATTGAAATGCTGGAAAAAGTTATTGAGCTCGGCCCAACGTGTCTTTTCGTATAATTATAATTGGGGAGTTTTCATGACAATTTTGGGGGCAAGGAATAAATCATCTGGTAAAAATCTGTTTGAAATAATGAGCGATGAGGACAAATATCAATGTAAGAGGCAAAAAGTCAATTTTTGAAGTAACGTATTTTCAGAAAGTAATAATGACAGATTGTTGCCAAATATAAAAAATTGGAACCAGATGGCAACTCGTTATTAATCAAAAATGTAAATTAATCAAAAATCGAAAAATGTAATAATATTTTTGTAAAGCGTATTGTGTTTTTTCGTGTATGTTTACGAGTCGTTTCTGTATTTCCTGGAATAGAACTTTGTTTATCCGGACGTATCCGCTGAACCATACACTCAAAAAAAGTGTACTAAATTCCAACTGAAATCAAATAAATTGGTATCTGTTTGGCACCCAGTATGCCCTTACTCAATTTAAGTTTATTTTTTACTTGAATGTAGTACGAGTTTTATTTACTAATTTTAAATACAAATGTACTTAGATTGAGTATATTTCTCAGACACAATTTTAGTATGCTTCAGTATCAAAGTTTATTTTTTCAGTTTATATATGAAAAGAAAGGTTAAAAGGTGCACTTTAATATACCAAATAAAAGATGTGACGATCTTGCACGAAATGAAAGATATAGTCCCAGCGTGATCTGAAGAACAATTTTAATATTGTTCGCTTTGGGACTGACACATAACTCCATTTTTGCTATATAATCAGGTCAAAATTACAAGTAATAATTCCTAAGTGCGCATATTTACCAGCCCAACGACTACAAGACTGCCCACAAAGACATATTCCACAATGAATGAATTTTGTAAGCAAAGGAAAAAGGCGTGATCTCTCACAATATCATAAATGTTATGTTATACAGCAGTATACACTTTTTGGTTAGGTTCAAAGTAGGAATTGAATTAGGAGTGGTAACATCAACTTTTTATTGAATTGTGAGGAGCACTTGTAGTACATCAGAAAAGAAAACTGGGGATATTTATATCACATAGGATTGACATATAAATATTATGGTCAGTTTATAAGAAGTTTTATTCTTTATTTAAAGTAATTTGTTTCTACTTTCCGGAAAATGTCTTACTTAAAATTGTATTAAAGATAAAAATTCAGATATTGCAAATTGTATTATTTTGGTGAGAAAATTATCGAAATGCCATTTCACAGAAGTGTTTATAAATAATAAGTAATTAACAAGTAAGAAAAGGCTAGTTGGGCGTAACCGACTAAGTTGTAACCTACACCACTCCTTGCACCTATTCCTTGTTTTAATAAACACGGTTTTTTTAGTGTCAGTTTGTAAATTTGAAATTGTATATATGAACTAAAGTTCGAATAAACTTGGAAGTCTTCCTGAAATCTTTAGTGAAAATCTTTAGTTAAGTTAGTATAATAAATCTTAAAACTAACGCTATTTTTGACCATGTTTAAAAACATATCATTATTATTCTGTTACTACAGGGTGCGGCTAAAGTTACTATATGATGTAAAACAATTGTAACTTCTTTGCTTGCGAGTATTTAACTTTTTCTTTTTTCCTATTTCAGAAATTAAACTTGGGAGAATATTTAAAAATGGAACGCTATACAATTGCGCAATTGCGCTTGGAATTTGCTAGAGCACTTTTAAATCTCGTTGATCAAAATGAAAATTTTTTGTCAAATTTAATGATGACCGACGAAGCGCATTTTCACTTGAACGGTTTCGTAAATAAACAAAACAACAGATTTTGGGGATCCCAAAATCCCAAAAATCTTCATCAGAAATCTTTACAACTAAAGGACAACATTCAAGAAGAAATTGATCGTATACCACAAGAAACACTCAACAAAGTTATGGAAAATGCCATAAAAAGAGCACATTTTTGCGTTAGAGAAAACGGTTCTCATTTAACTGATATTATTTTTCATAATTAATGTAAAAAAATAACATAAAATAAACATTCTTTTTATCATAAAATTTTTTTTTGTAGAATTGGACGCGATGAAGGGAGGAAGTTTTTGAAAGAATAAGCAATCATGCAGATAAGACAACTTTGATAATCACCATAAGTGCATGTACGAAATTGAAGGACCTAAATCTTTTCTAAGGTATTGTTGTGGTGGGAGTCTTTCCATGATGACTTGCCAAACAAAACAGTTTGATATGCGTGATCTATCAACAAAGCCTATTGAAAAATAAACCTCACGATGAATATGGATCACAAAACTGTTTATACAGTTTTTTTAATTCGTGGTCGTATGTCATTTTTTACAGGATTCAATTTCACAAATCCTTTATATAGATATTTTAAGAGTTTAGTTTCGTACATTGGCGTGTCATACTATAGCGATACCAGTTCACGAACGGACAATGATAATAGCGACATATTTTTGGGAGAATATTAAAAAAAAAACAATTTTTCGTTTTAGTCGTGAACTTCCAAAAATTTTATTTTTTTCAAGTGTAGGAAAGCAGAACATTTTGTATTTTTCACACCCCCTCTATTCCCATTTCGTATTATTCCAATAAAATAATATTATAGTCGAAATTCCGTATAACAAACTTCACTATAACAAATATTGTTAAAGAAGAATTTCAAAACGCAGAGAAAGTACACAAAAACGATAGTTTCGGTGAGTTTCTGTTGTGGCTAACGTTATTTTGTTTGCAGCAAACATATCTCATAAATTGTTATAAATGAACAAGGTGTTTTATGAGAAGGAGAATATTCGCATGTCAAACATTTATAAGTAACAGAAAACGTTTGTGCCAAAGGGTATCTTTAGATCGGTTTTCCGCTATATCACAACATATTTCATCTAGAAAGATCTATGCCCAGCAAAAACTTGGTAAAGACACCTCATTATTTTTATCATTACCTAGTAATGACTGCTCGTTACGCCCTGTATTATTTTGAAGTATGAAACAATTACTTCCTTATAATGGTTTAAATAAGTAGTTTTTGGGTAAGTTAAATTTCATAGATCAGTTAACAGTTAGAAATTGAACAAACTACACGTGTTAAACAGAGCGCTCTCTTTTGCATAAACTTTATTATACCTAATTTTTGTTTCTGTGAACTTTTTCTTACACATCTTAATATATACAAATACAACGAACTGTGCTAAGTTAACAACATGAAGTTTCCTCCGCCAGGAGGTGGAGATCCCTCCCAACACTCCCCTCCAAGAAAAAAATCAAGACGAAGAACACCAGAAACGGACTGCTCACTTGAATTTCCCAATCTAACTTCAACTAAAAGAAACACCAAAAACCAAGACAATCCCAAATTTGTCGTGATGAAATCAACTGACTCCGAGAAACCACTGTCGAAACTAAATATATTTCTGCTAAGCAAAGCAGTAAATGGCTTAATAAGTGAAAACAACCGTCTTATGACAAAATTTACACGAGATGGTAACCTGCTAATCCTCACTAAAAACACTAAACAAGCTGAACAACTTATTAAAAACAAAAAGCTTTCTAATATTTGTGATATCTCATGCTCATTTCATGAAAAATTAAATATAATCAAAGGTGTTGTTCACTCCAAAGAATTGATTGACTTAACAGAAGAAGAAATCGTCAAGGGTCTCGCATCAGAGAATGTAGTAGAAGCTTACAAAATAAAAAAAATGGTTGATGGAAAACTCGAGAATACTCCTCTGCACATTTTGACATTTGAACTTTATAAAAAACCAGATGAAATTTTCATTGGTTTTGATTACTACCCGGTTGAGCACTACGTCCCGAAGCCAATGCAATGTAAAAATTGTCACAAAATTGGACATACACAAAAGCGTTGTACAAATGTCAAACTTTGTTCAATTTGCTCCCTATTGTTTCACTCCGAAGATGAAATTTGCACTCAAGTCAAATGTATCAATTGTCATTTACAACACCAAGCAACTAACAAGAACTGTCCAAAATTGCTAAAAAGGCACGCGATAATCAAACATTCCACTATTAACAGAACTTCTTTCTCAGATGCCACAAAACATATTAATGAACAATACCCAGCTGATCATTTCACAAAAGAAGCGCCAATAGAAACTCTAGAAGAAATAAAAGCAACAAAAGCAAACAACAAACCACAAAACAAAACTACAAAACTTTCAGAACCTACAACAACAGTAAACCAAAAGTCACCGCACAAAATAGAACAAGAAATTACAACAACAAACAAAAATCCACTCCAAAAAATTGAAAATGAACTTACAACAAAAACAACTAATTACACGATAATCAAAATAAAAAGGAACAAGAAAACGCAACAGCTGCTGCAGCAAAAGCAATGATAAACACAATAAAAGAGAAATACCTCACAGACTCAAATATACGTAGCAAAACAAAATCAGCGAAAATTCAACAAGAAACAACAACCAATATGTTCACTAATATCAGTGACGAAGACGACATGGAATAACAACTCTAAATTTTAAAATTTTTAACCATTACTTATCTTAACTTATATCTTACTATCTTCTACTTTATTTTTATATATTTTCTAATATAAATGAAAATAATTCAATCTATATATATAAAAGAGTTGCGTTACTGACTGACTGACTGACTGACTGACTGACTGACTGACTGACTGACTGACTTATCATTGACCAGCCCCCAGACCAAACGGCTGAAGCCAGGTTCATGAAATTTTCAGGGTAGTTCCCAAATATGACGTAGACGTCGACTAAGAAAGGGTTTTACGAAATTCGTACTTTTAGGGGATAAAATGGCCCAAAAAGGGATAAACATCGAATCTTCGTCCTGACTAAACGGCAGTAGCTATAAACATGAAATTCGGTGAGTTCCTTGCAATGACCATGCAGACGAGCTACAAATAGGGATTTTTCGAAATTTGTACTTTTAAGGGGAGAGCGGGACAAAAAGGGATAAAAATGGTACCAACTAAAGTATTACAGCTAGAATCGTGAAATTTGGTATGTAAATTCCTCTGACCATATAGAAACGAAGTAAAATTGGATTTTTCGAAATTTGTACTTTTAAGACACGAGCGGGACAAAAAGGGATAAAAATAGTACCAACTAAAGTATTACAGCTAGAAACGTGAAATTTGGTATGTAAATTCCCCTCACCGTAGAGAAACAAAGTAAAATTAAATTTTTTCGAAATTTGTACTTTTAAGGGAAGAGAGGGACAAAAAGGGATAAAAATGGTACCATCTAAAGTATTACAGCTAGAATGGTGAAATTTGGTATGTAAATTCCTCTGATCATATAGAAACGAAGTAGAATTTGATTTTTTCGAAATTTGTACTTTTAAGGGAAGAGAGGGAGAAAAAGGGATACAAATGGTACCAGCTAAAGTATTACAGCCAGAATCGTGAAATTTGGTATGTAAATTCCTCTGACCATATAGAAACGAAGTAAAATTAGATTTTTCGAAATCTGTACTTTTACAAGCGGGACAAAAAGGGATAAAAATGGTACCAACTAAAGTATTACAGCTAGAATCGTGAAATTTGGTATGTAAATTCCTCTGACGATATAGAAACGAAGTAATATTGGATTTTTCGAAATTTGTACTTTTAAGGGGAGAAAGGGACAAAAATGGATAAAAATGGTACCAACTAAAGTATTACAGCTAGAATCGTGAAATTTGGTATGTAAATTCCTCTGACCATATAGAAACGAAGTAAAATTTTATTTTTTCGAAATTTGTACTTTTAAGGGGCGAGCGGGACAAAAAGGGATAAAAATGGTACCAACTAAAGTATTACAGCTAGAATCGTGAAATTTGGTATGTAAATTCCTCTGACGATATAGAAACGAAGTAAAATTGGATTTTTCGAAATTTGTACTTTTAAGGGGAGAGCGGGACAAAAAGGGATAAAAATGGTACCAACTAAAGTATTACAGCTAGAATCGTGAAATTTGGTATGTAAATTCCTCTGACCATATAGAAACGAAGTAAAATTTTATTTTTTCGAAATTTGTACTTTTAAGGGAAGAGAGGGATAAAAATGGTACCAACTAAAGTATTACAGCTAGAAACGTGAAATTTGGTATGTAAATTCCTCTCACCATATAGAAACAAAGTAAAATTAGATTTTTTCGAAATTTGTACTTTTAAGGGAAGAGAGGGATAAAAATGGTACCAACTAATGTATTACAACTAGAATCGTGAAATTTGGTATGTAAATTCCTCTGACCATATAGAAATTAAGTAAAATTGGATTTTTCGAAATTTTTACTTTTAAGGGGCGAGCGACACAAAAAGGGATAAAAATGGGACCAACTAAAGTATTGCAGATAGAATCGTGAAATGTGGTATGTAAATTCCTCTCACCATATAGAAACGAAGTAAAAATAGATTTTTTCGAAATTTGTATTTTTAGGCGGCGAGAGGGACAAAAAGGGATAAAAGTGGTACCAACTAAAGTATTACAGCTAGAATCGTGAAATTTGGTATGTAAATTCCTCTGACCATGTAGAAGCGCAGTATAATTGAATTGTTCGAAATTTGTACTTTTTAGGGGATAAGCGGGACAAAAAGAGTTTTAATTTAAGAATTGCAGCTATAGTCGGGAAATTTGGAGTGTAAACTGTGTGTAAAGCGCAATCTAAATGGATTTTTTTTTAGGGGGTGAGCAACAAGGGATAAAAGTAGTACCAACTACAGTATTGGAGCTATAGTCGTGAAATGTGGTGTGTAAGTTCCACTGACAGCGATCTAAACGAATTTTTCTAATTTTGTACTTATAAACAATGAGCGGGATAAAAATAGTACTAAATAAAATATTTCAGCTATAGTCGTGAAATTTTGTGTTTAAATTTCTCTGACAACGTAGACTTGCAACATAAATGGATTTCTCGAAATTTGTACTTTTAAGTTGCGAGCGGGACAAAAGGGGATACAAATGGTACCAACTTTAGTATTACAGCTAGAATCGCGAAATTTAGTGTGTAAATTTCTCTGACCATATAGAAGCGCAGTAGTTTGATTTTGATTGATTTGAAATGGGATAAAAATGCTGTACAATCATTGAATTACGTAAGCGCGGAACGTAAATGGATATTTCAAAATTTGTACTTAAGAGGGGGATACGGGACAACAAGGAATAAATGTGTTACCAAATAAAGTAAATATTTTTAGGGGAAGCAAAAACACATTTTACCTATAGTGATTTTTCAAAATGTGTACTTTTTGGGAAAGAAGTGCTAAAAGTTATATACTGGCTGGCTGAATCTAGAAACATGAGATCGAGGATATAAATGGTTGTAATATTTTGCTCAAAACTTGGTAGAAAACTATACATACGAAGTAGTTCAGCTAAAATAGTGCATATCGACAAGAACATTCCTTTGACTGTTTGTGAGTGCTAGCTAATAGGAGGTTTCCAAATTACTATTTTAGATTTATCTATATCCACCAAAAGAAAATTAAATAAATAAATAACAGAGACGGATAAAATTAACAAATAACGGGCTTTTTCGCGTGCGAAGCAGCGGGTACTGCTAGTGGAACATAAATGGATATATGAATAATTACGACAACTTAGAAATACTTATAAGCAGATATAAACCCGATGTAATGGTACTTCAAGAGACACATATTCCTTCTAATATCTCTAAAAAACATCCCAAACAATACCATGCCTATTTCCACAATTCACATAACCAAAGTAAACAAGGATTAGCCTTTTTAATAAAAAAGAACATCCAACACGTATCTGTCAACCAAAATAATCCTAATAACTTTCAAATACAATCCTTTAATATACAAATGCAATACAATCTACTAATACAAAATATTTACTTACCACCTGCTAATAAAATTACAAGAACCGACTTAGATAACACAATAAATGTATCAGCTAATCATAACATAATTCTGGGAGATATAAATGGATGGAATCCTCTTTGGGGTTCCTCACAAACAAATGGTCGTGGTAAAGTCGTTGAAAATTTTCTAAACAATAATAGCATGTTTGTTTTAAATAATGGTAAATTTACCCATTATTCTACACATAACTCATTTACTTCAGTAGATATATCTGCATGTAGCTGCCACTTATCCGCAAAGATAACATGGGACGTAACAGACGATCCACATGGAAGTGATCACTGCCCAATCATTCTTCATATAAAAAGAAAAAACAATCACATAAATTATACCCCCAAATTCAAAACACAATATGCTGATTGGAATCTCTATTCCATCACATTACAAAAGCAAATGGATAGCAGAAGACCATCCAACAATATCAATAAGGAAAATGCATCTTTAAAAAAATCTATATTATCAGCAGCCAACACAACTATCCCCCAAAACAAGCCAACAAAATCCAATCATAATACATACTGGTGGAATAAAGATTTAAAATCCCTTAGAGATGAGAAAATGAACTTATGGCATCAACTTATGAGAACTCCAAACATTCCTTTATGTGTCAAATACAAAAAAGCAAATGCTATTTTTAAAAAATCTGTTAAGTCTGCCAAAAGAAAAGCATATAAAGAATTCACGACAAATATTAATCCTAATATGCCAATTCAAAGTATATGGCGAACAATTAGATCGTTTTCAGATAATGTCTCAAATACACAGCATATTAAAGCCTTGAAAAAATCCGACGGAAATCTGACAACTTTATCTGAAGAAATAGTTGAAATACTAGCATCCCAATTTTCAAAAATAACTAATAACTCCAATTATTCTCCAAAATATATTTATGAAAAACAAACACTGATAGACCAAAACTACTTACCATATAATCTAACTAAATCTGCGAGGCAAATTGAAGAAAACTTTACTAAATTTGAATTAAATCTGGCACTGAAGTCCACAAAAGACAACAGCCCCGGACCAGATCGAGTAATGTACTCTATGATCAAAAAAGCACCGGAACAGTTCAAGAATAGAATGTTGGACTTATACAATAATATATTTTCGACAGGCACCATTCCCCATGAATGGAAAAAGGCAACTATAATCTGCATACCTAAACCATCAAAAAGCAAAGTTGAGCCAGAATCTTACAGACCTATATCTTTGATCTCGTGTACTAGTAAGTTACTAGAAAAAATGATCGCCAGACGAATCTCATGGTACTTACTTCAAAACAACTTCATCGATGTAAAACAAACAGGATTCAAATCAAACAGTTGTAGTGTAGACACACTAATTCACCTCGAATACTTTCTGGCAAAAAATTTATCACGTCACAAACATTGCTCAGTTTTCAGCATTGATTTCGAAAAGGCATTCGATAAGATTGGAATACATTGCATCCTCAGACAACTGCAAACTTGGAAAACCGGGAAAAAGTTATACAACTACGTGAAATCTTTCATGAGTTACAGATCATTCATGGTACATGTGAATGGAAATTCTTCTAAAAAAACAATGCTGGATAATGGTATCCCACAGGGATCTCCATTATCAGTAGTTCTATTTCTGATTGCATTTGAAAAAATAAATAGCATTATGAAAAATCACAAAAAAATTCAACACTGCTTATATGCTGACGATCTATATTTAATTGCCATAACGAAAAACCACCAAGACACCCAAAAAAACTTAGATGATATAATGGACGATCTATATACATGGAGTGACACGTCAGGTGCTTCTATATCACAATCAAAATGTAAACATTTACATATTTGCCGTAAACGTAATTGCACAATCAATAATTTTACAATACACACCACAAGATTTGTAGATGTTAATGAACTAAAAATTCTAGGATTAATTTTCGACAGAAAACTAAGTTGGTTTAAACACATAAAATATATAAGCAGCGATCTATCCAAAAGAGTGAATATTCTCAAAAGTATCTGCGGTATGTTTAGTGAAAGCCATATAAAAAGCTTAACTCATGTTCTGAAATCCATAATTCTTAGTAAAATAGACTACGGTCTAATCATATATGGAAAAGCGTCAAGATCTCTATTATCTCCAATCAAGAAATATTACCACCAAGCCATGCGAATTATCTCGCAAGCCTTCAGAACCACACCAATTAATAACATTCTTGCTGAACTCGATTTACCATCAATAGAAGGTAGATTCAAATTTCTGCTCTCCAATCAAATTACAAAAATTTCACAGATAAGAACAAATATCATATATGATGATGCAAAACACTTCCAAAAAATAAAGAACCAGCCAAAAATTCAAACAACGATAGCTTTTATTATAAAATTATCTCAAGATCTGTCAATACATTTGAATAAGCCTTGTAATTTCCGAGTCACCCACCCCACTTGGATGGACACAAAATCACGTTTTATATATGATTGCAACCCCTCTAAGAAAAATACAACTGTGGAACAGCTCCAACAATATCACCTGGAACAGACAAGCACTTTCAAAAACAAAAAATACACAATTTGGTACTGCGACGGCTCTAAAACAATTAATGCTAACTCATTTGCTATAGTAAATGAGTACAACGACATTATTAAAATTGGATTGGTTCCTATGTTCACATCAATTTTTACTTCTGAGATAACTGCAATCGAAGAAGCAATCAAGCTGAAACCCACAAATGAAAATCTTCTTATCTGCACAGACAGTATGTCCTCCATTAAAGCGCTAAGTTCGCACAAACACTCAGACCTCCTAATAATTAGAATAAAGGAGCAACTTCTTCGAAGCAAAAACACATTAATTATGTATACGCCAGCACATATAAATATTAAAGGAAATGAATTCGCCGACTTGGCAGCAAAAAATGCAAACAGATCACCTACACTCATGATAAACAACTACATGGAAAAAGACGTTAAGAACTTAATAAAACTTGATTTAAAATCCGACGCAACGTACAGCCCAAACAGTTATTATAAAGGGTGATTTTTTAAGAGCTTGATAACTTTTTTTTTAAAAAAAACGCATAAAATTTGCAAAATCTCATCGGTTCTTTATTTGAAACGTTAGATTGGCCCATGACATTTACTTTTTGAAGATAATTTCATTTAAATGTTGACCGCGGCTGTGTCTTAGGTGGTCCATCCGCTTAGTCCAATTTTGGCATTTCCACGTTTTTGAGTAACAGAGACCCAATTGGTGCGAACGGCGACGAATCGAAAATTGGTGGTCATCATTAACACTGGCCGATACAGCTGCGATATTTTCTTCAGTTGGTGGTTTAATGTCCAACAATGTAAATTTGGTGCGAAATTTAGTCACAATAGCCCGAATAGCCGCTTCAGTGGGTCGATTAAACTGACCATAAAATGGAAGCGCGCAATGAACTTTCTTAACAGAGCACGCATTTTGATAATAAAATTCAATAATTTGCAAGCGTTGTTCGTTTGTAAGACGATTCATGATGAAATGTCAAAGCATACTGAGCATCTTTCTCTTTGACACCATGTCTGAAATCCCACGTGATCTGTCAAATACTAATGCATGAAAATCCTAACCTCAAAAAAATCACTCTTTAAAAGGATCAACTCACATTTACTAAAACCTGTATACCCCAGCACTCTAACTAGAAAACAACAGAAAATCTTCACTAGACTCAGACTGGGGCACTCATCCATTACTCATGAACATCTGCTTAAGAAAAATTCAACTCCTTCACTTTGTCACCACTGCAACGATATATTAACCATGGACCATGTGCTATCATGTTCCAATAATAATTCTCAAACAATATCAATAATAAATTCCATTCAAAACTTTAACTATGATCAATTGAAAAATCAAATACCTTATTCAATTTTGAATAATTTGTAATAATTTTAAGATACACATTTACACACATACACATTATATAAACACTTCTTAGTTAACACAAAGGCGAAGGCCCTAGCAGCCAGTCCTTTTTCTCTAATATTTTCTGTAAATTATATTTGCATTAAATAAATTAATAAATAAATAAATAAATAAATAAATTTCATAGAACTTCAGATTTTAAAACTTAATTTTCTACATTTTTGTGGTGCGCTTAAAGAAAAATAGTCCTAAATTCTGTATTCAGATTGTTAACAAGTCGATACAAAATATATAATTTAATAAAAGTGCTGTTTTCATCACTTATAAAGCCCATTATTGATAATGCATTATTTGGCTAATTATCAATAATGACCTATTTTGCACCTTCCTGAGGACACTTATTTTACAACTCCTGTAGAGCAACTTATTTATTAACTTCTCGTAAGCGTATGTGGAAGTACTTATTTCGCAACTTTTTGTAAGCGTGCGTGGAAGTACTTATTTTTTACAATCTCTTTATACAAATAATTAGAAACGGATCCGAAAAATCAGTAGTGAAGGTTTCATCTTATATTTCAACTGGAAACACATGTGAAAATGTGTTCGATCGGCTCAGATTTTGTATATAGCTCCCATTCAAATCTTGCTCCCGATTTGAATTTTTCTGCTCTAAAGGGTGTTTTTTATTGAGGTATAGAACTTCGAATTGAAATAAAACACAAGAAAATCGTTTTAATGTCCATCAATTTGGCTTTATTGGAAGGATAATTTTATGCCATTAATGTTTAAATATGATTTCGGGCATGTGGCCGCCGCGGCTGGCTCGAATATAGCCAATTCTACAGGTCCAATTTTCAACCACTCCAATTGCTGTGCACGGTGGCGAATCGATTCATTCGGGTCCTCTTCAACACTTTGCTCTACAGCGGCAATTGTTTCTTCGGTGCGCACTGTTCGACGTCTCTGCGGATGCGTATTATCACATAGAGTAAACGTAGTGCGAAAACGATCCATGGTTAACCGAATTAATTGCTCTGATGGACGATTATGTCGATAAAATGGACGGAGCTTGCGGTGAACTTCGCGAACTGAACCATTACTTTCGAAATAAATTTGCACGATTTGCAAGCGTTGTTCTTTTGTCAACCTGTTCATGATGAAATGGCAAACCAAACTAAATATTAATCACTTGACAGCTGACAAAATGGCCGCCAGTTAAAAAAGTGATGCCAACCTAAAGTTCTATACCCCAATAAAAAACACCCTTTAGAAACCACATATTTTAGCACATCTTCAAATTTGGCCAAATATCTTATATGCCCACTATAAACACCCATATTGTGAAAATGGGTCAGATCAATTCAGATTTCTATTAGCTTCCGCCCCAGAAACCACGTATTTTCACCCCATTTCTTGAAATGTTTCGAAATCTATATATATAAAAGAGTTCCGTGATTGTGTGACTGACTAACTGAACACTCCCCAGGCCAAACGGCAAGATCTAGAATCGTGAAATGTTGTATGTACGAGTGGTGATAAGACGGGATTTTTCGTAATTCGTACTTTAAAGGGGTAAAACGGGATAAAAAGTGATAAAAATGGTACCGCCGCAATGACAAAACGGCTGGCCTTGAATATTGAAATTTGGTATCGTGCGCCATAAAGACATCCCAAAAAGTGCCATTTGTAAAATTCGCACTTTTGGGGGGAATAAACGGGCAAAAATGGTACCAACAACACGACTGAAGCTAGAATCATGAAATTTGCTGTGTACTCTCTTTCAGCGTAGAGATCAGATTTGAAGGGCTTTTTTCGTAATTCGTACTTTTAAAGGGTAAACTGGAGTTGAAAGGGATAAAAGTAGCACTACAGCAATGACCAAACGATTAGGCCTAGAATCTTGAAATTTGGTACACAAATTCCTCTTATAGCTTCAAAGCGCCCAAGAAAATATTTTTGAAAATTCGGGGTGAAATCGGGTAAAAAATGTTTAGAAACGCAAAATTAACGAATTTTTCGAAATTTATACTAAAGGGTAAACGGTGAAAAGGGGATAAAAAAGGTACCAACAACACGGATGACGCTACAATATAAAAATTGTAACACAGTCCTGACCAAACGACTGGGCCTAGAATCATGAAATTCAGAACGGGCATTACTTTTACAGCACGAATGTGCCTAAGAAAATAGTTTTTAAAATTCGTACTTTATGTGGCTGAAATTGAATAGAAAGGGAACCATTCCACTCAAACAGGCGGAGCTGGAATCATGAAATTCGGCGTGTATGTCCCTGAAAATGCTTACAAACGCAATATGAAGGAATTTTTTGAAATTTTACTTTTAAATGGTAAACGAGAAAAGCGGGATAAAAAAGGTATCAACAAAATGGATGACGTTACCAATAATAAAATTCGGTGAGCATATTCGTCTTACAGTGTAGATGAGTGATAACAACGAATTTTCCGAAATTTGTACTTTTAAGGGATTAAATGGGTTAAAATTGGACCTGGCCTAAAATCTTGAAATTTGAAACACATATTATATATTATAACGCGAATGCGACCAAGAAAATATTTTTGCAAATTTTTACTTTTAGGGGTGAAATATAACGTATAACAGCAGTGCCAATCACGAAATTCGGATTGTACATGCATAGAAACACAAAATTATTGATTTTTTCGAAATTCGTACCTTTTTTATATCCGAATGGTACCAACAACACGGCTGAAGCTAGAATCATGAAATTCGGTGTATATATATTGACAGTGTCACTTTGTCATTCCGTTTGTAACCTTAAAATATTCATCGCAGACCCCTAAAAGTATATATATTCTGGGTCGTGGTAAAATTCTAAGACGATATAGCCATGTCCGTCTGTCTGTTGAATGCACGATAGCGGCCGAACGAAATGAGCTAGGAGGTTCAAATTTGTCCTAAATGTGTCTTATGGATGCAGATCGGTTGGGATTGAAAGTGGGTGAAATCGGCCCAGAGGGAAAATTTTTTCCCTCACAAGGACTGAAAATACCTCTAATATTTAGAGGATTTCAGCATGTTTTTTGAACATAATAGCTTGTATTTACTTGACATTTGCAATTCGCATTCCCTTTATAGCATAAAAGGGCACCATAGAGTGATTTTTATTTGTAGGGGGCGAAAAGGGATAAAAATAGTACCTATCAAACGACAACATATAGAAACACGAAATTTGGCGTGAACATACCTCTAATAGAGTAGATACATAATATAAAAGTATTTTTTTCTAAATTCATACTTTTAAGGGGTTAAATGGGGATATAGGGATAAAAATAGTACCAACAAACGGCTGCACCTAGAATAATGAAATTCGGTGTATATATTCCTCTGATTGCGTACACACATAAAATAAAGGAAATTTTCGAAATTCGTACTTTTAGGGTGTAAAATGGAAAAAGGGGATAACAATTTTACCAAACAAATGGATGCAGCTAGAACCACGAAATTCGCGGTATACATTTCTCTGACTGAGTGACACGAAAAAAAAAACATGTTTCCAAATTCATACTTTCAAGGGATTCAATGGGAGCAGAGGGATAAAAATGGTACCAACTAAAAGGCTACAGCTAGAATGATGAAATTTTCGAAAGTCGTGTTTTTAAGGAGTAAAGTGTGAAAAAGGGGATAAAAATGGTAGAAACAAAATGGCCGCAACCAAAGGACTGCAGCTGAAAATACACTCTCTATCCCCCAATATTTAGGGTATTTGTGATTGCTGCCTTATATTTACTTTATGAATTGAAGTATTATTTCCATTATATATACATAGTATAAATATATTGGTAGCCTTGGCTTATTAATTAAATTTCTGATTTTCATATATTTGAAATTTGTTGCGGACATTGCTCTTGTAGCTTGGAAGCACCACAAAGAAAATAAATGTTTTAGCGGGCGAAATGAGAAAAAATGGATAAAATATGGTACCAATGATACGACAACAGCTAGAATCATGACATTCGGTGTGTACATCCCTCTAATTGCATAAACACGTAAAATAGAGGGAGGGATGTATATATTCGGTTGTTTGACTATGAAGACTCGAAACCTAAAAGTTTTTTTCCCAAATTTGTACATATGGGCGGAGAATGGGGCGAATGGGGATATCTTTAAACTTTGTAATTTTCTTATCAAAATAATGCAGTCACTTTGTCTGTATCTGAAAATGCTTCTCCCTAATGGCGACTGACAATCGCCTAATATTTTCGGCATGTTCACTTTCACAATTACAGCATTGTATTTATTCATAGCAGTAGTTTGAAGTAGTAAACAAATCTAGTAATGTGCATAAACATATCACAATTTTCGTAATATGGTTCTGTACTTCTATGTCGACATCCTTTAATCTGCTGGTAATACTGTGGAATGCACTCCATGGTGGAGGGTATATAAGATTCGGCCCGGCCGAACTAAACGCCTTTTTACTTGTTTAATTTTAACTTGGATATTTTGTAGGTTTAAAGTGCTTATAAAAACATTTTAAAATCTCGAATTACAACTAATTTCGACCCCATGTATGGAAGTTATATCAGTTTTATTTTGACCAAAGTTTATGCCAATTTGCGTGGAATGTACCAGGAATGGTGTGACAATATCACCCATATTATGTTGTGTACACCATTTATGAAAATATTGTTAAATATAATATTTAACAGTATTCCGGTCATCCGTATAGAAGTTATATTATGTTTAATTTTACGTATGTGCGGGTCGTTTGTTTTGGAGTATGGACTGTACGTGTGGGGGTACTATAAGATTTATATCAATTTCCCCATCTCCGAATCTAAACTAAGTCTGGGAAATATAATACTATGTGCAGAGTTTGAATAAATTCTTTAAGCCCCTTCCAGAGTGATCGTATATACCAGCGAGCCAGACGGACATGAATGGGACTTGTGACATACTTATGCTTTTAAATCTTTCCTCTCTCTCACAATATAAATGGATTTTTTTTAATTTGTGTAAGATGTTTAAATAGTATCCAAAAGTTAGTGTGAATATACCTCTGAATACGTAGCGATTTTTCAAAAGTTGTGAGCGTTTACAAACGATTTACCCTGGAAGTGATACCCTCAGACTAAGGCAATTTCAAAATATGAAAAACAGTTTGAATACCGAGACAAATTACTGTCAATACCATACCATTTTGCCGCGTACGAAGTAGCGGGTATATTTCAACTAGAAGCACCCATGGTGAAAATGGGTCAGATCGGTTCAGATTTATATATAGCACCCATACATTTCGCTCCCGGCTTGACCTTTTCCGCCCTAGAAACCTCGTATAATGTATACTTGAACTGGAAGGTCCTATTTTTTTTTTCACTGAACCAACACTCAGGGGATGTTAGAATATTAAAATATTATTTTTTATTAAATGAATATTTAAATATTTACAGCTTAATATGATTGATTGCACTTAAGTAATACGGCTTGGCATTTTATCTAGAACAATATATTTTGTATATATACGAATTATTTACATTTTTATTAGTTAATATTTCAAAGGAAAATTGTCTAAAAAACCTTTGCTTAGAGCACTCAGGGGATGTCCCCTATAAATGCAGTGCATTGCGTTGGCGGAAGGAAGATCAGGTATTGGACCGGTTGTCCAATCGACAACAAATGGGTGAGCGTTCCTGGAAATTCGCGTATCTCTACCGAACGTTCTCACGGGCGGTATAAGATCACGAATTTCCGAAGAACAAACACCATGAAAGTATCGATAGAACAATGACACACAACCAACATTACGACGGTGTTCAAGGGAGACAATAGAATTTGATATCCTACCGTCACCTATCAACACCATCGCCCTCCTCTGAACACGGTCAAGTAGCTCCAGTGTTGAAGCTAGAGCACCCGACCATATGTGGGATTTGTATTCCATCTTTGGTCTGATGTAGATAGTGTAGATATTGAGCAGATCAGAGGGTGTGAAATATTTCTTACATCGTATTAAAAATCCTAAACATTTAAATGCTTCTTTCGACACATCAAATACATGTTTTGTCCATCGAACATCACGTTGTATTAATATGCCTAGAACATCGATGGTATCTGATTGCTCAATATCTACACCGTTCATTAAAATCGACGACACCGTTGGATCAATGAATCGCTTGTGAGACAAGAAGGAGCACTGGGTCTTACGTGCATTAAAATCTACTCTATTCGCTCGACCCCATTCAGAGATGGCCAGCAAATCCTGGCTAAGTGACTCATCCATTAATCGCCTTTTGTCCTCAATTTCTTGACGATTTGGAGTATGAATGACAGAGGTTGCTGTCATCCGCGAATGAGTATATTGGACTCGAAGTCTAATCCAAGAGTTCGTCGATGAAAATAAGAAAAAGGGAGGGGGAAAGGACAGAGTCCTGTGGTACTCCTGCGGTTAACCTATGCTCGTCTGATGAGAACCCATCTAGAACAACACGTATAGTGCGATCTCTGAGGAAGCTCGATATAAATCGAGAGAAGTCACTACCAACACCAAAAGCGATAAGCTTTGATATGAGTGCGCCGTGCCAAACTCTATCAAAGGCCTTGGAGATATGTGGAGCAACGACCTTACTCTCTCCAAGCTCGATTCCTACGGAAGCTGTCGATCATTAAGTAAGTCATTGGTTTCTAAATACCTCACAAGATGTTGGTTAACCATACTCTCCATAACCTTCGAAAGCGCTGAGCAAATCGCGATCGCTCGATAGTTAGCAGGGTTATTAGCCTCACCTTTTTTAGGGATGGGCTGGATGTTCGCAATCTTCCAACGTGCTGGGAAAACCCCTGCACGGTATGCAGGGTTGAAAAGATTACGAAAGGGGACGGGCAAGCGTCGAACAGCACTTTCATAGGACAAGTGCTGAAATGCCATCCGGGCCTGGAGATTTATTTACGTCGAGATTTGCGATTGGATCAGGTCATATTAGCCTATGATTAGGACACATATACAAATCCTTCCCGTTTTCACTTTTTACCGAATTGAATTATATTCGGATAGGAAGTGGAGTGTATCATACAATAGGCTTCGCCTGACTTTAGCCTTTCCTTACTTGTTTTTCATAAATTTGAACGATTTTTCATATGAAAAATGACCCAATTTTTTGGGCAATTTTTTATTTTCGATTTGGTGACTTTTTCATTTATTTTTGGGCGTAATTTCATTTTCCGTTTTGGGCAGTTTTTCATTATTTATCCCGATTTTTATTTTGGGAGATTTCCCATCTATTTTTTTGGGTGATTTTTCGTGTCGCCCAACATTTCAAATGCTACACAAACTAAAGGGTGATTTTTTAAGAGCTTGATAACTTTTTTTTAAAAAAAAACACATAAAATTTGCAAAATCTCATCGGTTCTTTATTTGAAACGTTAGATTGGTCCATGACATTTACTTTTTGAAGATAATTTCATTTAAATGTTGACCGCGGCTGCGTCTTAGGTGGTCCATCCGCTTAGTCCAATTTTGGCATTTCCACGTTTTTGAGTAACAGAGACCCAATTGGTGCGAACGGCGACGAATCGAAAATTGGTGGTCATCATTAACACTGGCCGATACAGCTGCGATATTTTCTTCAGTTCGCACTCTACGTAAGCGTGTTGGTGGTTTAATGTCCAACAATGTAAATTTGGTGCGAAATTTAGTCACAATAGCCCGAATAGCCACTTCAGTGGGTCGATTAAACTGACCATAAAATGGAAGCGCGCAATGAACTTTCTTAACAGAGCACGCATTTTGATAATAAAATTCAATAATTTGCAAGCGTTGTTCGTTTGTAAGACGATTCATGATGAAATGTCAAAGCATACTGAGCATCTTTCTCTTTGACACCATGTCTGAAATCCCACGTGATCTGTCAAATACTAATGCATGAAAATCCTAACCTCAAAAAAATCACTCTTTATAACTATATAACTGGTGATAAGACCTAACTTTTGTTAAGGGCATTCATTTGATTAAAACTGAATTGAAATATATTGTTTTAAATATATTCTAATTTTGTCCTACAACAATTTCATAGAATTGTTGTTTCTAAGGTTAAAACATTTTCTACTTTTCCTTTAAAATAAATTTCTGAAACATTTGGAGTAAAGGTAAAAAAGACGACATTTATGATAAATGTTTGCATTTGAGGGAAATGTTGTTACTATTCTAGTAAACGTTTAGGTTCGTTTAGTTACGGTCAGTTTATTTGCACTAAACGTCCTCCAAACATTTCTATCACTATATTTATAACGTAGAGAGAATTTTGACTGTATATTAATGGAAAAATCTCTATGAAAGGGTCATAATATTTGTACAGTCCTATTTTTGCACCCAATGACATCAAATTCAAATACAAATTGGACATTTGTTCGAACAAAAGCCTTTTCCACGACAACTGTAAAGGCTCATACAGAGGGGCGGGCAAATACATTACCTTGATGTTTGCCAAATATAGAGCAGGGCAGAGCAGTTTGAATTTCCGAACACATACTTAACTGGCAACAATGTAATTGTATTGAATACGTCTGCTGGTAGCAGACACTCGAACAGCATTTAAATTCATTGACGGTTGTCGGCCGGTTGTAGATGCCGGTGTCTGCCCTGACATGGCATTGTGTGTATGCGTATGTGTGTGTGTAACGACACGCTACATGGACTCGACGTACGTACGGCTGACTGTATTGCGTGGCGTACTCATCTTGATTGTTTTGTGATTTTAATTAGGTTGCTGGGTTGCTTTCAATTTTCATTAGAATTGAAATTGAATTAAGCTCCAGACTCCTCAGCACCATTCCGGTGGTGAGTGCGTTTTGGTAGCAGGCAGAGGTCTGTGCCCCCCGACCGTTGTTGTTGTTGTTCAAAATGTATTAAAATTAGCCGAGCCAGTACAATGACTTTGTTTTGCAACACAAACATTTCGCTTCGTTTCGTTTCGTTTTCTTCAGCAGCACGCACCGCGCCGCCCAGCACCACAGCGAAGAGATTTGTTTTTTGTTTCTTAAAGCGACGCAGAAGGTGGAAATTTGCATGAGAAAAGGAACAAAAAATTATCCTTTATTTGGTTGGAATACAAAGCACATGTTTAAGGACACACTTGGTTGTAGGGGACACAAAGACGAACGAACACGAAGCAGATGATGAAGATGAAGAAGAAAAGCTTTCTTGTTGGAGTTACTCTTTATTTTGGTTTTAATTGAGAAAAGGAAATGACACACACACACACGCGCGTGCACTCTCGCCCACCTACACTTACCGTCAGCAGCAACAACAACAACAAAAGGCCATAAACAACAAGTACTTCATTACGTAGTAGAAAACGAACAAGAAGAAGAAGAGCCAACATCATACGAACACTTACATACAGACATACCTATATTTTCATACATGTGTGACAAAATGAAAGTGTCTGCTCTAAGTGAGTGGAAGAGTCGCCACGCACAGTGGTTTCAAGATGACAAAGAACAAAAACTGAAACCGTCAGGAAAAATAGAAACTCTGATTAAAATATAACAATACTAGCAGCACCCGCTGCTTCGCACGCGAAAAAGCCAGTTATTTGTTAATTGTATCCGTCTCTGTTTTTGGATAGTATTTATTTAATTTTCTTTTGGTGCATATAGATATATCTAAAATAGTAATTTGGAAACCTCCTCTTAGCTAGCACTCACACACAGTCAAAGGAATGTGCTTGTCGATATGCACTATTTTAGCTGAACTCCTTCGTATGTATAATTTTTATCATTTTTTACCAAGTTTTGAACAAAAAATTACGACCATTTATATCCTCAATCTCATGTTTCTAGATGCAGCCAGCCACTTTATAACTTTTTGCACCTCTTTCCCAAAAAGTACACATTTTGAAAAGTCACTATAGGTAATATGTGTTTTTGCTTTCCCTAAAAATATGTACTTTATTTGGTAAAACATTTATTTATTGTCGGGACGTATCCGCCTTTTAAGTACATATTTGGAAATATTCCTTTATGTTCTGCGTTGAAGTAATTAAAGGACTGTACACCATGCATCTCTTAAAAGTACAAATTTCGAAAAATCCAATTTAACTTCGTTTCTATATGGTATGAGGAATTTACATACCAAATTTCATTATTCTAAAGGGTGTTTTTTATTGAGGTATAGAACTTCGAATTGAAATAAAACACAAGAAAATCGTTTTAATGTCCATCAATTTGGCTTTATTGGAAGGATAATTTTATGCCATTAATGTTTAAATATGATTTCGGGCATGTGGCCGCCGCGGCTGGCTCGAATATAGCCAATTCCACAGGTCCAATTTTCAACCACTTTTTCGAGCATATGGGGCCGTATGTTGGCAATAACGCCACGAATGTTGGCTTCCAAGTCCCCTAACGTTTCTGGTTTGTTGGCGTAGACGAGCGACTTCACATATCCCCAAAGAAAATAATCCAATGGTGTCAAATCACACGATCTTGGTGGCCAATTGACAGGTCCATTCCGCGAAATTATGCGGTTAACCGAATTAATTGCTCTGATAGACGATTATGTCGACCATAAAATGGACGGAGCTTGCGGTGAACTTCGCGAACTGAACCATTACTTTCGAAATAAATTTGCACGATTTGCAAGCGTTGTTCTTTAGTCAACCTGTTCATGATGAAATGGCAAACCAAACTAAATATTAATCACTTGACAGCTGACAAAATGGCCGCCAGTTAAAAAAGTGATGCCAACCTAAAGTTCTATACCCCAATAAAAACACCCTTTAGCTGTAATACTAAAGTTGGTACCATTTTTATTCCTTTTTGTCCCGCTCGCCCCTTAAAAGTACAAATTTCGAGAAATCCATTTCTGTTGCAAGTCTACGTTGTCAGAGGAATTTACACTCCAAATTTCTCGACTAAAGCTACAATACTTTAGTTGGTACCATTTTTATCCCTTTTTGTCCCACTCACCTATAAGTACAAAATTAAAAAAAAAATCCATTAGATTGCGCTTCTACGTTATCAGGGAATTTACACTCCAAATTTCGCAAATATAACTGCAATATTTTAGTTGGTACTATTTCTATCCCGCTCACCGTTTATAAGTACAAATTTCGAAAATTTCATTTAGATTTGTCAGGTGAACTTACACACCACTTTTCACGACTATAGCTTCAATACTTTAGTTGGAACTACTTCTATCCGTTGCCAGAGGAATTTACACTCCAAATTTCCCGACTATAGCTGCAATACTTTAGTTGGTACTATTTTTATCACTTTTTGTCCCGCTCACCCCTTATAAGTAAAAATTTCGAAAATCCCATTTAGATTTGGGCTTCTATGTTGTCAGAGGAATTTACACACCAAATTTTACAACTAAAGCAGCACAACTTAAATTGGTACATGTTTATCCCTTATTGTCCCACGCACCCCTTAAAGGTACAAATTTCGAAAAATCCAATTTTACTGCGCTTCTACATGGTCAGAGTAATTTACACACCAAATTTCACGACTATAGCTGCAATACTAAAATTGGTACCCATCCCCTAAAAAGGCCATCCCCAAGGTCAGAGGAATTTACATACCAAATTTCACGATTCTAGGTGTAATACATTAGTTGGTACCATTTTTATCCCTTGTTGTCCCGCTCTCCCCTTAAAAGTACAAATTTCGAACAATTCAATTTTACTGCGTTTCTACAAGGTCAGAGGAATTTACATACCAAATTTCACTATTCTAGCTGTAATACTTTAGTTGGTACCATTTTTATCCCTTTGTCCCGCTCGCCCCTTAAAAGTACAAATTTTGAAAAATCCAATTTAACTTCGCTTTTATATGGTCAGAGGAATTTACATACCAAATTTCACGATTCTAGGTGTAATACATTAGTTGGTACCATTTTTATCCCTTTTTTGTACCGCAGGCCCCTTAAAAGTACAAATTTTGAAAAATCCATTTATGTTGCAAGTCTACGTTGTCAGAGAAATGTAGATACCGATTTTCACGAATATAACTGCAATACTTAAATTGGTACCATTTTTATCACTTTTGTCTCTTTCCGCCCTTAAAAGTGCAAACTTCGAAAAATCCCTATTTGTAGCTCGTCTGCATGGCCATTGCAAGGAACACACCGAATTTCATGTTTCTAGCTACTGCCGTTTAGCCAGGACGAAGGTTCGATGTTTATCCCTTTTTGTCCCATTTTACCCCCTAAAAGTACGAATTTCGTAAAAACCTTTCTTAGTCGACTTTCTTATATTGAGAAGATATTTTCTTTATTTTTTAGAAAATTACACTGTCCAACAAAATAAGACCTTTGATTGGAAAAGAATATTGACCCCATAATTCCGAAGGTGCATGTTGAGTAGATAATTTTTGCCTAAAGCTGGTCTATGTTTCTTTTCACTTGGTTCTTTCTTGGTTCAAAGTTTTCATTTTTTGGTCAGTTAATGTCTGAGAGTATTCTTATTGTCAGAACAATATTGTGGGATTTTATTTATCCATTTTTATACCCTCCACCTCCAGGATGGGGGTATATTCACTTTGTCATTCCGTTTGTAACACCTTGAAATATTCATCGGAGACCCCATAAAGTATATATATTCTGGGTCGTGGTAAAATTCTAAGACGATATAGCCATGTCCGTCTGTCTGTCTGTCTGTCTGTTGAAAGCACGATAGCGGCCGAACGAAATGAGCTAGGAGGCTCAAATTTGTCCTAAATGTGTCTTATGGTTGTAGATCGCTTGGGATTGAAAGTGGATGAAATCGGCCCAGAGGGAAAAATGTTTCCCTCACAAGGACTGAAAATACCCCTAATATTTAGAGTATTTCAGCATGTTTTTTGAACACATTAGCTTGTATTTAGTTGATATTTGCAATGCGCATTCCATCTATAGCATAAAAGGGCACCATAGAGTGATTTTTATTTGTAGGGGCCGAAATGGGTAAAAAGGGATAAAAATGGTACCTATCAAACGACAACAGATAGAAACACGAAATTTGGCTTGTACATTCCTCTAATAGAGTAGATACATAATATAAAAGTATCTTTTCCAAATTCGTTCTTTTAAGGGGTTAAATGGGGATAGAGGGATAAAAATAGTACCAACCAAAAGGGTGATTTTTTTAGGTAATATCTTTTTGGCAACACTGGCGCAGTCAAAGTCAACATTTGCATGAAATAATCTTCAATCATTAAATTATATGGACCGTACTATATAGATAGATTCAAATAAAGATTTCATGCATTTTTCTGAATTTTATGTATTTGTTTTTGAAAAACTTTCCTATAGCTTTTAAAAACTCACCCTTTATAACACATCTGTTTTAAAACGAAAGTGCACAAGCTAATATTTTTTAATAATTTAGAGAATTTACAGCGAAGACTTCGGGAAAATTGTTCACTGGGCAAAGAACCACTGTGCGTCGTTTCACTTCTATTTATGTTTCTGTGTAGACCTGAACTCCTCTTCATCACGATGTATGTAATGCATGTAAGTGTGCGTGTGTGTATGTGTATGTTTGTAATGAATATCTTTTATAAACAAAATCACTTTATTTCGTGGCGTTTTGTTTTTTCTACGTCGTCTTCTTTTCCATCTTGCACTCCCTATCGCTGTCTCGCTCTGGCTCGCTCGCAAATTCAAATGAAAAGGATCCACAAAACGTATTCATAACAAAATAACTGCAACATCTACTTTGGCACTTAAGCATAATTGTATCCTTTTGTAGTTGTTTTTTTTTCTTCTTCTTTTTTTTCGTTTGTTTGTTTATTTTTGTTTTTGGTGTTGGTGGTACTACTGCTTCTGCTGTTTTTGTTGTTTTCTTCTGAATAAATCTTCCAGAGAGTGGTAGTGGTGATGGGTAGTATCTGAAATCTCAGGTTTTTGTTGTTTGTCTCCCGCTTGTAAGACACAGCAAATGAGGCGCATCTCTCTGTAAGTGTGAGTGTGTGTGTGTTTCTGTCTTGTGTTTGTTTTAAGTCTCAACACTATGTATGTTGAGTGTTATGTTGTCGTGCCGCATGGAAAGTGTTGTGCAACACGGATGGATGTGTACAAATTTATGTATAATAGGGTGTATTATCAAAAGGAAAATTGTTGACAGAAAAGAACCTTAAAATCAAAAAACCTTTTCATATAATTTTTTTTGTTTTAAATTAAAAAAAAATAAACATCAGGTTTTTGATTTGTTCATGACCTCAAGCCAGACTATCCGGAAAAATAAAAAAATAAAAAAAAAATATTTTTTTTTGAAAATTAAAATTAAAAAAAAATCGTCTTCTATAGAAATCAGAAGAATAATAACACTAACCAACAAATTAAGACTTTTCGGTTGGCACAGAATAGTGACCCTATAATTCTAAAAGGGCATGTTGAGAATAAACTTATAGTCCAGCTGGTCCTGACTTTCTTTTTACATTGGATCCAAGTTTTCATTTTTTGCGAAAGGAACATACTAAGTGAGAAAATTGTTGTAAGTTATTATCTAAGAGAATTCTTATTGTCAGAACTATAGTGTGGAATTTGATGAAGATCATTTCTGTGGAAGATCTTAAACCTCTAGCTCTTACCTTTATGGTTCACTTTGATCCATATTTTCGAGAAAATTAAAAAAGCCCATTTAAAAAAGGATTAATATGCTAGTGTTAAAAATATTCTGTAGGAATTTAAATTTTTTTTTTTAAAGATTGAAAATTGTTCAACCCTTCGGCACTCCTTGGGTCAATTTGACCCAATTTTGATTTTCAAACGTAAAACTTTTCCCTTTAATTATAAGATATGAAGGTGAAACTTAATGAAAGAAAATAATAAAATTTAAATTTTTCCTCCCCCCAACCACATGTCGAAACACGATTTACACACATTTAATATCCTTTGGGTCAATATGACCCAACTAGCGATATTGTAGGTTTAATCCCACTTTACCGTTTTTTTCCTATTGAATATAATTGAATTGAATTCATCTTCATTTAAAATCATCGATCAATAATTTTTGAGTCAAATAATCAATAATATCGCTTTCATTGAACATTTTTTCATTCAAAATTTTATTATTCTCCAACTGTGGGTGGGATTTGGAGAATCCCGCAAAGGTATCTTTTGAAATTTGTTTTATGATGACACAAACACATTGTAACACATTGACATAAACACATTGTACACAAAAGAGTTCATTCAATTTGCAATTCGGCGATTCCCCGTTTTGTATATGAAAACAAATATTTCGCTATGATGATGCTAGAACTTTTGTCTCATTAGAATATTTTCTTTCAATGAGTTCAGTTTAATTTTTGGTGATCAGCGTGCATACATATATTCTTTTGTAATTCATCATAATTGAGTATTTTTTACATAATGGCACAAAGAAGAAAAGTAAGTATTGTAAAACAAAATTTCTAATATATGATTGTTCCATAAGGAAATTGCTTCAGATTCTTAGTGATCTTGATGATGACATTTTTGATGATAGTGATGACGTCGAAATTTTTTCACCCGACAGCGATGCAGAAGACGAATCATATTCATCGTCAAATAAAAGCGTTGAAAGCGTGGAGGTGGAAGACGCAGTAGAAATAGATCACAGCACTTCAGTTTATCTAAGGAAAAAAGTGTAGTTGGAAAGAACAGCCCCCACTTCAAACAGGCAGGTTACCAAAAAATCAAATTTTATTGAATAAGCCTGGACCTACCAAAAGAGCAACATCTATGGTTACAAATATAAAGTCTTCGTTCGATCTGTTTATATCACCAAATATAAAAAATATTGTTATTCAAATGACAAATCAGAAAGGTGTAGAATGGAAACAATTGGCAAAACATTGATATGATAGAGCTTGATGCATATGTTGGATTACAAATAATGGCAGGAGTTTATAAATCTCATGGAGAAAATCTCACTAGCTTGTGGAATGAAAAAAAAAAACGGAAGACCTACTTTTCGATCAACAATGAGTCTCAAGCGATTTGTGAGCATATCAAAGTGCCTACGGTTTGACAGCTCTGAAGATAGAGAAGAAAGAAGAATTCGTGACAAACTTGCACCGATAAGAAAGGATTGGGACAAGTGGAGTAATCAGCTCAAAGTTTTTTACAATCCACATGAAAATGTTACTGTAGATGAACACTTGGTTCCATTTCGAGGTCGGCAATATATTCCATCAAAGCCCGCCAGATATGGCATAAAAATTTGGGCACTTTGCTATTCCACAACTAAATATGGCTGGAATATGGAAGTGTCGGAATATTACATTAGTTGGCACTGTCCGTAAAAATAAAACTTTTTTGCCACCAAAAATTCTGGATATGAATAAAAGCCCGTATTGCACTCTGATTTGTTGTTTTCAAATGATATAACTATACCATCTATATTTATATATAGCATCTATGTTCAAAAAAAAATACGATCTCCTCTTAAGTTCTCTTCATCATTCAGCCGATGCAAGAGACGATGAAAAAAAACCTGAAATAATACATCATTACAACCAAACGAAAGCTGGAGTTGAGCGCTTGACCAACTAGTTGCTAATTACACATGTAAGTAGCATGACTAAGCGATGGCCTGTTGCATTATTTTCATATATGATAGATGTAGCAGCATATAACTCCTACGTCATATGGACTGATATGAATCCTGCCTGGAATTTCAATAAAAACTTCAGACGCAGGCTTTATCTAGTAGAACTTGCAGATCAGCTAATAAATGACCATATTTTGCGAACAAAGGTTTTGCCACATGGACCATCAGCAAGAAATCTTGTTAATAATATTCAACAACAAAATGATCTCACAGGTGTCTCGCAATGTTCTAAACAAAATACTACAAATACACGGTTGTCCAGTAATTTACCCAATTAACGACAGCGGTGTTTCTTTTGTCATCATGGAAGGAATTCAAATAAGTATTCCACTAAATGTGAATGTGTAGAAAAGTTATTTGCATTAAGAGCATATGGTCACATTGTGTATAAATTGTCACAAAAATTCTTAATTTTTTATACATTAGTATTAAAAATATAATTATTATTTTTCACAAACAAAAAAGGCTGAATTTAAAATATAATTTTATTTCTTATATATTTTTTTAATAATTACTCAGGAAAGGCATATTTATTTTATTTTTCATTATTTTTTATTATACTAAATAAAAAACAACACAACAAATAATTTTCCTATATTAAATATGAAATTTTTCTTACATTTTAATATTGGGTCATATTAACCCAAAGGATCATAGGAAGGGCACATATCCAAGGGATGCAGAAGGGTTAAATGATGGAAAAGTGCCGAGGTAGAAGCATTGAAATTTAATTCCAAGAATTTAAGTTTATTTTAAAGTCTATTATTTTCTGTGGCTGGCCTATTTTGTGCGAACAAAATATGTATGTCGTTTTAGCTTCCTGAAACATCTAGTTATTGGAGTAAGTGGCTTCTCATCTTCACGAAACCATTTAAGTAGTGCCTTAAGGTGCCTTCCTATCGTTTAAATTATAATGCCCTGCTTTTGGTGGTGGTTTAGGGTACCAACTAATCTAGTTACCCTAGTTTTGCCTTCCCTCGATTTTTATTAAATACAACATTTCTACGATCTACCCTAATAAACCTTCACTTCGACTTTGGCTTTTAGACATATGTGTGTGTCTGAGGACATGATGAACACATGCATGCACTACATAGACATACACTCCGTCGCCACCACTAATGATTTTCGTGTTGAAAACAAAACGAAATGTTTCACATTTAAAGATATCCATCTTTCATTTACTTAAAAACACACGAGAAGAGGCTTAAAACTGGCGAGACCAAATAAACGATACACTTCATCATCTACTAATGAGCAGGGCATCTTAAAGAAAGCGAAGTGTAGGATTTTTTAGTTATATTTTCATGTTTTAATTTTTTGTCTATCGTAGGTAGTACAGATGCTTAGACCAGAACATATCGTATACATACTCATAAATACTACAAATAGTTTTCAACGTTTCGATGAGGTATCCGCCAAAATATTGCAGATCTTTGGGGTTAATTAATTGATTTTATTTTAAATTATTATTATTATTTTAAATTAATTATTATTAAATTAATATTAAATTTTAAGTGATACGATATGTTGATATAAATCGCACCACTACAAAAATATTACACAGTACGACAAAGAAATGTCGTTGCACTTGAACCGAATGATATCCTGTTTCACCTTAAAGGGACTACAAAGTTCCAAAGGATATAATTTTTCAACATTATTTTAATTACTTATTCGAAATTATTTTAATTACTTATTCGCACCCTATGATACCGGTATAAGTATTATACAAAATCGCATGCGAAGGCGATGATGCACCACGTCCATAAGAGTTGGTGACCCCAGTGCAAATTTGAAAATGTTGTAAATGTACAAGAAATATTAGAAAACAAGTAAGTAAGCCTTAGTCGGCTAAACAGACTTATATATACCCTCACTCTCAGAGAATATGTGTGTGGAAGGACTTAAACAAAGTTTATGCCACTTTGTGTGGTAGTTAACAGAAGGAGTGTGGCAATATCGCACATATTCCATGCGAATGTAACCACTATAAAAGCATTGCTACATATCAAGATTTTTTAGCTATTATCTTTTTCGCAACACTGGTTTAAACAGCTGACGCACGTTTCGTGTTTTGTTTCACTGTCAAACATCTTCAATTTGGTCTATAATTTAACCATGAATCGTCTTACAAACGAACAACGCTTGCAAATTATTGAATTTTATTATCAAAATGCGTGCTCTGTTAAGAAAGTTCATCGCGCGCTTCTTCTGTTCAGCGACGAAGCTCATTTTTGGCTCAACGGGTACGTAGATAGACAGAATTGTCGATTTTGGAGTGAATATCAGCCAGAAGCATTGCAAGAGCTACCAATGCATCCAGAAAAAGTCACAGTTTGGACCGTACTTCTTCAAAGATGACGCGAATCGTAACGTAACTGTGAATGGTGAGCGTTACCGTGAGATGATATCCAACTTTTTTTTGTCCAAAATGCAAGAGCTTGACTTGCATGGCATGTGGTTTCAACAAGACGGTGTCACATGCCACACAGCACGCGTAACAATGGACTTATTGAAAGGCGAGTTCGGTGAACATTTTATTTCACGTTCGGGACCGGTCAATTGGCCGCCTAGATCGTGCGATTTAACCTTAGACTATTTTTTGTGGGGCTATGTTAAAGCTCATGTCTATACAGACAAGCCCGCTTCAATTGACGCATTGGAAGACAACATTGAAGCATTTATTCGTGAGATACCGGCCGAAATGTTGGAAAGAGTATACCAAAATTGGACTAAGCGGATGGACCATTTGAGGCGCAGTCCAGGTCAACATTTGCATGAAATAATCTTCAAACATAAAATTATATGGGCCGTAATATAGATTCAACTACAGGTTTCATGCATTTTTCTGAATTTTATGTGTTTTTTTTTGAAAAACTTTCCTATAGCTTTTAAAAAACAAGTAACGAAAGGCTAAAGTCGGGCGGGGCCGACTCTATGATACACTCCACTTTCTATTCGAATACAATTCAACTCGGTCAAAAAGTGAAAACCGGAAGGTTTTTTGTATCCTGTAAATGTATGTGTTTGACAAAAAATGTTAAATCGGACATTTGTATGAGGATATATTGAAACCTGGAACGAAATAGGTGAAATATAAAATGTATAGTTTGGGCAAAATCGATTAAACTTTTGGGAGCAACATTTGTATTTGGGCTATATTTAAATCTGAACCGATCTTACCCACTTTCTCCATAGTTTTGTTTAGTTGGACTATAAGATGTTGTGCCAAATTTAAAGAAAATCGGGTACAATATGTGGTTTCTAGAGCGGAAAATTTCAAATCGGGAGCGACATTTGTAAAACTATAACGTAGCAAAAATTATGTAAAACGAGAAAGTGGGACTTTAAAAAAGTGTGATAATGCGGGATGAACAATTTAAGCGGGTTTGGGATAATCCCACGAGGGATGATCATCTTATATATGACCCACAGCAACAATATTGTCGGTCTCAGTAATACTAAGTGAAAGTAAATTTTGCAAATAAAAGTAAATGAAGGATGAATAAATTCAATATTGGTAATACATCACATATTGAACTTTTTCATAAAAGACAGTTAATCTTTCAGAGATTTCAGATTATGTGTCACTTCATTGTAAAAATAATAACAAATAGCGATAATATTATTAACATTATAATATTTATATTAACATTAATATATTTTGTCTCCTTTATAAAGTAGTTTCCAATATTAAGCTTCCGTCTGCCCTTTTCGTGGTCCTATTTCCACAAGATTTCGTTTCTCCTACTTTAATATGGAAAGGAACGCATTTTGAAAAATCTCATTTACTACTTGGGCTACTTAATGCACATACAGTGGTGGTCACGAGTTTAGCACACTTCACATGTGTTATTTATAATAGCAAATAATTTGTTCTGATAATGAACTCTGCGCAAAATATTTGTTTTTTAGTGTTGCTTATGGTGTGATCAGTAAGCCCAATAATTTTTTTCGAATTCTTTTGTGCCTTTTCTTCGTACTCTCATGTTTTTGCAAGCAATTCGTAATCTGGGCTGGACACAAATTTAGCACATTTGATAAAAGTTGTTATTTTCTATTTATTTTTGCGTTTAAATTAATTAATTGGTATGATTGGGTAATTTTTACTCAAATGGAAGTTATTATTTAACAAAAATTATAATTAGATATTGCTAAAGGAAAATAGTGCATTGAGGCGCAGCGTCAGGTTATTATGCAATAGAACGACAGTGGAAGTACCGCTGGGGATATTGCAAACATTATAAATTGATCCAGACAGATTGTGTGCAATATACTAAGCCATATTGGCACTTATGGGAGCTTCAAAAATATTGCAAAATGTCCTCCGCCGAGAAAAACAAGCAATAAATCGGATTTTTTTAATTTATAGAACCAATCCATCCAATTAAATCCAATTAAAAGCTCAACTGTGATTCAGAGAGATTTTTCGGCAAAAATTGACATTATCATTTCCTCAAGAACCATAAGAAGAAGAACCAATCGAAAAAATTTACTTGGTTGCATTGTTCAACATAAGCCAGACGTATTAAAATATGGCTTACAGTGTCAAATTTAATTTGCCCAGGAGCATATAGGAAAATCCAAGATTTTTGGGAAAATATCGCCTGGATTGGCGAATCGAACATATGTCGGTGCGGATCTAATAGGAAACAATACGAATTGTGCCCTCCAAACATGCAGCACAACCCAAAGTACAAATCTGAGACGGTAAAGCTTGTTGGCGAAAATCTGATGGTGTATACTGCGTTTTCTGGACACGGCGTTTGTCCGATACACAAAATCGATGCACTAATGGATCAGTATATTTACAAAAATCTATTTGGTGATACTATGATAACATATTCAGATAAATACATGCCAATTAAGTGGCGTTTTATACACCACAACCGACCAAAACACACTTAACGCCAGTTTGGGGCTGAACAGAATAGATTTTTAAAAATGGTGCAGCACAGTCACCGGATCTCAATCCTATTGAGAATCTATGGAATGGACTTCAACAACATATTATAGCAATAAAACACAAAAATTTGCCCAATTTCTTGAATGAAACTCAAAATTCCTGATATGCTATTCCAATGGAGCGTTTTATGTCTCTAGTGGAGAGTATGTCCAGAATATGTACAGCTATTACTCAAAATAGCGATTATCCAAACAAATATTAAGTTTATAATAAAATGTATTGGTTAGTTCAGTTTTTTTTCCGATTTGATTAAAGTTTTTTCAATTTGTGCTAAATTACTGTCCAATCACTTTTGGTATTATTTGTACCTTAAATTGCATAAAACTAAAATGCAGCATAAGAACTGAACAAAAACAACGTTAAATGGTCATCTTATCGTACGTAATATTTTAGAAAAAATACCGGTCAAAAAACATAAAGTTGAAATTGAAATACTTGCTTTATAAAGTTACATGTGGTGACTGTGCTAAATTTGTGTCCACCACTGTATGTAGCTGCAAAGAAGATTATATGAGCCCTAAAAAACAAATATTAAATATTTCTCTGTAGGAAGTACTAAATGCTTATTATCTATATATAAAAGAGTTGCGTTACTGACTGACTTATTATTGACCAGCCCCAGACCAAACGGCTGAAGCCAGGGTCATGAAATTTCAAATTTTTTCAATTTCCCAAGTATGAGGTAGACGTCGACTAAGAAAGGGTTTTACGAAATTCGTACTTTTAGGGTAAAATGGCCCAAAAAGGGATAAACATCGAATCTTCGTCCTGACTAAACGGCAGTAGCTAGAAACATGCCGTTTCCTTGCAATGACCATGCATACGAGCTACAAATAGGGATTTTTCGAAATTTGTACTTTTAAGGGAGGAAAGAGACAAAAAGGTATAAAAATGGTACCATTTTAAGAATTGCAGCTAGAATCGTGAAAATTGATATTTACATTCCTCTGTCAACGTAGACTTGCAATATAAATTGATTTTTAAATATTTGTACTTATAAGGGGTGAGCGCGATAAAAAGGGATATAAATGGTACCAACTAAAGTATTGTAGCTAGAATCGTGATATTTGGTATGTGAATTCCTTTCACCACATAGAAGCGCAATATAAATGCATTTGTACTTTTAAGGGTTGCGCGGGACAAAAAGGGTTAAAAATGGTAACAACGAAAGTATTGCAGCTATAGTCGCGAAATTTGGTATGTAAGTTATTCTGGCCAGAAAAATTGGATCTTTCGAAATTTTTACTTATAAGACGTGAGCGGGACAAAAAGGGATAAAAATGGTACCAAAAAAATATTGCAGCTAGAATCTTAAAATTTGATATGTAAGTTCTTCTGACCATAGAAGCGCAGTAAAATTCGATCTTTCGAAATTTGAACTTATAAGAGATGAGCGGGACAAAAAGGGATAAAAATGGTACCAACTAAAGTATTGATGCAATAGTCGTGAAATTTGGCATGTAAATTCATCTCCCACATATAATCGGAATATAAATGCATTTTGTACTTTTAAGGGTTGCACGGGACAAAAAGAATTAAAAATGGAACCAACTAAAGTATTGCAGCTAGAATCTTGAAATTTGATATGTAAGTTATTCTGCCCATTTAGAAGCGCAGTAAAATTGGATCTTTCTAAATTTGTACTTATAAGAGGTGAGCGGGACAAAAAGGGATAAAAATGGTACCAACTAAAGTATTGCTGCTATAGTCGTGAAATTTGACATGTAAATTCCTCTCACCACATAGTAGCGGAATATAAATGCATTTTGTACTTTTAAGGGTTGCGCGGGACAAAAAAGGATAAAAATGGTACCAACTAAAGTATTGCAGCTAGAATCTTGAAATTTGATATGTAAGTTGTTCTGACCATGTAGAAGCGCAGTAAAATTGGATTTTTCGAAATTTATATATAAGAGGTTAGCGGGACAAAAGGGGATACAAATAGTACCATCTAAATTATTATAGCAAGAATCGTGAAATTTGGTATGTTAATTCCACTGATCCTCTGTATAAGGGCATTCAAATTGGATTTTTTAAAATTTTTACTTTTAAGGGTTACGATGGACAAAAAGGAATAATAATGGGATTAATTTAAGTATTGCAGCTATAGTCGTGAAATTTGGTGTGTCAATTCCTCTGACAACGTTGAAGCGCAAATCCAACTGGATTTTTTCGAAATTTATACCTGTGAGCAGGATAAAAAAGGATAAAAATAGTACCAACTAAAATATTGCTGCTATAGTCGTGAAATTTGGTGCGTAAATTCCTCTGACAACATAGACTTGCAACATAAATGGATTTTTCCAAATTTGTACTTTTAAGGGATAACAATTGTACCAACTTTAGGATTACAGCTAGAATCATGAAATTTGGTATGTAAATTCCTCTGGCCATGTAGAAGCGCCATCAAAATGGATTTTTTTTCGAATAAAATGCTCTGCGGTTGTAATTTTTTGTTAAAAACGAAGGGAGTTCATCTAAAACAGTGCACATCGACAATCACATTCCTTTGACTGCATATGAATGCTATGCAATTTACAATTTTAGAAAAGAAAATTAAATAAATACTATCCTAAAACAGAGACGGATAAAACTAATAACAAATACCTGGCTTTTTCGCGTGCGAAGCAGCGGGTACTGCTAGTTAGTCATAAAATACAAAAACTATATATTTTTTATACTGGATAAAGTGAACCAACTGGATATAGTGAGCACGACTTGCACTAATTAGTACACTCGACCCAGACTGCACTGTAATCGAATAATTTCATCCAAGCAAATAACTTAAAAGGCCATTTAGTACCACCAAGAGTACACCGTTCATTTGTACACACATCAAGCTTTGTCCGATTAGTCGAACTCTTACAATTACAATTTTCCATATTTTCGTACATTCGTCCTATTTCGCCTTCCTTTAATCCTAATTGCATGCCAAAGCAAAGCAGCAAATAAGACACGCACAGAGCAAAGCAGGGCGCAGTATTTGACGTTGCAAAGCCGACAATAGATGGACGGGCGGGCGGGCAAAACAAAATCATTCCATTCCACGGACAGTAGCAGATCAACAACAGCGGACATAATGCCAAACATCGAAAACAAAAAATCTATTCTCTATTTGTAGACCACAGAACCAACATAAATTGTCACCAGAACCACACAGATATGCGCAGACGAAGGAACCAATGGAAGGACGGGCGTCTGGATAAGATTATTATTATTACTGGTAGTTTGTTATGTTTAAAAACATTCGTTTTGCAAATAAATTCAATTCAATTTCAAAACCATCCACTAATTGGCCGGGAATTACAATCTAATCTTTTTTGTGAGATATTTCACCACGAACAGCGAGGAAGAGGCAATGTTTCTTGGTTGTGTGTTCTTAAAGTTCGCCCACGTTCAGTTATATTTCATATTCCCAGGCATTGGTGAAATCATGTCTGGACAGCCGAGATTTGTTCTAATATATTTTGGGAGTTTTTATTTATGCGTGCAACATATGTCTAACACACAAAGTCAACAAACAAACAACCAACCAGCCAACCAAGAGCTAACAACATTACCAAGAACGTTGTTGGAAGACCATACATGGTCCAGTGTAGGTTGGGGGGAGAGTGAGCAGTAGCCTGCTGCCTAAATCCCGCCAGTCAGCCATATATCATCTATATAATAGAGTAAGTACGAATGTACAGTGGGCGATATTGAAAAGGAGTTGGAAAGAAATCAGGGAAATCGTTATAACTCAACGATTGCTTACAAATAAAGGGTGTCCTCGAATATTAGGGTTGCTATGCGAATTTTAGGATTTCGATTTGGATACGATAGAAACAACCTCAATGTTCTGAGGTTACGAAAAAAAATTCATGAGCAGAAAAATGGGGACGATGAGCGTCAATAATCGGAATCATAGAAGAGGGAATCAGAGATACAAGCCGACCGATTTTAAGCCGACAAGCCGCCGCCGCCGCATGTTTCTGCACGAGCCGCGCCGCCGCCGATTTCATCGGCTCAAATCGACTCAACCTCGCCGCCGATTTCATCGACTCATATCGACTTCAACCACGCCGCCGTGATTTGACGGAGTTCTAACTCAGTCAAATCTTACTACCAAAATAGACAACCCACTTAAAATTACAAAAGAAAATATAAATGTCATCTTAGACAACCTACTGCTGTGAAATATATTGACCTATCTTTCATTTATATAATTCAATTCCAGTACGTGTGGCCATGTGTACCTATAAATAACAATATCTATTGTGCTTCTTTAGTGTGTCAAATAATTGTATGGGTTAACAATTAGGGTGTCCAATCGATTAAATTTTATTTGATTAATCGAATAATTTTTGTCAAATATTTGTTCGAATAATAAAAAATCATTATTTTCGAATAACGAATAATTCGAATAAATTGTCCCAAATAATCGATTAATCGATATTATAAGTTTTGCCTTAAAAAACTAATGAAATCGTCGTATGCTTTGTATGATAAATTGATTTTGAATAGCCAGTTTGCTCCATTTGGGTACACAAAATATAAAACAACAATTTTTTTCGATTTTTGATTTGTATGCTCCACAGATATTAAAATAACGATTTATCCGACTTCATTTAAAAATAGCAAAAATACGGAATAGCAGTACGGAATTATTTAAAATTTAAAGAATAGTAATTTCATATAATAGTAAATTCATAGAAAAATTGAGGTTAACACCGTGATAATAAAGTCAGTTCTGTTATAAATCATATGATCCATATTCGAAAAAAGTCAATGGATAACGTTTGATATTATGCTCATTTAAGGAAAGGTTCTTTATTTTGATAAGATATTAAGATTTTTGTCAACTTCTAATGAATTTCGAATTTGATGTTACAATTTTTAAATAAAATCAGATACATAATAAACGTTCAATATATAGTTGAACTACCCGTAAACTGCCGTGTCTTGTCTATATAACTCTAATTAATTATATTTTACTTAAGTGGACAATTGTTCAATTAATCGGTTAATCGAATAATTCTCGATTTCATTATTCGATTAATTGGAAATTTTTTGTTTTCAAATAAACGAAAAATCGAATAACATAAAAGTCCGAATAATTGGATACCCTAATAACAATATTAAATTATTGGAACATTGGCTAATATTAACGAATATTGAACTACTTGCCAAAAAATAAAAGAAAATTGTTCCATCCAAATAGGGGTATTCGAATGACAGAACGAGCCGGCAAATCAGCCGAAAGCCGCCGCCGCCGACCCATTTTGAACAGCGCCGCCGCCGCCGATAATTATGGTTCGGCTTGTAACTCTGGAGGGAATATGCTAAAATTCACCGAAAACCCCAAATCTACCTAGGAATCGCTTTCAGAGGGCTTAAATATAAGAACGACCTCCATTAATTGTCCATCCCCAACATTGTTTTCGAACGCACATACCTCCTATCTTCACTAGTTAAGGGGGCTCCCAACAAAAATTTAATTTTTATAAAATTTGGTGAAATAGGGGTAAAAATGCACAAAAAATATCCCAAAACTGCCTAGGAATCGCTCCCAGAGGGCATAAGACCGTCCTCCATTCATTTTCCCTTCCCAACATTTTTTTCCAAACACACTTACCCGCTATCCCCACACCTTAAGGGGATTCCCATAGAAAATTTGAATTTTTATACAATTTGCTCAACCGCTCTTACAGGCCCACGAAGGCCCCTAAGGGAGTCAGATGTATGAGCGACCCCCAATATTTTTTCAACCCCCACGTTTTTTCTGAACATACCTACCATCTATTTTCAACCCTTAGGGTGGTTCCCATACGTATTTTTTATAATTTTTGTTATGACGGTAAGGCCCAAATGTGGCCCGGAGTCGCCCCTAGCTAGGTTTAATGAAATTTTAATTTACATTAATTTACCCTTCCCAACATTTTTTCCAAACACTCTTACCCCTTATCCCCACACCTTAAGGGGGTTCCCATACAACATTTGAATTTTTATACAATTAGATCAACCGCTCTTACAGGCCCCTAAGGGTGTCATATGTATGACCGACCCCTAATATTTTTGCAACCCTCTCATTTTCTCTGAATATACCTACCTCCTATCTTCAACCCTTAAGATAATCGCCATACGATTTTTTCTATTTTTTATATTTGTTTACGAAAGAAAGGCCCAAAACTGCCTCGAATTACTCCTAGAGGGGAAACATGTAAGACTGGCCCCCATTAATTTTTCCTCATCAACATTTTTTCCAAACACACTTACCCCCTATCCACATTCCAAAGGGGGTTCCCATACAAAAAATATTTTTTTTATAAAATTTGCTCCCACCGCTCTAACTATCCCACGGAGGCCCCTAGAGGAGTCAAATGTATGACCGACCCCCAATATTTTCTCTGACCTTATGAATTTTCTATTTTTTAAAGTTTTTGTTATGACAGGAAGGCTCAAAACTGCCTCGGAGTCGCCCTTAACCGGGTAAATGTAAGACCAACCTCCATTAATTTCCCCTCCTCTATATTTCTTCCGAACATACTTACCCCCTATCCCTACTCCTTAAGGGGGCTCCCATACAAAAATTTATTTTTTTTTATAAAATTTGCTCCCACCACTCTTACTGGCCCAAGAAGGCCGCTACTGGAGTCGAATGTAAGATCGACCCCCAATATTTGTTCAGTCCCAATATTTTCTATGGACATACCTACCTTCTATCTTCAACCCTTAAGGTGGTCCACATACGATTTTTTATTTTTATAATTTTTGGCCGGAGTCGCCCGTAGCCGAGTTAAATATTATATTACATCAACCACCTTTAATTTTCCCTCCCCAACATTTATTTCGAACACACTTACCCCCTACCATCACTCATTAGGGGGGGGGCTCCCATACAAAAAAAAATATTTTTTATAAAATTTGCTCCCAACGCTCTAACGGGCCCCAGGAGGACGCTAGTGGAGTCCAAGGTACGGCCGACCCCAATATTTTTTCAGGCCCAATATATTCTCAGAACGTATACACCCTCTACTTTCAACGCTTAAGGTGGTCCTCACACATTTTTTTTATTTTTCATGAAAAAAAGTGCCAAAACAGTCCCAGAGTCACCCCTAGAGAGGAGACATGTAATACTAGCCCCCATTAATTTCCCTCCCCAACAATTTCACCAAACATACCTATCTGGTATCACCAATCCTTAAGGTAATATACTTGATAGACTTCCAATTATTCTTAAGGGGCCTCCATAAAAAATTTTATGGGGCCACCCTTAAGGAGTGGGGGGATAGGGATATGTGTGTTTGAGAAAAATGTTGTAGAATCAAAATTAATCGGGTAGGTCTCACATTTAACCCCTCTGTGGGCAACTCCGAAACAGTTTTGGGGCTTTTTGTGTATTTCTAACCCTTTTCCGTCACATTTGACCACGATGAGCGCCCACTTACACTCACCACACCACCCTCATTTTTTGGCTCGTGAATATTTTTCCAAACCACACAAAATTAGGGGTTCTAGCATAACGAAATCGACTAGGGGTGGGAGAGTGCATGACTAACTCTCCCTTTAAATAAAATATAAAGTATTCGTGCGAAGACTTTGCTCCTGTGGATTCCACTTAACGATATAGAAAATATGAGATCTTGAGGTATTCTTTTGCATTTAAAAACAAGTAAAAACGGAGTTAAGTTCGGCCGGCCGAACTGTATATATCCTCCACCGTGGATGGCATTCCACAGAGGTTGTCGGTTTTCGTAGAAGAGCAGCCAAACCAAAACAAATACAATTATTGAAAAAATAATTTTATAAATATATATAAAATTTTAATTATTTCAAACCATTATTTATTTCAAATCAAAAAATAAATATTCTTATATTTATATTTTCAAATACTTAAATACCATAAATATTGGTAGATAGTGCTTGCTACAGTTGATTGTATTTATCATTCTATTTTAAAAAGTACAAATTTTGAAAATCCATTATCAGACGTACATAGTGTCAAATAACCTAACTTCATGATTCAATCAATTTTTGCCGTAAAAGAAAAATTTTGCGTGTCTATGCAGTCAGAGGAATGTATACACCGAATCGCATGATTCCAGCTGCGCCCATTTGGTTGGTACCATTTTTACCCCCTTGACATTTCTACACAATTAGAATTTCATCATGCTGGCTGTAGTCGTTTAGTTGGTACTACTTTTATCCCTCTGTACCATTGAAGCCCTTGAAAAATCCGTTTATTTTCCGTGTCTACGCTGTCAGAGGAATGTCTACTCCGAATTGCATGACTCTAGCTGCGGTCATTTGGTTGGTACTATTTTTATCCCCTTTTTCTATTTTGACCCCAAAAAGTACGAATTTCGAAAAATTCGTCTATTTTCCCTCAGTCAGAGGGAATGTATACACCGAATTTCATTATTCCAGGTGTAGCCGTTTGGTTGATACTATTTTTATCCCTCCATATCCATTGTATTCCTTGAAAGTTCCTTTGAAATTTCTACGCACTTAGAATTTCAACATTCTAGCTGTAGTCGTTTAGTTGGTACTATTTTTATCCCTCTGTACCATTGTATCCCTTAAAGAATCCGTTTATTTTTCATGTCTACGTAGTCAAAGTAATGTATACTCCGAATTTCATGACTCCAGCTGCGGTCATTTGATTGGTACTATTTTTATCCCTTTTTTTCATTTTAACCCCAAAAAGTACGAATTTTGAAAAATCCGTGTATTATTTTACTTGTCTATTCTATCAGAGGAATGTATACACCGATTTTAATTATTCTAGGTACAGCCGTTTGGTCGGTACCATTTTTATCCCTCTATTCCCATTTTACCCCTTAAAAGTACGAATTTGGGAAAAATACTTTTATATTATGTCTCTACTCAATTAGAGGAATGTACACAGCGAATTTCGTGTTTCTAGCTGTTGTCGTTTAATATGTACCATTTTTATCCCTTTTTTGCCCCATTTCACCCCCTACAAATAAGAATCATTTTATGGTTCAGAATCACTTTATGGTTTTTGCTATAAGGGGAATGCGCATACCAAATATCAAACAAATATAAACAGACATATTCAAAAAAAAGACTGCTTAAATACGCTAAAATATTAGGGATTATTATGGGTATTTTTAGTCCTTGTGAGGGAAAAATTGTCCCCTTTAGGCCGATTTCGACCCGTTTCAATCCCAACCGATCTACAACTATAAGACGCATTTATGGAAAATTTGAACGTTCTACCTCCTTTCGTTTAGATGCTAGCGTGTTTTCAACAGACGGTCGGATGGACACGGCTAGATCGTCTTAGAATTTTATGACGATCAAGAACATATATACTTTATAGAGTCTCAGGTCGATATTTCAAGGTGTTAAAAACGGAATGACAAAGTTAGTATACCCCCGTCCTGGAGGTGGAGGTTATAATTACGTTTTTGCTCTCCTTTTCAGGCAGTGGTTAACCCGAAGGTTGTATTTATTTAGTTTTCTTAATTTTCTACGGCATAAAACTATATTCGCGAGACCGATCGATGCCTTGGCATTTGCAAATATTATTAAACTATTGTCTTATTTATTCATTTTAAAAAGATTATTCTGCTTAAGGCTGCAAACAGCGACTTAATTACTAAAATTGTAAAACCTTCTGAACCAAAAATGGTGCAATACTTTCTTCGTTGTGCTCTGTTAATGTACTTTGGAAAAATTATTTAAAGCATACTTTAGGGATGTAAGCTTTTATGACATGCGATCACATGTAAATATTGTGCCAATATTAATCTGAAGTGAAGTCTATAAAGTTATAATAGCGGTTTGTCATCGATTAAAAAAATAAAATAAGTTTTTTCAAAAATTTCGAAAATTGTAAAAACTAAAATTTTTCTTTGGGCGTTGGGCGTGGCACTGACAAATTTCATTTAATTATGGACTCAAATGAAATCACTGGTAACGTATTGTATAAACATATATTTTAAAATAAGAAATTTATGACGTTTTTCATTTTAACATATATCGGAGACAGGCGTGGTTGTGGGCGGATTTAAACAAACAATGTTTTTGCTCTAATTTGACTATATAAGGAATGTACATTGTACATACTTCCTTAGGAAGAGTTTCATGATTTAATGCTAGCTTTAATTTTCTGATATTAGAGTGGTACATTAGGGTAGTAGCAACTGAGATATGATGGGTAAGTACCAGAAGGGGGTGTCAATGGTCAATGACTTCAAAGACAAAAAAATCGTCGAGACAAAAACATCGATGTATCACACTTCAAAATCCGTTTATAAATGCAGAAGTTATATAGAAAAATGTAAAAGCGCGACCCCTACTTTCGGCATAAAAAAATAAAAAAAAATTTTTTGAAACTACCTTTCAATAATACTTCATATTCGAAGGTGTACGGCGAACTTTTTTTTGAGGTACGCCCTAATGTACAAGGTTCTAGTTCTATTCCTTCTAATTTTTGCCGCCCCTTATATGAAAATATTCCACTGTGCGACATTTTGCTGCAAGTGCCCCTTTAAGGCAGAAGCCAACAACTTCCAGCAAGAGTCATAAATCAATTGGAGCTTATTTAGGAAATATCCCACCAACAGACACAGAAGCAGACCCAAGCAGCAATTTGCCCGACCATAGGGAGGAAGGAGTGCGACTGCAGCCTAATGTCGTACGGCGGCAGCCAACATTATTGGCGTATGGTGTAAATCAGCCACAGCCAAATCGTCAAGATCAACCACAACAAGCGACACCACACTACACGATACGCGCAGCTTATGGCACTACACGAATCAGCTACACGGAAGGAGGGGTGTCGACAACAAAGCGGCAACGGGCGGCAACAGCAACAGCTGTCACAGAAACTTTTCAATCTGGTAATTGTGGTAAATCAAACGAATAATCGACAAACTCATCGTAACAATTTGCATCCGCACAATCAACAACTTTGTCATTTCATTTCGCACATACATACCCGCAGCAACAACAACGCACACACGCACGCACATACTTGCAACAAAACAACTTCAACAATAACAACAGCGGCAGCAGCAACAGCAACCATCACCTCCAACTAATTGCTAATGGAAATAGTTTGTCAGCCTTGCCAGCAGCAACGACAATACCTTCGTCATCAAATGCTTCGTCCTCAAACCCCCCTTAAACTCTTTCAAACCCACCCATCCACCACCTTCAAACCTCTGCTGTCCCTGTATCCATTGACTCGTGACATGTCAGAGTCTTTGCCATACAACAAGTTCAATGTGAAAATTGTTATCGCTCCCCACCCCACCCCGGCACTCTTTGTCTTGCCACCCGCATTAACGGCGTTGATGTCGTTAATGGTGACGATGAAAAGTCCTCAAACTCCCGGGACAATGTGCCCACACACAGTAGATGGCGATGGCTAAGAGTTTCGAGCATTTTGACAAATAAACACATTGAAATCCTTACAAGGTTAATTTATGTCTGTTCATTCATAATGAGGATAGTTTGGCCCACATATATTTGCCGTCTGTGTCCTTGTTGTTGTTTATTTGCTTCTAAATATTTATACGAGCCTGCTAAGGACACACGAGTGTGGGAGTTATGAGATGGCCTGTGTTGGCATAAATAAATTTGAAAATTGGTAGCATTTTTGAAATAGTTTTCCTTTTCCATATACACTTGGCATGTCCCCCCCGCTAATGCGCTCATTTGGACAAGCTGTAGGGCACACACTAGTAACTTGAACATGTTGCCACCACAAAGGACGATTTACAATTTACAAAATATTCATAAAAGGGGTTTAGATTAAGCAATTGAGCGGTGGTAGAATTGACTTCTTTTTTTCTTCCTTTTGTTATTGATCGACTGCAGAGTCTTAGCTTTATGTCTCTACTTTTTAAAGAGGGAAGGTACGAAAAAGTTCAAAATCCTCTGAAAAAAGAATATTCAACTTTTTGGTTAGTCCGCTGTAGACACTCAAACATATTTAATTGGAAGTTGGACGCAACTATTGAACTATGGACCTTTCTATTGGTCTAACTATGAACTAGTGTATTGTAAACCAGTGGAAGACGAGACAGAGATCCGAGACTCAAAGGGACAAGGTCGAGATTCTCTCGATCAATGAGCCGTATGAAATAAATGTCTGTACTCACAAAAAGCGTTCATTTTTATTTTCACGTTTATATTTGAGTAAGTGATATCCCGCAGCCACCGGATGGAGATCTACACCTAGTGTATGCGGATGATATTCTTGTCGCTGCTTCGGGGCCTAAGTTCCGTACCGTTAACTTGAGATAGCACACTTATCTCTCAGAGTTGTCGGAATACTTTCGTAAGTGGAAATTGAAACTGAACGTAGGTAAATGCGACAGTATCATATTCAAGGGGAAAAGGTCCCTCCTTTATCCAAATTGCAGGTCATATGAACCTGAAATACGGATTAGAGGGGAACGGGTGCGCAACTCGGTGAAAATTAAATATCTAGGGGTGACTTTTAATGAAAACTTTAGGTTCTATCGACACATTGACCTCATGTTAAGTAAGGTGAAGAAGACATACATGTTGTACCACAGAATTCTCAGATGTAGGGGAGGACTGGGTGACGAAGCTAGGTTATTATTATATCGACAGATAATTAGGCCGCTACTCTCCTATGCCTTTCCAGTCTGGTATTGGATCTTTTCCAGCCAAATGGAAAGACTCAGGAGATGGGAAAAGACGATTTTGGTTTCCCGTCTGGGACTTAAGCGAGTCATGGGCTTCGATGGTATCCCTAGGAGACCATCCTGCCGGAAGATTTACGGTTCTATCGATTTCCATAGAATCGATGTCTTTCTTATCCGGAATGCTCTGAACTTCTATGGAAAGGCTGAGTTTCCGACAGTGTGGAAATGCAACTCAGTAATGAGTTAATTCCACCTGCTGGACTACTGACTCTCGATTCATCTTCTTTACCGGGCGGACAAACTCTTGTTCTACCACAGACGGTTTAAGACCTTGGACATTGACGACACGGTATACAATACCAATCAATAACACTACTCAACAAATTGAAAAAAATTTCATGTACTCCGGATGCGATAATTTTTTCTGTGTAGATAACCTTGACATGAGCTCGAAAAACGCAATAAAAAATTTTTTTTTCGTTTGGTTTTTTTTTTTATTATTTTTTTTTTAAATTTTAAAAATTTTTTTTTGGTTAATTTGTTTCGTCCGGCATAACTCGGGAACCACTAGCCCGATTTAATTGAATTAAATTTTAAAAAATTTAAAATTACAATTCCCTTAATCTGTTCATATATTGTTTTCCTATACAAGCAACAGTTTCCAAGTTAAAAATGAATATATAAAGGAAAAAACTTATTTTTTGCCTAAAGATTTAAATTTTTTTTTTTTTTTAAATCCATAAAAAATCCAAAATGAAAAAAATGTCAAATCTTATTACTTTTACGTAAAGTCACATAACCTATGAGCAAAATGAGACAAAGATCATGAAAATCGATGCACGCGTTTCGCTTTTATTCGCAATTGAGTAAAGGTATGAATTTCAAAAATTTGCTCGACATATGCAGAACTTTGTCTATGGTAAGGTTTTTTCTTTTTTTTTTTTGATTCTCAGAATTAACAAAACGGAATAAACAAAGGGTTATTTAATTTTTATGATTGCGTAAGCAAAGTAATAAACGCTAATAAATGTGCGTGAACAATTAAAAGGAAAAAAGGAAAGGGGACTTTTTTAATTATTTGGGTTTTCCGTTGGCTACCTGTATGATTTTTTTACAGAAATGCAACCCACATTTAAGGGTGGTCATTATTCGGAAAATTTAAGACTCACACATGGTGAAACAGGTATGTAGCCACCGTAAAAAAATATACAACCATTTATAAGTACCTGTCAGTAAAATACTAAACAATACACAGTATAAATACTCATTCAACAAGTGTCGACGAACGCGATAGTTAAAATGAGCAAACGTTCGCGAGGATTTGAATGCAATACCAATCCAAGTAATTTTTGTTACGTACAGCTAGCTGACTCAAGGTAAGTGTAGATTACGAAATTCAAGAACATATATAACTTATTATTGAAATTCTTTCAGACGACAGCCGAGAATCATCATGCCAATGCTTTGGAGAGCTCCGCTTTGCCATGTAACAGATTGCTACTTCTGTCTTAGCAAAAAAACAGGCGTGGGAAAAAATATACGATGGACTTACGCTGCTGTTTCAACAGTGAATTTTCCAGTGCCATTTTGCGAAGAACCAGTGGACCCGCAACCGTCCGTTTCAAGATGGGCATCTAATAATGAGGCGATACATCCAACATCAGATCCGGAGACAGTAGAAACCACATCAGAATGCGAGTCAACATATACATTGCATGGAGGTCAACGCTTATGTTCCCAAGCAGAACTGAACGATTGGGTTAGAGAATTGAAACTCTCCAAGGAAGATGCAGAGTTGCATGCATCGCGCATGCAACAGTTCGGTTTCTTGGCTCCTGGTGTGGTGACAACAATCTACAGGAAGCGTCATGAACCATACGCAAGGTACTACACAAAAAAAGACAACATCTGTTTTTGTAAGGACATTCCCGGATTATTTGGTGAACTCGGGTACTCTTACGATCCAGGAGAGTGGCGTCTTTTCATCGACAGCAACAAGCAGAGCCTTAAAGCAATTTTACTGCACAACGGCAACGAGAAACCTTCGATTCCAATTGCTCATGCCGTTGACACCAAGGAAACATACGAAGTCATGGACAATCTACTAAAGTGCCTTAACTATGAGAGGCACGATTGGAAAGTTTGTGCCGACCTTAAGGTTATCGGTATCCTTTGTGGATTACAAGGTGGATTCACAAAGTACTGTTGTTTTCTCTGCCTTTGGGACAGCCGCGATCGTCAACATCATTACACCAGGAGGAGTTGGACAGAAAGAGTTAACTTCATCCCCGGCAGCGACAACGTGAAATATACACCACTCATAAAAAAGGAAAATGTTTTTCTCCCACCTCTTCACATAAAGCTCGGACTCATAAAAAACTTCGTGAAAGCTATCAACAAAGATGGCGAAGCGTTCGCCTATTTAAAAACCATTTTTCCTCACCTTTCATCGGCAAAGATTAAGAAAGGCGTTTTCGACGGTCCGTAAATTAAAAAGTTGTTGCAAGACCAACAGTTTGAGCACATTTTATCACCAAATGAAGCTGCAGCTTGGAACTCATTTCGGCAAATTATTTCCGGATTTCTTGGAAACAACAAAAGCTCAAATTACAGAGAGATCGTCGAACAACTACTCCAAAATTATAAAAAAATTAGAGCAAATATGTCGCTTAAGATACATTTTCTACACTCGCACTTGGACTTCTTTCCGGACAACCTGGGCGATGTGAGTGACGAGCATGGCGCACATGTAACAAAAATTACTTGGATTGGTATTGCATTCAAATCCTCGCGAACGTTTGCTCATTTTAACTATCGCGTTCGTCGACACTTGTTGAATGAGTAAAATCGATCAATGAAGTCCTATTTATACTGTGTATTGTTTAGTATTTTACTGACAGGTACTTATAAATGGGTGTATATTTTTTTACGGTGGCTACATACCTGTTTCACCATGTGTGAGTCTTAAATTTTCCGAATAATGACCACCCTTAAATGTGGGTTGCATTTCTGTAAAAAAATCATACAGGTAGCCAACGGAAAACCCAAATAATTAAAAAAGTCCCCTTTCCTTTTTTCCTTTTAATTGTTCACGCACATTTATTAGCGTTTATTACTTTGCTTACGCAATCATAAAAATTAAACAACCCTTTGTTTATTCCGTTTTGTTAATTCTGAGAATCAAAAAAAAAAGAAAAAACCTTACCATAGACAAAGTTGTGCATATGTCGAGCAAATTTTTGAAATTCATACCTTTACTCAATTGCGAATAAAAGCGAAACGCGTGCATCGATTTTCATGATCTTTGTCTCATTTTGCTCATAGGTTATGTGACTTTACGTAAAAGTAATAAGATTTGATTTTTTTTTCATTTTGGATTTTTTATGGATTTAAAAAAAAAATTAAATCTTTAGGCAAAAAATAAGTTTTTTCCATTTTTAACTTGGAAACTGTTGCTTGTATAGGAAAACAATATATGAACAGATTAAGGGAATTGTAATTTTAAATTTTTTAAAATTTAATTCAATTAAATCGGGCTAGTGGTTCCCGAGTTATGCCGGACGAAACAAATTAACCAAAAAAAAATTAAAATTTAAAAAAAAAATAATAAAAAAAAAGCCAAACGAAAAAAAAATTTTTTATTGCGTTTTTCGAGCTCATGTCAAGGTTATCTACACAGAAAAAATTATCGCATCCCGAGTACATTTTGACTGTTGACTAGTGTTATTAGTTTGTACAGATGTGCCAAAAATGGGCGGTATTGGAAAAGTGGGCGTGGCACCTCCCACACGAAGTTAAAACCCATTTTCGAATATATTCCGTTCTATTGCAGATACAATACTGACATTTGGTCTGAGTGCATCCAGCATCAATGTGCGTTGCTGTGCCAAAAATGGGCGGTATTGGGAAAGGGGGCGTGGCACCTCCCATACGAAGTTAAAACCTATTATTGAATATTGTCACTTCTATGACACCTAGAGTGCTGAAATGTTGCGTAAGTTCATCTAGCATCAATGTGCAAAAAATGGGCGGTATTGAAATTTTGTGTAAGTTCATCCAGTGTAAATAGTTGTACAAAGATGGGCGGAAAGTGGTCGTGGCCCTTCCCATATGAAATTAAAACCTGTTTTTGAGTATATTCGACACCGATATTCCTATATTGTTGTGTGAGCTAATTTAGTTGTAACCTGCTTAGACAATATACAAATGGGCGGTATTTGAAAGTTGGGGCATTTTTGATTTGAATTTCGTAAAATTACACTTTTTCCTTTGATTTTCATCTTTTCAAGAAAGCGGAAATTATATAAATTTTTTAGTTTTTGTGTTGTTTGATTAGTGAACAATTTGATTGATTTTCCATTTGTTTTGAATGTAATGTAATTTCTTCTTACGAATGAAGTGTTTTGTTTAGGTAATGGAAAGGAGGAGAATCGCACTTAACAAAAAATCAATTTGATTGTTGACATTTCTTCCATTAAACTAACGTTCTTCATGAAACACATCCATTTCTTCAGTATATCAGGGAAGTACCATGATTATAATTGGTACATATATTACCGATCAGGAGAAAAATCAATATGAAAGTAGATTTTAATTTTTCCGTTTGTTTTTTTTTTTTTTGCTAGGCGAAGCGGGCGGGGTTCAGCTAGTTATATATAAAAGCTCGCAGACCAAGGTGATTGTCGTGTCAATATGAATGTACTAGCCATTGGTTGGGCCATTTAAAATTTTAAATTTGAACTACCGATTACTTTGACTTTGAAAGGTAGAAAAGCGTTCATTTTTATTTTCTGGTTTATGTTTGACATTTACATTTACAGAGCTATACGCTCGAACATAATTGGGAAATAATAAAAACTTACTTCCAAAGTAGTTAGTCTTTAACGCAAACTGTAAGAAATTTACGTGGAAAATTTTCGAGAAGAGATCGGCCTTCAGTTGAGCTTTCATGAAGCTCATTTTCATGTCGCTGGCTATGTCAATAAGCAAAATTGCTGCATATGGGATTCAAAGAACCCCACGTGACTATTGAGATGCCAATGCATCCACAAGGAGTCACTGTTGGACATTAAACCACCAACACGCTTACGTACAGTGCGCAGTGAAGAAAATATCGCAGCTGTATCGGCCAGTGTTAATGATGACCATCAATTATCGATTCGTCGCCGTTCGCAGCAATTGGGCCTCTGTTACTCAAAAACGTGGAAATGCCAAAATTGGACTAAGCGGATGGACCATTTGAGGCGCAATCAAGGTCAACATTTGCATGAAATAATCTTCAAACATTAAGTTATATGGACCGTACTATCGATTCAAATAAAGATTTCATGCATTTTTCTGAATTTTATGTGTTTTTTTTTTTTAACTTTTCCTATAGCTTATAAAAAAGCACCCTTTATTACAACTGTACTATTCACACAAAAAAAACTTAAAACCGTTTTCAGTGTACTGAACAGTGGGGTACAGTGTTATATTATGGTTGTTTTTCTGTAAAGCCGGATAACAAGCTGCGATAACAAAAACGTTAAAAATTAATTTTTTGCTCAAAATAAATAAATATAAATAAATAATAAATTATAAATAAATATAAATAAATAAATATTTTTTCACATTGTCGCCATTTGTATCAAAAAATTATATATAAAATATATATATATATATATATATATATATATATATATATATATATATATATATATATATATATATATATATTGACTTTTTGGGGCTTAGCCTCGATATCGATAAATATGACTTGCACTGGAAATTATTTTTATATTTAAATTTATATTTATTTATATTTTTATTTTTAAATTTTATTTTTTATTTTAGTAAGTGAATACGTAAATTATGTTAAGTTGTCATGTTTTCTACATATTGTTATGTTATCCTTTTATGTTATCAAGGACGAAATATTGGTTAACAAATAAAGAACATACCAAAAAACCAAAATTGCCTTCAATATTTAAATAATAAATTAAAAAATATAGGCCGAATATCAAAAATTCACATTTGAACATAAAATTTTTAAAAATTTAATTTATGAAACACACGTTGCCTGATATTGCTGTCGGTGGAAATTAAAAAAAAATAAATTGAGTGAAATTTTAACATTTTGTTTAATTTTTGTTATCGCAGCTCAGATATCCAGTAAACCACATATTTTTTTATTGGATTATTTTCAAATTTGTCAAAACATCTTCTATTTAAATTAGGAACACCTGTGGTGAAAAAAGGTCAGATCGGTTCAGATTTATATATAGCTCCCAATTTCGCTCTCGATTTGACTTTTCCTGCTCTAGATACCACATATTTTGACAGATTTTCTTCAAAATTGGCAAAATACCTTATGTTTCCACTAGAAACACCTGTGGTGAAAATGGGTCAGATCGGTTCTGATTTATATATATAGCTCTCATACAAATTCGGCTCCCAATATCACTTTTCCTTCTAGAAACCACATATTTTATCAGATTATTTTCAAATTTGTCAAAACATTTTATATGTAAATTAGGAACACCTGTGGTGAAAAAAAGGTCATATCGGTTCAGATTTATATATAGCTCCCACATATTTTAACAGATCTTCTTCAAATTTTGAAAAAATATCTAATGATTCCACTAGAAACACCCATGGTGAAAATGTGTCAGATCGGTTCAGATTTATATATAGCTCTATATATTTATATTCGCTCCCAGCTTGACTTTTTCCCCCCAGAAACCACATATTCTCTGAGAATTTCTTCATATTGAGCATAACACGTTATACATGAACTGGAAGAACCTATTGTTTAAGTGGGTCACTTCATTCCATTTGATTCTATTTGACAAATTGGGTCACGTCATATTAGCCTATGATTAGAAAACATACAAAAATACTTCCCGTTTTTAATTTTTTAATGAATTTAATTGTTTTCGGATAGAAAGTTGAGTGTATTACATAGTCGGTCCCGCACGACTTTAGCCTTTCCTTACTTGTTTTTTTTTTTCAATATTTTTATTAAACCTTCCACTAGGGTATTATGTCGTTGTGCGTTTGTTTGTAACACCAAAAAGGAAACGAATTAGAATCGTTTATTATACAGATCGGCTTAGAATCACTATCTGAGTCGATTTAGCAATGCCCGTCTGTCTGTCTTTTACGTGTTATATTTCACCTATGAACATACATCGTTCCAGGTTTTAACATGTCCCAATACAAATGTCCTTTCCGATTTAACCCTTTTTGTGAAACACATACATTTCAGAATACTTTTAGATAATTTAGAATAACGGGTTATATTTTACATTGAAACATTCATTATGAGAGAGGGTCACAATGACCCATGATTAGGACCCATACAAAAATCCTTCCCGAGTTCACTTTTTACCAAATTGAATTGCTATGCGATAGAAAGTGGAGGGTATCATATCGAGCCCTTAGCGCGGAATGATCGCAAGCGCCAAAACACACATTTTACAGGAGAAGGTTTTTATTGGTTATTTTGAAATATTTGCATAAAATGAAATATGTTTAAATTCCGCAGTACCCAACGAATTATTATTAAAAATTGATCATTTGTTTACATCATACGGTACTTTTTATTATAAAAAAATATTAAAACAACATAATAAAATAGATGACACTGCTATTATAAAGGGAAAATAAAAAGTAAAGTAATTCAAATCGTTAATAACAAACTATTTTAGACACGTTTGAATTCCTATGATTAATAGTTAAATTTCACGTTAAAGCTTTTAGGTAATTTTGATATTTAAATTTTCTTTGTACGAATAACTAAATTAATATACATTTCATCCAACCTACTATCTGTAAAATATACATATTCAAATTGTGCGCAAAATCCCAGTTTTTCAAGATGTGCTGATCTAAAACAATTAAATTTTATTTTAATGCTTGGCGATAGAAATGCTGTAGAAAATGAATTCCAGTCCTTAAAATCTAAATGATTTAGTAAAATACTTTCAAAACACTTAGCTATCGTGCGGGAATTTGTAATTATGGTCGACCACTCAGAAGGGGTCCAAATTATTCTTCCTTTACAAAATGATTCAAATGTAGTGTGTATAGAATCAACTGGTATCATTGTATGACCGGGAAGTAAAAATGTTATGTTAACATTCTTAAAGAAAATATCGAAATGAAATATCGACCTAAGACCCTATAAAGTATATATATTCTTGATCGTCATAAAATTCTAAGACGACCTGGCCATGTCTGTTCATCCGTTCGTCTGTTGAAAGGAGCTAGGACGTCCAAATTTTCCATAAATGCGTCTTATAGTCGTAGATCGGTTGGGATTGAAATCGGCCTGAAGGGAAAATTTTTTCCCTCATAAGGATTTTTTTAATTTTTTTCTATATTTTTATTTGTTTTGGTTTGGCCACATTAAAAATATTATATTTTCCTGTAATATTACTGCACTTCTACGAAAATCGAAAGCCTCTGTGGAATGCAATCCATGGTGGAGGGTATATAAAGTTCGGCCCGGCCGAACTTAACGCCGTTTTTACTTGTTTACTCTTTAACTCTATAGAATTGTGGGCAATGTTTATGTTTATGTTTCTTTATTAATTTTGCCACTATTTCAATTAAAGCAATGTTAACAATTACCGACAATAATAGGGAAATGATATCAAAACCACATATATAGTATTTGGCTTAATATACGAATATTCCAAGAAGTATATTAAATTATTGTATAAAAGGCACAAAAAGGCTTTGTGTTCTCCAAAAAGACAATAATTTAGAGCTACTTTCAGTTCTTGTGGGTAAATTTGTTTCTTCTGGATCGATAAAAAAATATATAAATCAAATATCTGGGAAGTTTGAACCTCTTAGTATAGTTCGTTCGTAACCTATCGTACTTTCAACCAAAAGACGAACAGTTCATTCTATGGCAGAGGGTATACAAAGACACTTATTATTGCATCAATATATTGGTAGACCTATCTAAAGCATTTATAAATATCTCCTACATTTTTTGCCTAAATTCATAAACTATCGCTTACGATAAAATTGCTTTCTTTGAAAATGTGAACAGCGACTTACGATAAAATCTTAGCCCCATTTTTTTATATAAACGTTGTGCTTTAGCCTTTCCTTACTTGTTTTAATTATTGTTTAAATAGCATTTTACAAAGATCACAGAATATTTCAGTTTATTTTGTTTAGCATCCTAACGAAGAAAATAAGGCACCTCAATGAAGAAAATCTATGGATAAATGTACAAATTCACGCATGATTTTTTCGTGCCAGCAAAAAGAGTTTTTTTTTAATAAATATTTTCCCAAATTTGTAAAGGATGTTCCTAAACCACTGTTTCTATGCGAAAGTACAATTCACAATATTTTTAGATTACCTTTAAATTAACATTCAAGTGGGTGTGATCACACCACTCTATCTAAAATGAAAGTACAAATATTAAAGTTACCTATGGAAGAATATTTTAATTTCAGTAAAAAATTAAAAAAAATATTCACACAAAACAACATTTTTTTCGGTTTGGAAACAAAATTGTTCTTTTTTGTTGCTTTATTCAACCATATTCCTTGTGGTAAAACGATGTAATGAAAGAGACACACATAAAACCCAATAGCCTGGTAATGAAATCTTAAACAAGGTCAGACCAATAACAGGTTGCACCTTGTTAATCTAAATAAGTGGCGCAGTAATTTCGAACTGCGAAACGAAACACAATAGATTTGCTAAATGTCAACTGAAAACGATAAACAAATAAACTCGGAACACATAAAAGACTTGACTGATGTTATCGATGAAAACAGAGAAACCGCGAGAAAAGGAGCTGAATCCCAAAACCACTTTAATATCCTTTGTGAAACAGACAAAATAATGGCAGCATTGAAAAGCCATTGACTGTGCCATTGCTGGAATTGCTACTGAAATTTCAATTCAATACAATTTTCAGCACAATGAACTTGAAAATTCCTCAACCATGTCAGCCCAAAACACGCCACAGTAACGTCGTGCAAGCATTATGCGATGAACAACAAGCCAACCTACCTACCAACATGTACCTATACTAAGTGTGAGTATAGGGTGGCTGATGAATGCTGCTACCATGCTACTTAATGCTGTTGTTAAAGTACTTTTTCTTTGCAGAACTGCATCGAAAGTGAATCCCTTTCAACACCATGTGGTTTCAACAGGATGATGCGACTTTGTCACATAGCCAGGTCCTGCTATGAGAGAGAATTGCTGCGAAAGTTCCCTAAGAAGCTGATTTCTAGAAACTCGACATTTAGTTGGCCCCAAAGTCTCGTGACCTCACTGACCTATATTTTTCTTGTGGGGTTATTTCATCTGGAAGTTCAAAAAACAAATCAAAACAAAATGGATGATTTAAAGCAATGCATTCGAAAAACAATTGAGACAATTCTTACAGCAACTCTGCCGGAAGTAATGAATAATGAACTTTGCACATACGCCACCGACTATCGTCATGTCATTTAAATTCTATTATTTTTAAAACCCGTTAAAAAGGTTTAATAAAAATGTATCAGTTGTTAAATGAACAAAGAAAAAGTAATATACCTGAATTAGACAAAAAGTTATTTTAGTTTCTTAATGTAGTATCATTCATCAGCCACCCTGTATGAGTGTATGTGTGTGTGTTCGAACATGTTATACATGCAACTCGTGCATATAAAACATCATATGGAGCACGTAATTAAACGCGTGATGCATAAAAACCTTTACGGAAATTGTGGGTGGGTGGTTGGGTGGCTGAGTTGTGTTGATGCAGCCGTTGTCCTTTCGGCTAATGCACAAAAAGAGCCATTAACTAGGTAACTGTACAAAGGTCACATAGGTCAGAGCTCACGATGTTCGTTAAACATTCCACAGCTCTTCCCTGTTGCTGGTGCGAGGTGGATAAAAGCGCCGAAAAGTCTCTTGTTTTTTTTTTTTTTGCGAAGCCAGCCACCATACACGGTAATAGAAAGGACATTAACATTGCGCTCGGGCACAAACAGAAGCCACTTTTATTACAGGCATAATTAATACCACCAACACATAAAAACACACATGCACACGCACACAGACACAAAATCACATAGAATCGTTGATGGTATAGTTAATGAATCGTTGGCCAGTGCAATGGGATAAGTCGCATGTTCCTATTTATTTGCAGTGAAAATAAAGTTGGTTATTTTTGGCACATTTCAATATTTTTGAAATAAATTCATACCACCCTAGAACACCCCAGCAAAAACTCTCATTACCTTCACTACTTATTTTTCGGATCCGTTTCTAATTATTTTTATAAAGGGATTGTAAAAAATAAATACTTCCACGCATGCTTACCAAAAGTTGAGAAATAAGTACTTCCACGCACGCTTACGAAAAGTTAATAAATAAGTACTTCTTAACGAGTTGTAAAATAAGTGGCCTCAGGAAGCTACAAAATAAGTCATCATTGATAACTAGCCAAATAATGTATTATCAATAATGTGTTTAATAAGTGATGAAAACAACATTTTTATTAAATTATATATTCTGTATCGACTTATTAACAATCTGAATATAGAATTTAGGGAGGTTTTTCTTTAAGCCTAATAACTAACTAATAACGAAGCTACGATAACAACAGCACTGCTATTCTCTGACTCACCACAAAAATGTAGAAAATTATTTTTTAAAATCTGAAGTTGTATGAAATTTAACTTACCAATAACTACTTATTTATACCATTATAATGAAGTAATTATTTCATACTTCAAAATAAGGCAGAGCGTAACGAGTTGTCATTACTAGGTAATACTAAAAAAGAAGGTGTAATTACCAAGTTTTTGCTGGGACAATCTATAGAAGACAGTAGTAGCTAATGCTTAGTGAAATATTTGAAAATAGCCAATAATAAGCTGGTTATGCATTTACCTCAAAGGAGAAAATCTCCGAGTCTGGCCGGAAAAATGTTACCATAGTGCAGCTGGCCTTGTACATATCCCTTTAAGACCGATCGAGAGTCATTTAATTGTATGCGATTTTCCCAGAAATCAGAAGTAAGAAACAGAACATACTCCTGAATGATTTGCAGTACGTCCTGTGTTCAGTTTGGCTGCACTAATTCGATTTGTCGGCAAAATTATTTTTTATTAGCATTTTTGGCGAAAGTTCCTGCAATTGCCGATAGTTCATGCTCATCTTTTGACCTGTGCACTTACCTTTTAAAAGATAATGTGGAAAAATTAGTAATTCGCGTGATAGAAGAAAATATCTTGTAACATGACAGAATATTTCTGATTCTGTCCGCACATATATTAATCCTACATCACTGTAATACTAACCCCCCCCCCCCCACCACCTTATAAAACATGGCTGGACCACCACACAAACTATTATGTGTTTCATACATAAACACAACAAACGTACGTTGACGATATACACTCAAGATTATAAAAGGCGAAGAGTATGTATGACAAATTAATATTCAATGTGGTACGTAATAAACAATATGACAGTAATTCTCATAAAGTTCATTGTACCAAATGTACTTAATGTTGACTTTGAGCAACCAAAATGGTGAATCAGTGTCGCTAGAAATAGACGGGTCAAAGTAGATTTGTGGCATTGACCGCAGTGGAAACAACTTGTCTAAAGTTAACGTCACAGATTCGCCCCGCGGTTCGTCCGCTTCCGCTATTTATTTCCAAACAAAGTAGATAGTTAACGCGATTCTTTCGCATCCGCGGTTCGTCTGCTTCAGCGATTTATTCGCAAACAAAGTAGCTAGTTAACGCGATTCGTTGGCATCCGTGGATCGTCCGCTTCAGCGATTAATTCGCACCACAGTAGCTAGTTAACGCGATTTGTTCGCTTCCGCCGTTCGTCCGCTTCCGCGATTAATTCGCGTACACAGTAGTTAGTTCCGCGGTTCGTCCGCTTCCGCGATTAATTCGCGTACACAGTAGTTAGTTCCGCGGTTCGTCCGCTTCCGCGATTCGTTCACTTCCGCTATTCGTCCGCTTCCGCGATTCGTTCGCTTCCGCGGTTCGTCCGCTTCCGCGATTCGTTCGCTTCTGCGGTTCGTCCGCTTCCGCGATTCGTTCGCTTCCGCGGTTCGTCCGCTTCCCCGATTTGTTCACTTCCGCGGTTCGTCCGCTTCCGCGATTTATTCGCACCACAGTAGATTGTACTAGTAATTAGCTATTAAGTATTTATGAATCAACCCGTCATTTCACCGAACCACAGCCGTTTACCGAGTCCCAACATCACCCGTTTGCTGAATCCCGAAGTCACCGAACGCTCGAAAACCATCAGGCATACTAACCCCCATCAAGCACACCAGGCCCCATCAGGCATACTAGGTCCCATCAGGCACACCAGACCCCATCAGGTACACCAGGTCCATCAGCCACACCAGGCCCCGTCTGGCACACCAGGCTCCATCAGGTCCTACAATAACATTTGAAGTTTGCGATAATCTTGAAATCGTCAGCCATCGGCTAACCCCTTAACCAACGAAACTAAACGGCACTCGAAAACTACCAGGCCCTACCGGGCCAAGCCAAGTTCGCGATAAACTTAAATCGTCTGTCATCCGAATATCCCCGTGACATTCTGCTGCGACGTAAAGTGGCCTTGAATGAAGTCACAACCAGTGGCCTACGAAGCTTTTCATTTACATTGTCGATGACACAAGTAGATTGTAATATAGAATTTAAACAATAAATATTTGGATTTGTACGGCCAAAAGGCAAAATCACTTGTGTTCTTACTTAAGGTTTTTGGGTCCATGAGTTGACCCTGGAGACGACGGATCTACCTCAGCCCTTGACAAAACTCATGTTACAATCTGACTTTTTGCAAAAGTTTTCTAAAATGTAATTTATTCTTCAAAGGCTTTCAAAGGAAAAAAGTAATCAAAAAGGGTATTTTAAAAATATCTATTTCAAACACACTTTATTTGGCACTAACACAATTATGGGGACATAATAAAGCAATTTCTAAAAAAAAAATCGAGAGAAACATTTAAAATCTGTAATACTAAATAAAATTTCTGTGCATTATGAACAAATACGTAGAATAATTAAAAAAAAAAGAATTTTACTTTTCTTTAAATCTAAAAATACGAAAAGTAGTCAAGTTTGGTCTTATTTCTAAAATATATTTGATTTTCCGATTTTCAAAAATAATCTTTGTCTAATTTCAATTTTTTACAGAATTCAAAAATGTTTACTACAGGGTTTTCCAACAAGATGTGTTATTTTGGTATTCAAAGAAAAATGTCATTTTTTTGAGATAAATGATCGGATGTTTATTTCATAATAAAGAGGAAGGTATGCCGTTAATAATGAAAAACAACATCAGCCAAATGGCCAGCACGACCACGCTTACAGGACCATATCCTTTACATGTAATTTTCCATAACCAAATCGAAAAGTGGCTGCCCTATGTTCTCGATAGCCTCACGAATTCTGTCTTTGAGGTCTTGAATCGAAGCTGGGCCGTTGGCGTAGACCTTATCTCTCACGTGGCCCTTAACGAAGAAGTCGCAAGGTGGCCAGTTGTGATCACCTCTTCGAGGGATAACACGGTCCGGAAATTTTTCCCGTAAAAGAGCAATGGTTTCGTTGCTAGTGTGGCACGTAGCGCCGTCTTGTAGAAAGTAAACGTTGTCCAGATCAATACCATCCAACTCCAACCATAAAAAATCATTAATCGTCTCTCGAATGCGCATATCCATTCACCGTAACTGTTGATCCAACCTCATTTTCGAAAAAATAAGGTCCAATGACCCCGCCGGACCATAAACCGCACCAAACAGTCACACGATGAGGATGGAGAGGCTTCTCAACCATAACTCTTGGGTTTTCCGAGCCCCAGATGCGACAATTTTGCTTGTTGACGTATCCAACGAGGTGGGAATGGGCCTCAAGATGATTTTTCGATGTAATTCCGGATTATTTTCAATCATGAATTTTAATAATATCAATGCGTTGTTGAAGCGTGTATCGTTCCATTTTTAGTAATGGCGCACAGTGGTTCAGAATCAAAATCCATCAAGTCAAAATTCAATAAATTTTGTTCTAGTAGACATTTTTGAGTTCTGTAAAAAACCAAAATTAGGTCCCAAGGATTATTTTGAGATACTAGCATTAAAAATCGGGAAATCGGATATATTTTAGAAATCGGTCCAAAGTCGACTACTTTTCGTATTTTTCGATTTTAAAGAAAATTAAAATTTGATTTGAACTGGGATATTGTCCTGGCTCAAGACCATTTTGCATCTATATTTAATAGAATGCAAATTTATTTACAAATGACATTTATTACTTGGCTGCAGGCTACCACGATCATGATTTCGACCATGTCAAAAGTCTTTTCAAGTGGCTTCGCAGCGACTTTTCAACATCAAACCCGGCCTCTATAAGGAGATGATTCTCACAAACGAGAAACACAACTCAATGGCCGAATTTGCGTTAAAAAAATCGCACCAAGTAATAAAGTTTTAACTGTCCAATCAACTCTCTACTAACCCACATGTGTAAATTTGTCACTTACAACATTTTCCAAATAACCGCTCCGCTATACAATATATGAACTTTGAAATATATGTGTGTATGTTGTCCAACTAACATGTAGGTATCCTGTACGACTCCTAAGCCTACAAGTTCCTAAATAAATAGTAGGTTTAGTCCGCAAAAAAATTAAAAAATAATAAAATTCCAAAAAAGACAGCTCATTCTGCATCCCTCTAACCCCGGTGTCGTACACTCTCTGTTGTCCTTTCTTATTAATAATTAAATTTTAAATGTTGTTGCCAACGAATGCTAAGGCAGCATGCAACATGCCGATGCCGATGCCCATGTCCATACCCATAACATGCCTCGCATAGTAAATAGAGGAAACTTTGTAAACTTCATTGAGTGTTAGTGAAAATATACGAGCATTTTTACAAATTTAAATTAGGCGTCCCATACCATTATGCCACACATTCACACTCACACACACACGAGCGTGGAGTCAACAACATATGAAAGTTTCGCTTCACACTCTCAACACACACTCACACACTCGTATACTCACCGAGAGTAGCGAATGTATCCTTTTTGTTTTCGAATGTGTGGCTCCACATGTGAGCGGGTACTGTTTGTGTACAAATATGTGGGCTATGCCCTCGTCTATGTGCTGTGGCACGGAAATGAAATGTAAAAAAACCAGATGACTGTGACTCTGTGAATGTGGCACAACACGCCTTTAGGATATGCACCGGAAGAGCGAATTCAACGTTATTACCGGCAAATAGCACCAGCTAAGCTTGGCTCGATTTAGGATTTTGTCGTCGTTGTCGTGGTAGTCGCCGTCGCCTCCATCATCATGGTTGTTGTCTTCATTTTTGCTGTTTCTGTTGCCGCTGCTGCTTTGCTTTAGCTCGAATTTCCCTTCTAGGTGGATTTGGAGTTAGTGTGAATGCAGTCGTATGCAAAACTCAAAATAAGAAACAAAACCGCTCCTCCTTTAAAACCAACTCCGCCGAACTATAACCAAACAAACAATTTGCAGCATGAAGATAAAATCATGAAGTGATAACACTTCATATATTCATAGTATTATAGGGTAGGAAAAGGAAATCAATCAATGAATCAATGGTGAAAAGTCGGGCGGCAAAAATTAGAAGGAATAGGACATTCTACACATATTCCTTATATTGTCAAATTATATAAAAAAACAAGTCTTTGTTTAAATCCGCCCACAACCACGCCTATCTCACATGTAACATAAAATGAAAAACGTCATAAATTTCTTAGTTTAATATATATGTTAATACAAATAATTACCAGTGATTTAACTCGAGCCCGCAATTAAATGAAAATTGTCAGAAAAAAAAATTGCCCACACAAAAATTGAATTTTTTTACGATTTTTGAAAAAAGTTTGATAAAAATTATTTTATTTTCAAAAAATAACTTAAGATTCAGATGCTCAATATTTGCATGCGCTCTCATACCATAAAATCTTACATCCTTGAAGTACGCTTTAAACAAATATCACAAAAAAAAAGAAGTAAGGAAAGGCTAAAGTCGGGCGGGCCGACTCTATGATACACTCCACTTTCAATCCAAATACAATTTAATTCGGTGAAAAAGTGAAAACGAGAAGGATTTTTGTATTCTGTAAATACATGTGTTTGACAAAAAATGTTAAATAGGAAAGGACATTTGTATGAGGGTATATTGAAATCTGGAACGAAATAGGTGAAATATAATATGTATAGTTTAGCCAAAATCGGTTAAACATTTGTATTGGGGCTATATCTAAATCTGAACCTATCTTACCGAATTTCTGCATAGGTGTTTCTAATTGGATTATAAGCTGCTGTGCCAAATTTAAAGAAAATCGAGTACAATATATGGTATCTAAAGCGGCAAAAGTCAAATCGGGAGCGACATTTGTATGGGGGCTATATCTAAATCTGAACCGATCTTACCTAATTTCTGCATAGGTGTTTCTAGTTCGATTATAAGATGTATTGCTAAATTTAAAGAAAATCGGGTACAATATGTCGTTTCTACAGCGGAAAATGTCAAATCGGGAGCGACATTTGTATGGGGGCTATATCTAAATCTGAACCGATGTTACCGAATTTATGCATAGGTGTTTCTAGTTGGATTATAAGATGTTGTGCCAAATTTAAAGAAAATCGAGTATAATATGGGGTTTCTAGAGCGGAAAATGTCAAATCGGGAGCGAGATTTGTATGGGGGCTATATCTAAATCTGAACCGATCTTACCGAATTTCTGCATAGGTGTTTCTAGTTGGATTATAAGATGTTGTGCCACATTTAAAGAAAATCGGGTACAATATGTGGTTTCTAGAGCGGAAAATGTCAAATCCGGAGCGACATTTGTATGGGGGCTATATCTAAATCTGAACCGATCTTACCGAATTTATGCATAGGTGTTTCTAGTTGGATTATAAGATGTTGTGCCAAATTTAAAGAAAATCGGGTACAATATGTCGTTTCTAGAGCGGAAAATGTCAAATCGGGAGCGACATTTGTATGGGGGCTATATCTAAATCTGAACCGATTTGCCTCAAATTAAATAGCGTTCGTCCTTGAACCACAAAACTTATTTACACATCGTAATGCATGATGTGTGTCCTTGTTTTATCGATATTTTCGTGGCGTTTGTTCTTCGGGCGGTTATCGAGGGACACAATAAAATTGGATATCCCACCATCACCGATCAACACCATGGCCCTCCTCTGGACACGTTCAAGTAACTTCAGAGCAGATCCTGGATCACCCAACAATTTATGGGAGTTGTATTTCATCTTAGGTCTGATGTAGGTAGAGTAGATATTGAGAAGATCGGAGGGAGTGAAGTATTTCTTACACCGCTTTAAAAAGCCTCGACACTGGAATGCATCTTGCGACACATCAAATACATGTTTCGTCCAACGAACATCACATTGTATTTTCATGCCCAGAACTTCAAGAACGCACGGTTGCTCAATATCCACACCATTAATTGAAATCGTCAACAAAGTTGGATCAGTGCATCGCTTGTGAGACAACAAGGAGCACTTAGTCTTATGTGCATTCAAATTTACTCTATTAACTTGACCCATTCGGAAATGGCCAGTAAATCCTGGCTGAGTGACTCATCCATCAATAGCCTTTTGTCTTCAATCTTGACGACTTGGTCTATGATCCAATGAGAATGAATGGCATAGGTTGCTGTCATCCGCCATCTTCAAGGTAATGAAAAGAAGGTCATTGTTTTGGAGAGACCAAATTTCCCGGAAGAAGCAGCGAGACCCGTTCTAACCCTGAATAGTCTGGGCTCAAGAAAATCAATTCGGAGATTATTTAACTTTGTTGGATCATATGAAATTGTAGAAAGTAAAGGTGTGCTTATGGAAATAATTAACCTAAACAAAGCACAATATGAAGATTCCATAAGCGGCGTGAAGGAAGGATGTCTGGGAAGACCGCTGCACGGTATGCAAGTTTAAAAAGGTTGCGAAGTGGACAGGCAAGCGTCGAAGAGCGGAACCATCCGGTTCCGCAGATTTACGTTGAGAGTTGCGACAATATGAAATGACACGGGCAGTGGTTGACGTATTATGTACTTGCTGACATCTTATAAAACAATAGACCGACCCGGATATAAGGATTGCCTAAAAGGTTATGAAAATAATCTGAAATCGATTAGTAGAGTTCATCGAATCACATCGGTAGGTATTACAGGAGCAGACGGAAGCCCACCACCATAGTTACTATGTACCGCGTCGAAGGGAATCAGATGTAAGGATTGAATAGAGTAGAATACTCCTGATATGATAGGTAGACTAAGTTAACTGAGAGAACTTCCAATGAAAACAAACTACTTAGTTCCTTCTTGGAGTCACACTCTCAGTCGTTATAGTCACCCAGAGACATCGACATAATTTTACTACGTACAACCTTACACGAGTACCCCAGTCTATAACGAATGATCAAAAATTGATATATGCATAGAAGCATGGGTTGTCGGCAAATAACTATATCTGGATTACTTGTATAGATTGGGAACTTCATGTAGTGCTTTCCAAGGGGAAATCTTTGGCATCAGAAAGGCCACAAAACTCTTATAGATTGGAAGACCCATGTAGTGTTTTCCAAGCGGAAATTTTCACCATCAGAAATGCTGCAAAACTAATCCACCAACTTGAAAGAATAAAGGAAGGATATATTAATATCTAAAGACCCTGAACTCTCATGATATAAAATAAAAAGCAGATAGTGGCTTTAAGACTGCAAGCTATAGTAACCGTTAAGAGTTAGTTTCTGCTGGGTTCCTGGTTATTGCGATATTCCAGGGAAGTTGTCTGCTGTCCAAGTCCACGTATCGAATCAAGTCTCGATGATGCCATGACAGATAGATGAACATACCAATATGTAAGATTTTCCGTCAGCTAAATAAATTCTATAGAAAAGTGATAAATCCTGCATGATCCGATACCTGAGGCTGTAGAATCACAACGTCCCTCTGGCCGATAACCTCAAAAAAATTAACTAAGGCTCTCGTGGACCTAAATAATAACGATATAACGATGTTCGCCTACTGATAGGCATTTTTAGTGGTCATCAGATTGATGACAACTAACTGGCTATCGAACATGGCACTAACTTATGAGAGGATGACGAAGAAAATGAGATTATAGAGCACCTTTTAATGACAGTGCCTTTCACTCATAAATAGAAAGTATCACTGCTTTAGTGACTTCTTCATTCTCCATCTCGACTTATTGTCATGACAGAGGATCATGGTTGGTTGATTGAATCTAAACTCTCTTGCATTTAGGTAAGAACGACATTTGTCTATTGATAGGCAGTTTCACTTGTAGAGTCACAACGTCCCTCTGGCCGATAACCTCAAAAAAATTAACTAAGACTCTCATGGACCTAACTAAGCGCGATGTTCGCCTACTGTTAGACATTTTCACTGCTTATGTTGGCATCAGATCGAAGACAACTAACGGGTTATCGAATACATAGAACTATTGCCACTTGTAAGAAGATGAAGGTGAAAAGGAGACTATAGAGCAACCGAAGCATGCAGAGATTCAGCTCTATCCGAATTTTCGGTCTCTACATGACTCTATGTAAGACACATTTTATACCAGTGTCATTGTCTCTGTCATCATCCCTGGTGTTCTTGTCATCAAATGAGGTGGATATTTCTCTTAACTTTGTTAAGGGACTTACATGGCTGTTCTAGAACAATGACCTTGCCAGATTGATCTGGAAGACATTCGCTGAATCACAGCAGCGACCACGGTGTGAATGTTATCAACAGAGAACACCAAGTGATTTCATATGAGAGAGACCTCCTCCTCCTCTGTGCGCTCATTACACCCAGACAACTTAAGTTCATTTCGGGCTAAAACCATCTGACATTAATCAGGGGCTCAGAATCAAAATTCATCGGCCAAATTTCAATAGCTTTTGTTCTAGGAAACATTTTTGAGTTCTGTAAAAAATTGAAATTAGACAAGGACCCATGGATTATTTGGAGACATTAATATTGAAAATCGAGCAAAAGGATACATTTTTGAAATTGGCCCAATGTGGACTACTTTTCTTATTTTCAATTGTAAAGAAAAGTAAAATTTTTGTTTTTATGTTTTTTTTTACAGATTTTTGCTTTTTTAGACTTTGAAAATTAAAAAAAAAAAAAATGTTTCGATTTGGTCGATCTGTTTCTCTCACATTTTTAAAGATTTTGCCCTCGAATTGTTTTTATTAGAAATTGTGGTTTCTTAGCTATGGCGCCAAAACTGTGTTTGTCCCAAATAAAGTTTGTTTGTAATAAATTAAAGAAAATATCATTTTCGAAAAAAATTATGAATTTGGACCAACATAAAGACTTTGGAGAATAATATACATATTTAGAATGGTTCAAGGATTCCCCGTTTTTTGCAGGGTAACTTTTGCCTGCACGAAATTGTACCCTTGGAAGATAGGATGCATTTATTGCAAAAAGTCAGATTTTTTAGTTCCAAAACGTGAATTAATCATTTTCTTCTCATTAACTAAGAAGGCAGGTAAAAATATATATAAATAAAACAAATTCGCTTGAAAAATCTCTTGAAATGTGAAAGAAAAAGTTCGACAAAATTGAAAAAAGAAATTAAGGTTTTTTCAATTTTCAAAAGGCGAACATTTGTAATACGAAAAAAATCAAATTTGCGTAATTTGAACAAATACATAAAATAAAGTTAAAAAAATATAAAAACAAAAATACTAACTCTATTTTTATGCACTCCACGAGAGTATTATGTCTTTGTGCATTTGTTTGTAATACCCAAAAGGAAGCGAGATAGATCCATTTTTAATTATACCGATCGACTTAGAATCAATTTTTGAATCGATTTAGCAATGTACGTCTGTCTGTCCATCTATTCTTGTAATCACGATACAGGTCACAATTGTAGGTAGAACCAAATTAAACTTTGCACAACGCAGTTTTTCGGGATAAGGACGAACGCTATTTAATTTGAAGAAAATCGGTTCAGATTTAGATATAGCCCCCCATACGAATTCCACTCCCGATTTGACTCTTTCCACATATTTTAAACATTTTTTTTTCAAAATTGGCAAAACATCTTATATTTCAACTAGAAACACCTGTGTTGAAAATGTGTTAGATCGGTTCAGATTTATATATAGCTCCATACAAATTTGGCTCCCAATCTGAGTTTTTCCGCTCTAGCAACCACATATTTTATCAGATTGTCTTCAAATTTGGCAAAACATCTTATATTTAATCTAGGAACACGTATGGTGAAACATAGTCAGATCGGTTCAGATTTATATATATAGCTCCCATACAAATTTCGCTCTCAATTTGAGTTTTTCCGCTCTAGAAACCACATATTTTAGCAGATATTCTTCAAATTTGGCAAAATATCTTATGTTTCCACTAGAAACACCCAGGGTGAAAATGAGTCAGATCTGATCAGATTTAGATATATACCCTATACGAATTTCACTCCTGATTTTATTCTTTTCACTCTAGATACCACATATTTTAACAGATTTTCACCAAAATTGGAAAATACCCATAATAGGTAAATAGGTCAGATCGGTTCAGATTTGTATATACCTTCCATACAAATTTCGCTCTCAATTTGAGTTTTCCCAATCTATAAAGTACATATTTAACAAATTTTCTTCAAATTTGGCAAAATATCTTATATTTCCACTAGAAACACCCAGGGTGAAAATGAGTCAGATCTGTTCAGATTTATATACAGCTCCCTTGTGTTTCCGCCCCAGAAACCACGTATTTTCACCGAATTTCTACAAATTGAGCATAACACGTTATACTTGAACTGGAAGAATCTATCGTGTAAGTGGGTCACTTCATTGTATGTTTGGATATAGCCCCGATACAAATATTCTTATCGATAGGACCAATTAGGTCAGGTCATATTAGCCTATGATTAGGAAACATACAAAAATTCTTCCAGTTTTCATTTTTTACCGAATTGAATTGTATTCGGATAGAAAGTGGAGTGTATCATATAGTCGGCTCCGACCGACTTTAGCCTTTCCTTACTTGTTTTAAATCGATACATAAGAAAAGTTATTAACTTTGGTATAATTTCATAAATATATGCGATTGCTCGAATTTCAATGTGGATACCTCAAAATAATCCTTACGTCCTAGTCTAATTTCAATTTTTTACAGAACTCAAAAATGTTTACTAGAACTCTGCCAGAATATAATATTCAGATATCACATGCAGTGAGTCCTTGGAAGTTCCACTTACATACTCGTCATGATGTCAATGGCATTTCATTCAAATCAGAACCATCACTAACGAGTATCTAAATTATTGTCGAAGACAATCAAATGACCCCTCTCTGCGCAATGACAAGCAAAGGACACATTCTAGAGAAATGTAACCTATAAAATTATATTAGAATTAAGGATAACGTTACAGACATCCTGCCATATTAAGGTAATCACATGTTTTGCTGTGCCACAGCACATACACAGGCATACCAACAAATACCTACACACATATAGGCATACAAACACATATGTGTTCGCTTAGCATGTAATTTATTTTACTAAATCAAATATTAAAATTCACATTCACTTTTGTATAAATACGACTACATACATAGGTATGTATGTATGAGTATTTGAGTGTGTGTGTGTGTGTGTGCGAGTATTTGGGTGTTTGAATATTTGATAACCATTCCGCTCCAACAAATGCAAGCATTCGAGGCCGAAGCTGAGGCTGAGCTGAAAGTCGGCAACATTCAGCATTCCATTGTAGCAGATGTTGGTGTTGAATGTTGAATGTTGCCAACGAAACCGAAACAGGAAGACAACCGACAAAAACCCCAAAATTTCGAACAACAAATATTCAAATTCAAAAGAAGCAGCATTTGTTCCATTTTCCAAGATTATGCAGACATTTACCGCTGGGGCGGGCGGACAGGCAAACGGAAAATGAATGAATGGCTGACTGGCTGGCTGTTTGGCTGGCTGCTTGGTTGCTTGCTTTGGCCAATATCGGATGAGCGTGTCGCCCCACTCACTCACACATACACACACTCGTCCTTATAAACACACACACACTCATACACATAATTCAGTTACAATTCTTTATGACATTGTGTTTGAAAGCGATTTTAAATATTTTATACACAATTTACATAAATACAATATAGCACCATGTATATGTATTTATGTATGTACATATGTATGTATGTATGTGTGTATGTATGTCTGCATGCTGATATTGGTATGCAAATTTGTATAGATTGTAAATAAAATCGTAAAGTTTATTTCGAATTTTGCAACAAGTCAAATTTAAGTTAAGAACGAGTCGTAGTCGTCGTCCCCTTTGCCGCCGCCTTTGTAATTGAGATTTTACAAGGAAGTGATTATGGAATGCTTATCGGAAGTTATCCAATCAAGGGCATTTTGTTGCTGTTTGGAATTGGATTTGCATGGGAATGATAAGATCCCTTCTAAGGTCAAACGTAACCTCATTCCGTTGAAGAAGGACTTTAGGAAACATTTGCCAGTGAATTGTTATCGATTAAATTATAAATGGACACAAATTTTATATTCTGGAATTGTTGTACCACTTGCTAGTGGCCTACAAAAATTACTTAATTCAATTTCGATTGTGATTGGACAATTATAGAAGTTTTGTTATGTTTTAGGCAGGCAAAGTTCACGTGAATCCAAGGAGCAATATTAGATGAAAAATATAGTGGCACATAAATGAGGAATATTGATAAACTTTAAAGACAATTGATGGATGTACCTGAAAAGTACTCAACTGGAAGTACGGTTCTAGAAGCGTGATGTCTCATTTCAGATAAACCCGGATGGTGGAACTTCGTAGTTGTGAGAACGAATGAACTTTAAAAAATTTCTTAACAACATGTATCGGGAATTGATAAAAGGTGGTTCATTTCAAATTATAAAATAGAATCGGCTATATAAAGGGTGATTTTTTAAAAGCTATAGGAAAGTTTTTCACAAAAAAAAAACACATAAAATTCAGAAAAATTCATGCAATCTTAATTTGAATCGATAGTACGGTCCATATAACTTAATGTTTGAAGATTATTTCATGCAAATGTTGACCTTGACTGGGCCTCAAATGTTCCATGCGCTTAGTCCAATTTTTGCATACTCTCTCAATTTTTGCATACTCATTTCGGCCGGTATCTCACGAATAAATGCTTCAATGCGTCAATTGAAGCGGGCTTGTCTGTATAGACATGAGCTTCAACATAGCCCCACAAAAAATAGTCTAAAGGCGTTAAATCGCACGATCTAGGCGGCCAATTGACCGGTCCCGAACGTGAAATAAAATGTTCACCGAACTCGCCTCTCAATAAGTCCATTGTTGCGCGTGCTGTGTGGCATGTGGCACCGTCTTGTTGAAACCACATGTCATGAAAGTCAAGCATTTTGGGTAAAAAAAAGTTGGATATCATCACACGGTAGCGCTCATCATTCACAGTTACGTTACGATTCATCATCATCTTTGAAGAAGTACGGTCCAATGATACCACCAGCCCATAAACCGCATCAAACTGTGACTTTTTCTGGATGCATTGGTAGCTCTTGCAATGCTTCTGGCTGATATTCACTCCAAAATCGACAATTCTGCCTATTTACGTACCTATTAAGCCAAAAATGAGCTTCGTCGCTGAACACAATTTTTCGAACTTGAACTTTCTTAACAGAGCACGCATTTTGATATTAAAATTCAATAATTTGCAAGCGTTGTTCGTTTGTAAGACGATTCATGGTTAAATTATAGACCAAGCTGAAGATGTTTGACAGTGAAACAAAACACGAAACGTGCATCAGCTGTTTAAACCAGTTTTGCCAAAAAGATAATAGCTAAAAAAGCACCCAGTAAAACAATTAAGGAAAGGCTAAAGTCGGGCGGGGCCGACTATATGATACACTCCACTTTCTATCCAAATACCATTCAATTCAGTAAAAAAGTGAAAACGGGAAGAATTTTTGTATGTTTCCTAATCACAGGCTAATATGACCTGGTAAAATCGAGAAGAATATTTGAATCGGGACTATATCCAAACATGGAATGATGTGACTAACTTTCACAAGTATAACGTGTTATGCTCAATTTGAAGGAATTCGTGATTTCTGGGGGGGAAGTCAATTCGGAAGCGAATTTTGTATGGGAGCTATATATAAATCTGAACCGATCTGACCCATGTTCACCATGGGTGTTTCTAGTTGAAATAAAATTGAAAGAAGATCTGTTAAAATATGTGCTTTCTAGAGCAGAAAAAGTCAAATCGGGAGCTAAATTTGAATGGGAGGGAGCTATATATAAATCTGAACCGATCTAACATATTTTCACCACAGGTGTTTCCAGTTGATATTGTTTTGCCAATGTTGAAGAAAATCTGTTAAAATATGTGTCGTCTAGAGTGAAAAGAATCTAATCGGGAGTGAAATTCGTATGGGAGGGAGCTATATATAAATCTGAACCGATCTGACCCATTTTCACTATGGATGTTTCTAGTGGAAATATAATATGTTTTGTCAAATGAGATACATTATGTGGTTTCTGGAGAGGAAAAAGTCAAATCGGGAGCGAAATTTTTATAGGAGCTATATATAAATCTGAACCGATCTAACATATTTTCACCACAGGTGTTTCCAGTTGATATATAAGGTGTTTGGCCAATTTTGAAGAAAATCTGTTAAAATATGTGGCATCTAGAAGAATCAAATAAGGGAGTGCAATTCGTATGGGGGCTATATCTAAATCTGAAACAAAATCTGAATTCAAAAAGTAATTCTAAGTCCATCGGTATAATTAACAATGGATCTATCTCCCTTCCTTTTGGGTGTTACAAACAAATGCACAAAGACATAATACTCTCGTGGAGTGTATACAAATTAAGGAATATTTTTCCAAATTTCTGGTTTTATTGGAAAGGTTGAACTTTGTCATTTAATAATTAAATGCAATATCATTCATATGACTACCACGACCACGAATTTTTCAGTACAACCAAAAATCCACACCAAACACTGACTCGTTGTGGATGCATTGGCTTGCCAATAGTCACGTGTGGGTTCTCTAAACCCCATATGCGGCAATTTTGCTTATTGACATAGCCACCGAGATGAAAATGAGCTTCACCTGAAAACACGAAAATTTTCCACGTCAATTTTTTACCGTTTGTGTTAAAGACTCGCTACTTTGAAAGTAAATTATTAATATTTCCCAATTTAGCGTCCCATTTTGAAAATGTCAGACATAAACCAAAGTAATTGGTAGTTCAAATTTAAAATGTTAACTTGCCCAACCTATATTAAAGATCTAATCAAATATCTCAATCCTCCAGGCTGGATATTGCATATCTTTCCGAGTTATTTGAACCGCACTCAAATGTCCCCTATACCGACAGTGCATTCGTTTTCGGAACGAAGATAAGGGATTGGATGGACTGAAGAGTGAATATTCTTTATTGACATATGTTTTGAATTTCTGCATGTCGACATCATTGGATCAGTGAATAGTTAGTGAGAGAACAAGGAGCACTGAGTCTCAAGTGTATTAAAATCTACTCCTTTATATAATGTATATGTATGAAAGAGGCTACTGTCATCCGCTAATTATTGCATTGGAAATCTGATCCAAATGGTTGCCTATGAAAATAAGAAAACAAGTAAGGAAAGGCTTAAGTCGGGCGGGGTCGACTATATGATACCCTTCACTTTCTACGCCATTGCATAGAATTGCGATAAGGATTTTGGTAACTGTTCCATATCATGGACCGATGATACAATGTATGTTTCCAGTTCTGTTCTAATCAAAATCTGTTTAAAATATGCGTTTTATAGAGCAGAATGGAATCTAGATATATTAGTTCATATTTAATAAATATTTTGTTAACTCCATGATAAATTCATTGGTGAAGATCACAATTTTCACCACTTCTGAACATCTTTTTCACTGCTTTGGGTGCTCTCTTTTTGATGGGATATAAACCTCATCTGGCACCAATCGAGCTTATGGTATGAATATGGCTTCCGCAGTTCTTATCGTTAAGATCTGATGCTCTAATAACATATGTACGAACGTTTTTATATATTAATATATAAAATCGTCCCATCGATACTAAAACACATGGGTTTAGTAATCAAGACCATGTGTTTAGTAATCAAGACCATCATACAGTCGGCCACGCCCGACTTTAGCCTTTCCTTACTTGTTTATAATGCTTAGGTAACTACCTGAGAGATGCGCGGGCATGTTCTTGAATTTAGAGTCACTATGATTAGTAGATTGTTCGTTATAAAGTCCAAACAACAAAAGTTGTTCAGTTCAACCTTTTATACCAAACTGAAGTTATTGATATCAAAGAAGTTGCGAAGTGGTTGCGCCACAATGCTGTAACAAACACTGTCGTCATAATCTACTCGGATACCATAAATTCAACAACTCCTCCTTTGCAATCGTCATATACATTTTACAATTATTATCATTTGTATTTAAATCCTTTGATCGGCGAACTTGCAACGTTTGTATCTACTTTTTTGTTTTTTTTAGAAGGACGTACAATTCGACAGATGAGCAGAGCTAACTCCCGATGAGATTTTGAGGATTCTTCGGCTGAATTTAGCATCTAATCATACGACTTTTGTAGAAGCTGTGCGGACGAGGATCAGATTGAGAATGTCTAACACCTTCTCTGTCGTCCTACTACTACACACAGAGAATGAGATTGTTAGAATTCCATTAGAACCAATAAATAATGATATAACCACAACTATTTTTATTGAAAACACCATATTTCCATATTCTTCATAGATATCTAGTTTAATGTACTATAATAACATGGCCATAACCTAAAGAAAGTTAACACAGCAAGAACATTGGCTATATCAATCGAAGACAATAAAAATATTTTGTGATAGCTCTTACAATTGTGACAACAACTTTTTACACAGAAATTAACACTTTAGTATCACTAATTAGTGATGACAACAAATAATTTATTTCTAACAATGAAATTTGCTCCAAAAAAGCTTGGCTTTTGTCATCACTTATTGATAGTTATACCAACATCGAAAGGAAATTAACTATAATAATATTGTTGGTCGTAGTAATCATTTTCATAAATATACAAAATATTAAATGAATTTGGATAACCCTAGCAAAAATTTTCATTACACAAACAATAATTAGTTGTTACAATAAACGAATACAACATTTTCAGTCGACTGTCAAACACAAGCACAAAAAGAAAATAAATAAACAATCGTAATGAAAAAGCAAAAGGCTATGAATTGTTAACAAAATAAGCGTGCAAATTTGGAAACTAACTAAAGAAATTAGTTGGAATTGCGTATATGAAATTGTTGTCTTCGTTAAGGTACAATCGGTATAAATAAAAGGCGATCCACCATGGATATAAGTTTTGATGACCTCTGTGGACATTTGAACTTTTTTCAACATCATACATTGATTATAATTACATATGTATGTATATCTTATTGTAACCTGCTTCAAGTCACGAAGAATACATATTCCTCTTAAATTTGTGGTTAGTGGTGGTCAAAACGAACCTTTAAATTTCAAAAATAAAAAGGTGTAGTTCTTTAGCATATCAGTTGAAATCCAGCGAAATTAGCTTTTATTTGATGTATATTTTCAATTAATGTTTGAAGTCATTGTTGTTCGCTATACTGCTTATTTCGTGCAAGAACGTCACATCTTTTATTTGGTAAATTTAGAGGAGAGCGATTTAAAGATTACAAAACAAAAGATCATAAACCTAACATGATTTTATTCTAATTATAAAATAAATATATAGTCTTAATTTAAAAGAAGTGACCATGCTACAAGTTAAAGTTTATAATCTTTAAATCACTCTCCATAAAAAAAACCAAATAAGAAAAAGTGAAATTCTTGCACGAAATGAGCGATATAAACAAAAACTACACTATAATTCAAAACTATACTTTACTTTTAGTTTAATAAATAGTACTACAGGAAAATTGTCTTAATTTTTTACTCGTCAAGATTTTTTGTGTTTGGCTGAATTAATAACTTTATCTCAAGTACCAAAAGACTACGTAAGCTAAAATATTGTTGGTGCTGTTATGCGAGGTGAGACGCTTTACAACAAATTAAAAAGAAAAATGATAATATATCAATTCATAATTTTCAGATGAATCTGAATGTCTTCATTTATACAAAAAGTAACGCCTACTAATAATTAATAATTTTTCCCATCCCATATTCTTTGTTCATATATGGAATGTAGGGTTTGGGGTCCGGGAATTCCCGAATCGAAAAACCGAACCGTCCAAATTTTTCCGGGAATTCCCGGGAAAAAATTTTAAATTTCCAGGGAATACGGGAAATATTAAAAAATATTTTATTGATTATTTTGAGCACTAATTTAGTTTTACTGTACAATTGGGAAATTATTTTTTATATATTTAATTATATTTTATATATTTAATTATATTTTAAATGCATATATTTACATTATTGACAATAGTAATGAACATTTCTTTACATTATATTACTGCAAAAAAACTTTTTAAATTCGCTAAGTCGCTATTTTTTGCTAGCTAGGGGAATACACACTTTTTATTAGGATATTTGCAGGATTGTTAATAAAAGGAGATTTTTTTAAAAGCTATAGGAAAGTTTTTCAAAAAAACACATAAAATTCAGAAAAATGCATGAAATCTTTATTTGAATCGATAGTACGGTCCATATAACTTAATGTTTGAAGATTATTTCATGCAAATGTTGACCTTGACTGCGCCTCAAATGGTCCATCCGCTTAGTCCAATTTTGGCATTTCCACGTGTTTGAGTAACAGAGGCCTAATTGCTGCGAACGGCGACGAATCGATAACACTAGTCAACAGTCAAAATGTACTCGGGATGCGATAATTTTTTCTGTGTAGATAACCTTGACATGAGCTCGAAAAACGCAATAAATTTTTTTTTTCGTTTGGTTTTTGTTTTTGTTTTATTTTTTTTTTTTTTTAATTTTAAAAATTTTTTTTGGTTAATTTGTTTCGTCCGGCATAACTCGGGAACCACTAGCCCGATTTAATTGAATTAAATTTTAAAAAATTTAAAATTACAATTCCCTTAATCTGTTCATATATTGTTTTCCTATACAAGCAACAGTTTCCAAGTTAAAAATGAATATATAAAGGAAAAAACTTATTTTTTGCCTAAAGATTTAATTTTTTTTTTTTAAATCCATAAAAAATCCAAAATGAAAAAAAATGTCAAATCTTATTACTTTTACGTAAAGTCACATAACCTATGAGCAAAATGAGACAAAGATCATGAAAATCGATGCACGCGTTTCGCTTTTATTCGCAATTGAGTAAAGGTATGAATTTCAAAAATTTGCTCGACATATGCACAACTTTGTCTATGGTAAGGTTTTTTCTTTTTTAAAATTTGTTGGGTGACAAAAATATATGGTTCTTTTATATTGTTGTGGGTCTGTTTCTCTTATCAGGAACCAGATATAGCCCCCCATCATAGCTTCGTTCCAAAATCCTTGGTATCGGTGCTCAATTTCTTTCATTTGCTGATGAAAACGCTCACCATGCTCGTCACTCACATCGCCCAGGTTGTCCGGAAAGAAGTCCAAGTGCGAGTGTAGAAAATGTATCTTAAGCGACATATTTGCTCTAATTTTTTTATAATTTTGGAGTAGTTGTTCGACGATCTCTCTGTAATTTGAGCTTTTGTTGTTTCCAAGAAATCCGGAAACAATTTGCCGAAATGAGTTCCAAGCTGCAGCTTCATTTGGTGATAAAATGTGCTCAAACTGTTGGTCTTGCAACAACTTTTTAATTTGGGGACCGTCGAAAACGCCTTCCTTAATCTTTGCCGATGAAAGGTGAGGAAAAATGGTTTTTAAATAGGCGAACGCTTCGCCATCTTTGTTGATAGCTTTCACGAAGTTTTTTATGAGTCCGAGCTTTATGTGAAGAGGTGGGAGAAAAACATTTTCCTTTTTTATGAGTGGTGTATATTTCACGTTGTCGCTGCCGGGGATGAAGTTAACTCTTTCTGTCCAACTCCTCCTGGTGTAATGATGTTGACGATCGCGGCTGTCCCAAAGGCAGAGAAAACAACAGTACTTTGTGAATCCACCTTGTAATCCACAAAGGATACCGATAACCTTAAGGTCGGCACAAACTTTCCAATCGTGCCTCTCATAGTTAAGGCACTTTAGTAGATTGTCCATGACTTCGTATGTTTCCTTGGTGTCAACGGCATGAGCAATTGGAATCGAAGGTTTCTTGTTGCCGTTGTGCAGTAAAATTGCTTTAAGGCTCTGCTTGTTGCTGTCGATGAAAAGACGCCACTCTCCTGGATCGTAAGAGTACCCGAGTTCACCAAATAATCCGGGAATGTCCTTACAAAAACAGATGTTGTCTTTTTTTGTGTAGTACCTTGCGTATGGTTCATGACGCTTCCTGTAGATTGTTGTCACCACACCAGGAGCCAAGAAACCGAACTGTTGCATGCGCGATGCATGCAACTCTGCATCTTCCTTGGAGAGTTTCAATTCTCTAACCCAATCGTTCAGTTCTGCTTGGGAACATAAGCGTTGACCTCCATGCAATGTATATGTTGACTCGCATTCTGATGTGGTTTCTACTGTCTCCGGATCTGATGTTGGATGTATCGCCTCATTATTAGATGCCCATCTTGAAACGGACGGTTGCGGGTCCACTGGTTCTTCGGAAAATGGCACTGGAAAATTCACTGTTGAAACAGCAGCGTAAGTCCATCGTATATTTTTTCCCACGCCTATTTTTTTGCTAAGACAGAAGTAGCAATCTGTTACATGGCAAAGCGGAGCTCTCCAAAGCATTGGCATGATGATTCTCGGCTGTCGTCTGAAAGAATTTCAATAATAAGTTATATATGTTCTTGAATTTCGTAATCTACACTTACCTTGAGTCAGCTAGCTGTACGTAGCACCTTGGACATAGAGCACTTGGTGTCATCGCTCATCTATGTTTGAGACCTTTAAATTGAAGCTCTCTTCAAATGAATCTCTCAATTTAGGTGAAAAACAAAAAACGTATTCTCCGCACATGTAACAAAAATTACTTGGATTGGTATTGCATTCAAATCCTCGCGAACGTTTGCTCATTTTAACTATCGCGTTCGTCGACACTTGTTGAATGAGTAAAATCGATCAATGAAGACCTATTTATACTGTGTATTGTTTAGTATTTTACTGACAGGTACTTATAAATGGGTGTATATTTTTTTACGATGGCTACATACCTGTTTCACCATGTGTGAGTCTTAAATTTTCCGAATAATGACCACCCTTAAATGTGGGTTGCATTTCTGTAAAAAAATCATACAGGCCAACGGAAAACCCAAATAATTAAAAAAGTCCCCTTTCCTTTTTTCCTTTTAATTGTTCACGCACATTTATTAGCGTCTATTACTTTGCTTACGCAATCATAAAAATTAAATAACCCTTTGTTTATTCCGTTTTGTTAATTCTGAGAATCAAAAAAAAAAAGAAAAAACCTTACCATAGACAAAGTTGTGCATATGTCGAGCAAATTTTTCAAATTCATACCTTTACTCAATTGCGAATAAAAGCGAAACGCGTGAATCGATTTTCATGATCTTTGTCTCATTTTGCTCATAGGTTATGTGACTTTACGTAAAAGTAATAAGATTTGAAATTTTTTTCATTTTGGATTTTTTAAGGATTTAAAAAAAAAAATTTAAATCTTTAGGCAAAAAATAAGTTTTTTCCTTTATATATTCATGTTTAACTTGGAAACTGTTGCTTGTATAGGAAAACAATATATGAACAGATTAAGGGAATTGTAATTTTAAATTTAATTCAATTAAATCGGGCTAGTGGTTCCCGAGTTATGCCGGACGAAACAAATTAACCAAAAAAAAATTTTAAAATTTAAAAAAAAAAATAAAACAAAAACCAAACGAAAAAAAAAATTTTTATTGCGTTTTTCGAGCTCATGTCAAGGTTATCTACACAGAAAAAATTATCGCATCCGGAGTACATGAAATTTTTTTCATTTTGTTGAGTAGTGTAATTGATGGTCATCATTAACACTGGCCGATACAGCTGCGATATTTTCTTCGGTTCGCACTCTACGTAAGCGTGTTGGTGGTTTAATGTCCAACAATGTGAATTTGGTGCGAAATTTAGTCACAATAGCCCGAATAGCCGCTTCAGTGGGTCGATTAAACTGACCATAAAATGGAAGCGCGCGATGAACTTTCTTAACAGAGCACGCATTTGGATAATAAAGTTCAATAATTTGCAAGCGTTGTTCGTTTGTAAGACGATTCATGGTTAAATTATAGACCAAACTGAAGATGCTTGACTGTGAAACAAAACACGAAACGTGCGTCAGCTGTTTAAACCAGTGTTGCCAAAAAGATAATGGCTAAAAAAACACCATTTATAAATCGAAAATATCATACTGACAATACTATGGCTGACATAGTGTCAATACCTAACCCCTCGTGCTATCTGGTTTAACTTTAAATTTCTTGTTTTACCAGAAGAATCTACGAGATTAAAGGTGAAAATATTCTTAATGAAGAATTTATTTTACATATGAAGCCAGTAAGAAATGGTATAAAAATGGGGAAAACATTAAAATTGTTCACCTGGAAACTTTCGAGAGAAATCTAATAGGAATAGAAATATTTATATCCTACGGAATATTTAAATGACCTTCTGTAAGAACTAATGACTGGACTATTTCAATGTTTAAATTTTTTATGAATTTATTTAATTAATATTAATTTATAATGTTTCTATTGCCTTTACAGTTTAGAATATTTCTCCCCGTTGCTTTTAAATGTTTTCGTCTCTAGACGAATGAATCTTCTAAATTAAAGAAGTTCTCAGCCATACGAGTTATTGTTGTCAGGCACTTGTGCCTATGATTTAAATGTCCAATTTTACGACGACAATTAGTCTAGAATAAAATATTTGTAAAATGTAAAATATTTTGACAAACACATTCGCTTTTGATTTGTAATATGACAGTATTTTTAAAAAGCACATCAGTTACTAAATATTGTTATTTTAAACCATATTGGACATACCTAAAACAAATTATTTTTTTCCCGGGAATTCCCGGGAATGAAACTTTTCATTCCCGTTTTCCCGGGAAATGAAAAATGTCCGGGAAACCCCAAACCCTAATGGGATGGGAAAATTTATTACCAGAAAGTTTATTTAAAGCTGTTTAAATTTTTTATTTCTAAAGACGTTTCAATATTCAGATTCTTCAGATCATATATAAATGCTCTTTACCCAATTTACTGTGGAATTAGTTGCTGGGGACGTTTATATCAAACAGTTTTCCAAAACCAAAGACGGAAATGCTCAAGAAAATCTAAGAAGTTCTGAAAGATGAAACGAAGGTAAATTTTTCCATTACCAATGTAATTTTGTTCGAATATATTTCTACTTTATATTCTAGAATATATTACTGTCATATATGTATGTTTCCTACGACGGTCGTACGAAACCCACAAAGAAAATAGGCGAAAGTTTCGAAAATTGAAATTGAAGAAAGTTGATGTGACAAGAAATACTTTGTTGATGGCCCGTTACCATCAATCGAAATTTGTTTTTCCATATATATTTTTCCCTCAACATTACATATCCCCCCGAAGCGAAAATTGTGCTTTTTACAAAACTATATTTCTATATAGTACCAATCAACTCAAGCATTACAACAGTATTCTGCTAGCTAAAACATTAGAAAAACTAAATAGCAAAAATAAGATTTGAGAATAAACATCAAGATAAAACTCAAACTGCTCATAACACGAATCACAGAATAAAATCTTTAAATATCAAACATCAATTGAAACCTGCAACAATACTTTTGGACAATGGCTTTACATACAAATCTGTTTCAGACATTAAAATAAATAAATGGAGGGTTTTGTTTGGATGTATCTGAAAATAGTGCACCTGTTTTTGGATTAATTGAGCATATTATTCTCAAATGTGAAAATTCTAGTGTGTTAAAATTATACAAACATGGTACTTCGATAGACATTTCCCCCCTACAGAGTTTTAATACAACAATATGTCCTTACATTGTTCAATTACAAATCGTACATGTAATATTCGTATAACATATTAGTAATTTGTTATATGGAAATATTAGTACTTTTTCCATGCTTTATATAAGGTTACTTTCTATATATGTTTGTGTGCCACAAAATTTGAAATCAATTTTTGAAAGCTTTTTTCTCAACCAATTTTGCACACTTAATCATTTTCGATGACAATACAAGGAAATGGAAAAATTTGACCAATTGGACAAAGGGGCGTGGCACCTCCCATACGAAGTTAAAACCTATTATTGAATATTGTCAGTTCTATGTCACCTAGAGTGCTGAAATTTTGTGTAAGTGCATCTAGCATCAATTCGCATAGTTGTGCCAAAAATGGGCGGTATTGGAAAAGTGGGCGTGGCATCTCCCATACGAAGTTAAAACCTATTATTGAATATTGTCAGTTCTATGACACCTAGAGTGCTGAAATTTTGTGTAAGTGCATATACCATCAATGTGCATAGTTGTGCCAAAAAGGGGCGGTATTGGAAAAGTGGGCGTGGCACCTCCCATACGAAGTTAAAACCTATTATCGAATATTGTCAGTTCTATGACACCTAGAGTGCTGTAATTTTGTGTAAGTGCATCTAGCATCAATGTGCATAGTTGTGCCAAAAATGGGCGGTATTGGAAAAGTGGGCGTGGAACCTCCCATACGAAGTTAAAACCTATTATTGAATATTGTCAGTTCTATGACACCTAGAGTGCTGAAATTTTGTGTAAGTGCATCTAGCATCAATTCGCATAGTTGTGCCAAAAATGGGCGGTATTGGAAAAGTGGGCGTGGCATCTCCCATACGAAGTTAAAACCTATTATTGAATATTGTCAGTTCTATGACACCTAGAGTGCTGAAATTTTGTGTAAGTGCATCTAGCATCAATTCGCATAGTTGTGCCAAAAAGGGGCGGTATTGGAAAAGTGGGCGTGGCACCTCCCATACGAAGTTAAAACCTATTATTGAATATTGTCAGTTCTATGACACCTAGAGTGCTGAAATTTTGTGTAAGTACATCTAGCATCAATTCGCATAGTTGTGCCAAAAATGGGCGGTATTGGAAAAGTGGGCGTGGCACCTCCCATACGAAGTTAAAACCTATTATTGAATATAGTCAGTTCTATGACACCTAGAGTGCTGTAATTTTGTGTAAGTGCATCTAGCATCAATGTGCATAGTTGTGCCAAAAATGGGCGGTATTGGCAAAGTGGGCGTGGCACCTCCCATACGAAGTTAAAACCTATTATTGAATATTGTCAGTTCTATGACACCTAGAGTGCTGAAATTTTGTGTAAGTGCATCTACCATCAATGTGCGTAGTTCTGCCAAAAATGGGCGGTATTGGAATAGTGGGCGTACCACCTCCCATACGAAGTTAAAACATATTATCGAATAGTGTCAGTTCTATGACACGTATAGTGCTCAAATTTTGTGTAAGTGCATCTAGCATCAATGTGCGTAGTTGCGCCTAAAATGGGCGGTAATGCAAAAGTGGGCGTGGCACCTCCCATATGAAGTTAAAACCAAAATTACACCTACTGTAATTTTGTGTAAGTGCATCTAGCATTAATGTGCGTAGTTGTGACAAAAATGGGCGGTAATGGAAATGTGGGCGTGGCACCTCCCATACGAAGTTAGAACCCATTTTCGAATATATGCCGTTCTATGGCAGATAAAAAACTGAAATTTTGCAGTAATTTTTCCTTCTACAAAAGATAACTAAAAAAGAATTTCTAGGCCCAATAGAATTCTGCTTGCATAAAGCATGGATTTGAAAAAAATTTTTTTTTTTGATTTACTAGTTTATGTAATAAATAAAATATTCAAAATAGGAAAACCATGTTTTTGCAATGAATTTCGGTCAGGATAATCGAATGCAAAAAAATTTATTCAATCAACAAATGGTCACAACAACCTAAGATCGAAATCCGGACTACCGAATTTAAAAACAACAAACAACCAATAAATTATAGTAACAACAGATATGTATAAAAATTTAGTTGCAGTTACGTTTTTGATAGTTCGATGTATCATAACATTTAGATTTAATATTTCTGCATCAAATAATTTCAGTTCACAGTACTGTAAATGCTATTGTTGCAACAATACGTCGGTTATACTGATGGAATCAACCATACAATATTGTGATAGTACGTAGAACTGCCAAAATTCGGTTGGCAAAAAATTCGGTTGTGGTAATGAATCTGTTTTCCGTGTGTAGGTGACGTTTAGTGACACTGAGATCAGATTTCTTTAAGGCTTGGCCGACTTGGCTAGTACAAACTCTAATAAGAGTCGCACGTTTGGTTCCGAGGGGCATAAAAGCCTTCTCTCAACGTTTTCATTCGTTTCGGTTTCGTTAATTCTGGCGACATTCATTGGTAAAAGTCCCATAGAACTTATGAACATAAATATATTAAGTATCGCAGCTGGCTTGCAACAGTATGTCCCATTCAAAATTATATCTCACACAGTTCTTTAATTGAGAGCATCTTGCCCGTAGCCCTCCTGGAATTTTTATTTGACTGCTGTTTTTACTTGCCATTATAACTTTTCTTTTTTAGCCTCCGTTCTCCCCTCCATCAATATTTTTCTCCCAAACCACAGGCCAGGATCCCACATTATTATACCGATATCAATTCAAAATCATGTATGTAAAACCTATGACTACGATTAAAAAATTGTCATAGCCAGCTAAGGAGGGAAGTACCTTTACTTTTTGTGCTTTGTGCCGGCTCAGCTACAAATGAATAAATTGACGATCAATCATTTTAATTCAATTTTTCGTTTGGCCATTACATACAGACAGACATACAAAGATACAAACATACGAGTGCCTACTTGTTGTAGATACTTATCTTTATTCGCTTGGCTACAAAAGTAGGAGGTGGTATTAATAGAGTTTTATACTTCGCCCAGCTCAGTTCAGCCCCTGCCCGTCAGGCCACTCATGGTTTGTAGCAAATGCCTCTTCACTTTTATGTGACTTTGTGGGCAAATGCAAAAATTCAACACTTGAATTTTTTGCCAAGGATACCAGCTCCCACGCATCCCCGACTCTAACAAGGAAAACAAACGGGAATATTTTACAGTTAATGCCTTTTTTGCAACAAGCGGCATGGCAGCATGGCAAACGATACGTTTCGAATATTTATGAGTTGCAAAGTGGCACTTTCGCACTCATTCAACTCAATTTTGTGTGATGGGCGCCTTGTCCTGTCCTCTGTGCTGTCCTGCAACGCCCACTTTTTTGAAGACCGAGGATGAGATGGACTCCTTGCCATGGACTCTAGCAAAGGAGCTGAACATAATCTATTTGTTGGCTGGCTGGATGGCTGGCTTGCACTGGATGGCGGTAAGGGTAGAAGGACGTTGTCATGTGATGTGGATGATGATGATGAGGTTGCAAATGCTGGTTGCTGGCAACACAATATCTGTGGCAAGCAAGGCGCACAAATCATTTGGCCTGTGTCAAGGCTACAGCTACAGCAGCAGACCACAGCAGCTTCGAATTTAGCCTTAGCCGCAGCATCAGCAGCAACATCAGCAACATTCAACACTTGACGTCAAACACTCGCGCCCACTGCCTGTCAGCGTATTTTACTGGCGCTATGCGTTCTTCCCAGTGCGTGCAAGCTGATCGGGCGGGCTCTTTGTTGCTGTTGTTGTTATTTGTGTTTTCGGGTTCTATTCTGTGCTTTATTCCTAGTCGCGTCTAGCAGATGCTAACGCACACACACATATATCCTTGGATTTGTGAACAACACGAGTGTAATATCTTGTGGCTGGCTGACTCAGGGCGGCCATGGCTCCTACATATTTTTTAGACATTCATGACAGCCATGAATTTGCCGCAATTGATGGTCTAATTACGCCACCACCAGGACTGTAGCCACAACAAGCAATCCGCAACACACATTCATCCATTATGCATACCATCCGAAAAGAACGGAACGAAAAGCAAAAAAAATATATGTGCAGATATGTGGGGATGTATGTGAGCGCGCAAGGAGATGAAAAGCCCCAGTGGAGGCGACGTACGACGTACGGCGGACATATTCAAGAGAGCGATTTTTGTCGTTGCCAGCCAACCAACCAGTCAGTTAGTCAGCCATCGTCAGCATCGGGGGACACTCTGTGTGTGTATGACTTTTGTTTTCAAAATGCAAATGAGGCAAATGCTTAAGGTCTTTTTGATATTCATGACTGTCGCCTTCCCGCCTCTCCCAACAACAGCCGACATTGTCTAACGCCCCCTCCCATCCTTCATCCCGGCTGTCGCTGTTGCTCGGTTTTTATGTCGTTTTTTTTTTTTGGGAAGAACACATACTTTTGCTACAAAACTTACTAGTCAACGCTTTAAGATTAACGAGCATTTAAGAGGATTTTTCAACTTCCTCATCTTCCTTCCCCCTCTCATCATCTGTCATTTCCTTTAAGCAAATTGTTGTGCTGCTGCTGGTCCTGCCATCGTTCTGCTCATCGTTGTGCTCGTCGTCATAGTCATACATGGCGTATGAGTGATTTCAATTGTTCGCAATGACGACTGCGACTGGCATTTAAGTTTTTTATTGTCTCTATTCTAACCACTAGCAGGCGATTAGAAGGTAAGTTATGTTAAATTCGTCAAATTACATGTAACAGTAAAAATTCGATTATATTCATAGATCCATAGCTTCATTGAACTAGGGGTGAGGAAATGAGACAAATGCTTAAGGGGGAACTATATAAAATTCAATGTAGAATATTTGTAGAATAGGGCACCAAAAAGGATATACGTTGGACTAGAGATAGAAATTGAGGTATCGATATGACTAAACATTTAGTCACAGTGGTTATTTACAGAATAGAAAAATTACATTTCCTATATAAAATGGGTCGACGTCAGGAAAAATGCTATACTGAAAGCGAGAGGAGTAGAAAATAGAAAAGGCACGATCGAAACGGGTTAACAATTTAGAAGAATTTAAATTGTAAGTAATTTTTGCAATTTTTTAGAGGATAGGTGTCGGTTGCTTCTGTAGAAAACGATTGAATGGTTACAAATTGGTCGTATCTAACAATGATATTAGCAATATTTTTGCCATTTGCAGGATTTAAATGCATTTAAATGAACATTACATTCGGTCTATGGGCACACAATAAACTGGAAATGAACCCACGGTTTCTCAGCTCAGGAGCTCATTTTTGGTTCAATGGATATGCCAATAAGCAAAATTGTCGCATTTGAAGCAACAAGAACAGCGAGAACGTTACCATCCACAGATCCATAATTGTCGCAATTGAATGAACGGTTTCAAAATGGACGCTCCGATTCTTTGACGCCATACAGTGCGTCAAAGAATCGGCGATTTAACGCCTCCTAATTATTTTCTCTGTCTTTGCTTTATGTGGGTAAACCTTAAACTAAGGACTACTTGCCTATGGCGATATGGAAAAAATAATGCTTGTTTCGAACTTATTTCAATAACTAGGGAAATCTGTCCTTGGAAGTTTACAGTCTCAAATTGGCAAGTCTAGAAATAATGAAACAGATGGAAGGAAGAAAAGTTGAAATACTCAACTATATTCTGATTACCTGAAGGTACCTGAAGTGGCGTGACAATTTCGCCCATCTTCGAACTTAAACTAAGTTAGGGAAAAATAATACCATGGCAAAGCTTGAATTGATTCCTTAGCTCCTTTCGTTTACACCAGCGAGATGGAAGGACGGACGTCAATGTGCACAACATCAATACGTACAGTGACGAGGCTCATTTTTAGATCAATGGACAAGTTAGTAAACAAAAATGCCGCATTTGAAGTGACGATAGCCACAAAACACACAAAAATATTTATTAAATCTCGTTTTTTTTTTAATAAAAATAACTTATATCTACATACAGAATCATATTCACCACCTTTATTTATAGCTATTTTAAAATTTTGGAAAATATAACAAAATATCTTTTTCTATGGGCTTTTTCTGCTAGAAAATAAATATAAGCAGACATATTGCTTAAATACTCTAAATATTAGGTGTTATTAAGGGAAGAGAAAACATTTTTCCCTCTGGACCGATTTTTCAATCCCAACCGATCTACGTATTGTTGGAAAAATTAGACGTCCTGGTTTCTTTCGTTTAAATGCTAGCGTGCATGGGACATGGCTAGATCGTCTTAGAACTTTATGACGATCAAGAATATATCGAAGCAGACATGTGTGCGACTTTACTTAGGCGTGAAAAGTTTTTGTACGAACATCTCCGTGATTGAAAATGTACCTAATTCCATGCCTCAGATATTTTTTGGAACAGGTCCATCAATTTCAATTTAAAATTTTATTCATCCTGATATCACATACATACAGGGTGGCTGATGAATACTGCTACCATGCTACTTAATGCTGTTGTTAAAGGACTTATTCTTTGCAGAACTGCATCCAAAGTGAATCCCTTTCAACACTGTGTGATTTCAACAGGATGATGCGACTTTGTCACATAGCCAGGTGCTGCTATGAGAGAAAATTGCTGCGAAAGTTCCCCAAGAAGGTGATTTCTAGACACTCGACATTTTGTTGGCCCGCAAAGTCTCGTGACCTCACTGCACCTATCTTTTTCTTGTGGGGTTATTTCATCTGGAAGTTTACAAACCAAATCAAAAAAATGGATGATTTAAAGCAATGCATTCGAATTGAGACAATTCTTACTGCAACTCTGCAGGATGTAATGAATAATGAATTTTGCACATAAAGGGTGATTTTTTAAGAGCTTGATAACTTTTTTTTAAAAAAAAACGCATAAAATTTGCAAAATCTCATCGGTTCTCTATTTGGAACGTTAGATTGGTCCATGACATTTACTTTTTGAAGATAATTTCATTTAAATGTTGACCGCGGCTGCGTCTTAGGTGGTCCATTCGGAAAGTCCAATTTTGGGCAACTTTATCGAGCATTTCGGCCGGAATAGCCCGAATTTCTTCGGAAATGTTGTCTTCCAAAGCTGGAATAGTTGCTGGCTTATTTCTGTAGACTTTAGACTTGACGTAGCCCCACAAAAAATAGTCTAAAGGCGTCAAATCGCATGATCTTGGTGGCCAACTTACCGGTCCATTTCTTGAGATGAATTGTTCTCCGAAGTTTTCCCTCAAAATGGCCATAGAATCGCGAGCTGTGTGGCATGTAGCGCCATCTTGTTGAAACCACATGTCAACCAAGTTCAGTTCTTCCATTTTGGGCAAAAAAAAGTTGGATATCATCTCACGGTAGCGCTCACCATTCACAGTTACGTTACGATTCGCATCATCTTTGTACTTTGAAGTACGGTCCAATGATGCCACCACCCCATAAACCGCACCAAACTGTGACTTTTTCTGGATGCATTGGTAGCTCTTGCAATGCTTCTGGCTGATATTCACTCCAAAATCGACAATTCTGTCTATTTACGTACCCATTGAGCCAAAAATGAGCTTCGTCGCTGAACACAATTTCTTTCTTTCTGAACTTTCTTAACAGAGCACGCATTTTGATAATAAAATTCAATGATTTGCAAGCGTTGCTCGTTAGTAAGTCTATTCATGATGAAATGTCAAAGCATACTGAGCATCTTTCTCTTTGACACCATGTCTGAAATCCCACGTGATCTGTCAAATACTAATGCATGAAAATCCTAACCTCAAAAAAATCACTCTTTAGCTGTCACCCTGCTACAAACTCATATTTCTTGGAAACATGTTGTAAGAGGTTTAATAAAAAATAAATAGGAGGAATTAATACCTTTCGAATGACATCTAAATGATGAATATCGGACGAAAAATTACGTCACTGACTCCTTGTTTGTAAAATAATTTAATACAGGAGATAGATTTACAGAGCAAAAAATTCAAACTCTTTTTAAAAAAATGAGCGCTGCGGCGTCATTTTCATTCTGATTCATCATTTAGGCATCATTCGAAAGGTATTGACTGCAGCTACATATTTATTTTTTATAAAATACTACCACCAAATACAAAAAGTTTTCTGTAGTCACTGTGAAAATCCACAGAACATGCATCATTGCCAATATTTCATGAAAAACGTTATCGAGTTTACAATATATCTTATTTATATATTTGGGCATAAATGGCTATGTGCTAATTAAGGAGACAATCCGTTTTTTCGCTCTCCTGAAAAGTTGTGTTTTGAATATAAGCCCTCGATATATCAAACAGTTTTCTTCGTTTGACGAAATGGATTTGTATTATCATTACAAACTCCCAAACTGCAAAATTTTTAGGTTACTCCAATACTTTTTCGAAGAAACAAAGAATTTCATCTCGCCAATAGATTTTTACAAAATTATTAATTTAGAGGTAAATTGCTTTTCAATGATTTCATTCCAATTAGATATACTACACATTTGTCCAAAGTTTGACACTCATAGTTAAGCTAAGGGTTAGCACCAAGCAAATTATTTGCTTTTATTAAGAATGTTTTTAGATTTCATTATGATATCATAGTGATTTTTATCTACACTTTTTTAAAATTACTAAAAAAAAATGTATTAAATCTCCAAACATTTATTGTATTTAGTACACAATTAAAAGTTCATAAGATATTGCTCTAGTCAAATGTCAAGAAGTGGTATCAGTTAATTAAAATGAAACTTTTCCGAACAATTGTGTCTATTAGCGAAATTAGCATTACACAATCTTGAAATTGACACAATTCGTTTAGTATGTTCGTATTTTTCATAACCTTTGTCCGAAATTCAAGAAAGTGTCCACGATTTTTTATGTAATTTTCGTGTTTTTACTGCATAATTATCATTTCAGACGAGTTATTTTAAAAAGAACTTAAAATTACTTCAGAAATTCTAGAAGGTTTTAAAAAAACCTCCAAACCAAATATAATGTTCAGTGATGATGTCAATAAGAAAAATTGCCGCATTAGAAACGTGGATAGTCAACGAATAAATCACAAACACTGCAAGAGATGTTTGTGCTGTTGAGAAAAACTACCATAATATGAAAAGGTTCATGGACTTTGGGTTATTCCATAAAATATTGGGCCATACGTAAATTGACCATTTTGATGGCTTTGTTGACACAGGCATCCACTTTTGTTGAAAATGGCCGTTTTGAATAAATCTGACAGAAAGTCGATAATAAAGCGTCTAATTCACTCCTTCAAAACGTGGCCGGTCATGTGTTTGTTGACATACATCTGAGAATTCAAAAAACCCGAAATAAAAAGTGCAACGCAGTTAAATCGCATGATCTGGCCGCTCGGACATTACAGATGATGAAATGACCTGTGATTTGACCAGTAAAAACCGGTATGAAGAAAGAAATTTCCTAAAATTCAGTGAATTTTTTCTTAATATGTATAAAAAATCTTAAATAAAATGTTTCATATAACTTTTTCATAAATATTTCATAAAATAAAATTGTTAAATTAGTGAAACATTGGTTTCATAAGATCTAGTAAAATTTTCATTGTATTAAATAAAAAATTCTTAAAGACTTTGAAATATGTCATAACCAATAAAATCTCGGCTGTTTTTATGAAACGTTTCATAACATACAAATAGATTTTTAGTGTGTTGACTTTATTCGGTTGAATGCTAGCAATTCTCATTTCTCCTATGATAACTCTGGCATAAGTGTGTACCCTGATTTAGGTCAAAGACATATTTCATTTCATTTATTAAGTCTATGGATATAAATCCTTACAGACCAGCAATGTTTTACATTATTTATATTAAAATTAGCATAACAATAAAATATTTAATTAATTATATTATTTAAGAATTTTTTAAACATAGGACTAGAAATAGAAAAATCTACAAATTCACAAATAGTGTTATAAAGTTTCATCGACTTAATCAAGGGTTCATTAGAAGCATAATTAGAAAAATGTAGGATAGTAATGTCTCAAAGATCGGGCCGGTGCACTAAACTGGATGAGTGACGGTAACTCTGGACAATTCACAGAAGAATTAATAATACCATGTAAAACACCAATGAAGCTATATCTCTTCTAGAAAGCAAACGTCTACATTCGCACGATGGAAATGGCGCAGAAAAGTTTAAAGCATAAACTTCAAAAACGTCTTTTGAACTTTCTCAACACAACGAATATGTACAGATGCATTTGGGCTCCAAATGAAAGAATCATATTCAATTTTTGATCGAACAAAAGATATTCATTGCAAAAATTCCCGCAATAATGGTGTGGTTCGACGGGTTAGTCAACAAGTCAAAAAAGTTTTTGCTTTTTTGTTTATATTAGAAACTTCAGTATACATTATTAATATTTATGAAACTTCTTCAAAAAATTTAAGAAGTTTTTTTTTAATTCTATGAAATATTCATAAATTATATTATGAAAAATAAAGAATTTGTATGGCAAAATTTCACTGAATGAATAACTGCATTTCATAATTTCTATGAAATCTTTCAGAAATTTTATGACACTCTTCATTGATTTATGAAACATGTTTCATACGTTTTATGAAGTGTTTTTTGGCGACTATTTAATGAAAATTTTCACTACGTTTATGACAAAATCATAAATAGTATGAAGAAAATTCTTTCAGTGTACTTTGCACGCGGATATCTACTCAATGAGAGGAATATACACACCGAATATCGTGTTTCTAGCTTCCCTTAATATGTATCGTTTTTATCCCTTTTTGTCCCATTTCACCCCAACAAACAAAAATCACTTTATTGTGCACGATTTTTGATATATATCAAACAAATGTAAGCAGACGTATTAAAAACAAGTAAAAACGGGGTTAAGTTCGGCCGGGCCGAACTTTATATACCCATGGATTGCATTCCACAGAGGTTGTCGGTTTTCGTAGAAGTGCAGTAATATTACAGGAAAATATAATTTTTTTAATGTAGCCAAAACCAAAACAAATACAAATATTGAAAAAATAATTTTATAAATAAATATAATATTTTAATTATTTCAAACCATTATTTATTTCAAATCAAAAAATAAATATTTATATATATTTATATTTTCAATAAGCTTAAATACCATAAATATTGGTAGATAGTGGTTGCTATTCCATTCTATTTTAGTTGCAAAAGTACAAATTTTGAAAATCCATTATCAGACGTACATAGTGCAAAATAAATTAACTTCATGATTCAACCAATTTTTGTCGTAAAAGAAAAGGTACGAATTTGGAAAAAACTTTTTATTTTGCGTGACTATGCGGTCAGAGGAATGTATACACCGAATTCCATGATTCTAGCTGCGCCCATTTGGTTGGTATCATTTTTACCCCCTTGACATTTATACGCAATTAGAATTTCATCATTCTAGCTGTAGTCGTTTAGTTGGTACTATTTTTATCCCTCTGTACCATTGTATCCATTGAAAAATCGTTTATTTTCCGTTTCTACGCTGTCAAAGGAATGTATACTCCGAATTTCATGACTCCAGCTGCGGTTATTTGGTTGGTACTATTTTTATCCCCTTTTCCTACTTTGACCCCAAAAGGTACGAATTTTGAAAAATCTGTTTATTTTCCGTGTCTACATAGTCAGAGGAATTTATACTCCGAATTTCATGACTCTAGCTGCGGTCATTTGATTGGTACTATTTTTATCCCCTTTTTTTCGTTTTAACCGCAAAAAGTACAATTTTTGAAAAATCCGTGTATTTTACTTGTCTATGCTATCAGAGGAATGTATACACCGAATTTCATTATTCTAGGTACAGCCGTTTGGTTGGTACTATTTTATCCCCTTCTTCCATTTTGACCCCAAAAAGTACGAATTTCGAAAATCAGTTTATTTTATCCGTGTGTTTTACGTGTCTATGTAATCAGAGGAATGTATACACCGAATTTCATTATTCTAGGTACAGCCGTTTGGTTGGTACCATTTTTATCCCTCTATACCTATACGAATTTGGAAAAAATACTTTTATATTATGTATCTACTCAATTAGAGGAATGTCCAGACCGAATTTCTAGCTGTTGTCGTTTACCAAATACCAAATATCAAGCAAATATAAACAGACATATTCAAAAACATGCTTAAATACGCTAAAATATTAGGGATTATTATGGGTATTTTTAGTCCTTGTGAGGGAAAAATTGTTCCATTTGGGCCGACTTCGCCCCGTTTCAATCCCAACCGATCTACGACTATAAGACGCATTTATGGAAAATTTTAACGTTCTATCTCTATCTATGTACCGATTTTGAACATTTGGAATCCCAACCGATCTACAACTATAAGACGTATTCATGCAAAATTTGGACGGCCCAGCTGGTTTCGTTTAGATGCTAGCGTGCTTTCAACAGACGTACGGACGGACATGGCTAGATTGCCTTGGAATTTCATGACGATCAAGGATATATATACGTTATAGGGTCTCAGGTCGATATTTCAAAGTGTTACAAACGGAATGATAGAGTTAGTATACCTCCATCGCATATTTTGTTTTACTTTCTAATAGCTTGCAACCTAGCGAATAAAACTTAACTTAAAGACTATCTATAGATAAATGAAGAAATTATGACCTTTCTTGTAGAGTTAACAGTATGTCAAAAAATAATGTTTTATATTTTTTCCCTTTTAAAATTAAGTTTTTGCTGAAATATGAATGAAAAAATATTAAAGGTACCTTCGTCCATAATTGGAATTTTAGAAAAAAAAAAACGTTAAACAAATTTACACATAATAAAATTGTTGGTTTTATATTCCGGATTCAGCTTTTCTTAAGAATTCGTTATATAAATCTTAGTTTCATATTTGGAAGGATGTCTCACATTCGACTCAACTGAACTTGACTCCGTTTTTAAATTTGTTTTATGTCTTCTCTGTTTTAGTCAAAACTGAAACTGAAGTTGAAACAGAAACATTCCCGATGAATATGAAACTAAACCAACATTAATTCTATGTATGCTGCTCACTCGGATGAAAAAAGCAGAGCAATGCAGACACTGGGACCGAGAGACAGACAGACGGACGAACGGAGGGATGGGTGGAATGGACGGACAGACAAACGAATTTGATGGTTGTTGTGCAGCCGAGTTGAAAAATGCTCATATATGGCAAATTAAACAGATTAAGATGGGAATCAGCCAAATCCACTTCAATAATTATATACGAATTAAGACAAGCAGCCAGCCAGCCAGCCAGCTAGCAGACGTCAAGCATTAAGCAGTGCACCGGTTCCGCTCCGACCGAGCTGTCTTTTCTTTGTTAGCCCCGACGGGAACAGCACATGTGGAGATGATCCACCTCCTTTGCCACAGTCACTTTGGTGAGGGGAGAGGGGGAGAGTGGTGAGCGTTGACGTTGTATTACAAAATTCTTAATTCGCTCCATGCCCCCGCCCTCCGTTACAATTTGGCCATTTGGAATGTTTCATTCGAAACGGCGGTGGTGGTGTGGTATGGCGTGGCGTACCATGGCCTGGCATTCACATTATCATAGGTATGTTAATGTTCTTGGAGTCGTAAACTAAAATAAATTATTAAACGTTTAACTTTAAGTAAAATGCCAATGGCGCATTGTTGCTGTTGGTTGTGGTGGTGGTGGAGGCGGTGTCGTTGTTCCTGCCACCGCTGCACAGTGGTGAAAGAGAAGAAAGGTTTATTAAGAAAATTAATTTAAAATCCGCACCAAATATTCGCACGAAAATTGAAATTTTAGAAAAAATTAAAAAAATAATCCGCAAATAAAATTGCAATTTTAGTAAAATTTAAAAAATAAATCCATAAAAAAATCGTAATTATTTTAGAATTTTCCTGAGGATGCCTCTCGATGAGAAACTTAATATTGAAAAAATAAATAAAAATAAAAAAAAAAAACAAGTAAAAACTGCGTTAAGTTCGGCCGGGCCGAACTTTATATACCCTCCACCATGGATTGCATTCCACAGAGGTTGTCGGTTTTCATAGAAGTGCAGAAATATTACAGGAAAATATAACTTTTTTAATATAGCCAAACCAAAACAGATACAAATATTGAAAAAATAATTTTATAAATAAATATAATATTTTAATTATTTAAAACCATTATTTATTTCAAATCAAAAAATAAATATTCTTATATTTATATTTTTCAAAAAGCATAAATATTGGTAGGTAGTGGGTGCTACAGTTGGTGGTGTTTCCATTCTATTTTAATTCCAAAAGTACAAATTTTGCAAATCCTTTATCAGACGTACATAGTGCAAAATAACCTAACTTCATGATTCAACCAATTTTTGCCGTAAAAGAAAAAATACGAATTTGGAAAAAAAACTTATTATTTTACGTCAGAGGAATGTATACACCGAATTCCATGATTCCAGCTGCGGCCATTTGGTTGGTACCATTTTTACCCCCATTGACGTTCCTACGCAATTCGAATTTCATCATTCTAGCTGTAGTCGTTTAGTTGGTACTAATTTTATCCCTCTGTACCATTGTATCCCTTGAAAGTACGAATTTCGAAAAATCCGTTTATTTTCCGTGTCTACGCAGTCAGAGGAATGTATACTCCGAGTTTCATGACTCTAGCTGCGGTCATTTGATTGGTACTATTTTTATCCCCTTTTTTCATTTCAACCCCAAAAAGTACGAATTTTGAAAAATTCGTCTATTTTCCGTGTCTACGCAGACAGAGGAATGTATACACCGAATTCCATGATTCCAGCTACGGCCATTTGGTTGGTACCATTTTTACCCCCCATTTCTACGCAATTCGAATTTCATTATTCTAGTTGTAGTCGTTTGGTTGGTACCATTTTTATCCCTCCGTACCCATTGTATCCCTTGAAAGTACGAATTTGGAAAAAAACCTTTTATTTTTCACGTCTACGTAGTCAAAGGAATGTATACTCCGAATTTCATGACTCTAGCTGCGGTCATTTGACTGGTACTATTTTTATCCCCTTTTTCTATTTTGACCCCAAAAAGTACGAATTTCGAAAAATCAGTTTATTTTCCGTGTCTACATAGTCGGAGGAAGGTTATACTACGAATTTCATGACTCTAGCTGCGGTCATTTGATTGGTACTATTTTTATCCCCTTTTTTCATTTCAACCCCAAAAAGTACGAATTTTGAAAAATCCGTGTATTTTACTTGTCTACACAGTCAGAGGAATGTATACTCTGAATTTCATTATTCTAGGTACAGCCGTTTGGTTGGTACCATTTTTATCCCTCTATTCCCATTTTACCCCTTAAAAGTACGAATTTGGAAAAAATACTTTTATATTATTGATCTACTCAATTAGAGGAATGTACACACCGAATTTCGTGTTTCTAGCTGTTCTCGTTTAATATGTACCATTTTTATCCCTTTTTTGTCCCATTTCACCCCCTACAAATAAGAATCACTTTATGGTGCACGTTTTTGCTGTAGGGGGAATGCGCATACCAAATATCAAGCATATATAAACAGACATATTGAAAATAAAACATGCTTAAATACGTTAAAATATTAGGGATTATTATGGGTATTTTTAGTCCTTGTGAGGAAAAATTTTCCCTTTGGGCCGATTTCGCCCCGTTTCAATCCCAACGACTATAAGACGTATTTATGGAAAATTTGAACGTTCTAGCTCCTTTCGTTTAGATGCTAGCGTGCTTTCAACAGACGGACGGACATGGCTAGATCGTCTTAGAATTTTATGACGATCAAAAATATATATACTTTATAGGGTCTCAGGTCGATATTTCAAGGTGTTACAAACGGAATGGCAAATTTAGTATACCCCCAACCTGGAGGTGGAGGATATAAAAATGTGTTGATTTTCAGTACAATGCACAAATAAATTGTTTAGGTCTCCCCCACAATTTTTTTTTTCATTTTTTTGTGCAAAAATCATATTTATTCTAATTTAAATTGAACTAAATTCTAATAAATTTAGTCAATTTAAATTTAAATTACATCACGAAAAAAATCCATTTAAATTTGAACGTCAAGTTCATTTTCCACCGTCAAATAACATCGAGCAAAGCAAAGCAAAAAATCTAAAATCAAATAATTTGAATTCGGTTTCACCTAAAAACCGTTCATGCGGCAGCACACACAGACAAATAGTCAAGTTCAGACATCAGCGTTTTTATATTGATACCATTGATACCAACGGCCCGAACGAACAGTTGCAAATAAATTTCCAAAAAGTTATGTTTGTTTTTAAATTCATTACACGAGGTTTTTTCCCGCTACAGATGAAAATAATTACAAAATTGTGTATCGATTGTTTGCGATTCAAACATTTTTTTACATTATTTGTGACGATAACAAAATGTGAACAAAAACAACTTTTTTCCCTCTCGATTATAAACAAAACTGCAAAAAAGCCACACAAATATATTTATTCCTGAACTGTTGGAAATAACGAACAAAAATTGCATAATATAGTGCTTCTATTAAAGTAGAAGTTCTCTAATATGTACATTAGGTCGTATCGATATGTAAGAAAAGGCCTAAAATCTGTATTCAGATTGTTAAAAAGTCGATGCAAAATATATAATTTAATAGAAATGCTGTATTCATCACTTATTAAGCCCATTATTGATAATGTATTATTTGGCTAATTATCAATAATGACTTGTTTTGCACCTTCCTGAGGCAACTTATTTTACAACCCCTTTCGAACTACTTATTTATTAACTTCTCGTAAGCGTGCGTGGAAGTACTTATTTCTCAACTTTTTGTAAGCGTGCGTGGAAGTACTTATTTTTTACAATCGCTTTATAAAATAATTAGAAACGGATCCGAAAAATAAGTAGTGTAGGTTTTTGGTTTTGCCTTATTCCCCACATTACTTGGTAATGAGAGTTTTTTCTATAAAATATCACAAGTTTGGGATATATTTTCCCCGTTTTGGGAATTGTGAGATTTTTGTATGAGACATTTGTGATGAAGAGTTTTTCAATAGTAACACGATTACAAATTCTTGAAGTGTTCTCAAAAACATGTTTGTGATACTTCATATAAAAATCCCAAAATTCTAAAAAGGGGAAAATAAACTTCCAAAAATTAGATTTTTTCCCCAAAATTTCAATCATGGATGAGAAGAAAACTAATATTATTAGCGGATTTGCCCATGGTTAAAATGCATTCATTGGTAGCTATGGATTTCGATAATTAATTGTCCAAAAAAATTATTTTCTATGCAAATTGGGCATATTCTTCGCTCACCCGAATTATGAAGACCTCTTTCGAAAATGTATAATTAAAGTGGGATTTAAAAACAAAACCATAATAAAACTATTAGCGAACTCAACCATAATAATTTTATCGTTCAGTGTTGCCATATGTTTCGTCAATTTTGTCATCAAATTTAATCGATTTGACAATTCAAATTAATGTTTAATTATCTCCTCGAAATTATAAAGTTAAACAAAATCAGTATAAATAAATACAACATAAATACACAATAAAAAAATGAAATGTCAAATTACACTGTGCGAAACTCCAATTTCTCTGGGAAGTTTTTATTAATACTAATTTTTTCAAAAATACAAGTTTTGGTCATTCCCGTTCATAGCTCTCACAATTTTAAGAATTGAGACCCAATCAAAATATATTTTTAGAGTTTTCTACTTCATTCTTTTTATACCCTCCACCTCCAGGATGGGGGTATACTAACTTTGTCATTCCGTTTGGAACACCTTGAAATATCGACCTGAGATCCTATAAAGTATATATATTCTTGATCGTCATAAAATTCTAAGACGATCTAGCCATGTCCGTCCGTCTGTCCGTCTGTTGAAAGCACGCTAGCATCTAAACGAAAGGAGCTTGAACGTTCAAATTTTCCGTAAATATGTCTTATGGTTGCAGATCGGTTGGGATTGAAATGGGGAAAAATCGTCTCAAAGGGAAAAAATTTCCCTCACAAGGACTAAAAATATCCATAATATTCTCTAATATTTTAGAGTATTTAAGAACGTTTTTCCAATATGTCTGTTTATATTTGCTTGATATTTGGTATGCGCATTCCCCTTATAGCAAAAATGTTTATGGTGCACATTTTTGCTATAAAGGGATTAATTGAGTGATGCTTATGTGTAGGGGGTGAAATGGGGCCAAAAAGGCATAAAAATGGTACATATTAAACGACAACAGATAGAAACACGAAATTCGGTGTGTACATTCCTTTAATTGAGTAGATACACAATATAAAAGTATTTTTTCCAAATTCTTCTGATTGCATAGACAAGTAAAATACACGGATTTTTGAAAATTCGTACTTTTTGGGTTTAATATGAAAAAAGGGGACAAAAATAGTACCAGTTAAATGACCGCAGCTAGAGTCATGAAATTCGGAGTATACATTCCTCTGACTGTGTAGACACGGAAAATAAACTGATTTTTCGAAATTCGTACTTTTTGGGGTCAAAATAGAAAAAGGGGATAAAAATAGTACCAACCAAATGACCTCAGCTAGAGTCGTGAAATTCGGAGTATATATTCCTTTGACTACGTAGACATGAAAAATAAAAGTTTTTTTCTTCCAAATTCGTACTTTTAAGGGGTAAAATGGTAATAGAGGGATAAAAATGGTACCAACCAAACGGCTGTACATAGAATAATGAAATTCGGTGTATACATTCCTCTGATTGCATAGACAAGTAAAATACACGGATTTTTCAAAATTCATAATTTTTGGGGTTAAAATGAAAAAAGGGGATAAAAAATGGCCGCAGCTAGAGTCATGAAATTCGGAGTATACATTCCTCTGACTGTGTAGACACGGAAAATAAACAGATTTTTCGAAATTCGTGCTTTTTGGGGTTAAAATTGAAAAAGGGGATAAAAATAGTACCGGTCAAATGACCGCAGCTAGAGTCATGAAATTCGGAGTATACCTTCCTCTGACTATGTAGACACGGAAAATAAACTGATTTTTCGAAATTCGTACTTTTTGGGGTCAAAATAGAAAAAGGGTGTAAAAATTGTACCAAACAAATGGGCGCAGCTAGAGTCATGAAATTCGGAGTATACATTCCTCTGACTATGTAGACACGGAAAATAAACTGATTTTTCGAAATTCGTACTTTTTGGGGTCAAAATAGAAAAAGGGGATAAAAATAGTACCAACCAAATGACCTCAGCTAGAGTCGTGAAATTCGGAGTATACATTCCTTTGACTACGTAGACATGAAAAATAAAAGGTTTTTTCTTCCAAATTCGTACTTTTAAGGGGTAAAATGGGAATAGAGGGATACAAATGGTACAAACCAAACGGCTGTACCTAGAATAATGAAATTCGGTGTATACATTCCTCTGATTGCATAGACACGTAAAATAGGATTTTTCAAAATTCGTACTCTTTGGGGTTAAAATGAAAAAAGGGGATAAAAAAGGTACCAATCAATTGGCCGCAGCTAGAGTCATGAAATTCGGAGTATACATTCCTCTGACTGTGTAGACACGGAAAATAAACTGATATTTCGAAATTCGTACTTTTAAGGGGTAAAATGGGAATAGAGAGATAAAAATGGTACCAACCAAACGGCTGTACCTAGAATAATGAAATTCGTTACATACATTCCTCTGATTGCATAGACAAGTAAAATACACGGATTTTTCAAAATTCGTACTTTTTGGGGTTAAAATGAAAAATGGGGATAAAAATAGTACCAATCAAATGACCGCAGCTAGAGTCATGAAATTCGGAGCATAAATTTCTCTGACTATGTAGACACGGAAAATAAACTGATTTTTCGAAATTCGTACTATTTGGGGACAAGTAGAAAAATGGGGTAAAAATAGTACCAAACAAATGGGCGCAGCTAGATTCATGAAATTCGGATTATACATTCATTTGACTAGTAGACATGGCAAATAAAAGGTTTTTTCCAAATTAGTACGTTTAAAGGGTAAAATGGTAATACAAGTAGAAAAATGGGGTAAAAATAGTACCAAACAAATGGGCGCAGCTAGATTCATGAAATTCGGATTATACATTCATTTGACTAGTAGACATGGAAAATAAAAGGTTTTTTCCAAATTAGTACGTTTAAAGGGTAAAATGGTAATACAGGGATAAAAATGGTACCAACCAAACGGCTGTACCTACAATAATGAAATTCGGTGTATACATTCCTCTGATTGCATAGACACGTAAAATATACGGATTTTTTAAAATTCGTACTTTTTGGGGTTAAAATGAAAAAAGGGTATAAAAAATGGCCGCAGCTAGAGTCATGAAATTCGGAGTATACATTCCTCTGACTGTGTAGACACGGAAAATAAACTGATTTTTCGAAATTCGTACTTTTTGGGGTCAAAATAGAAAAAGGGGATAAAAATAGTACCAACCAAATGACCGCAGCTAGAGTCATGAAATTCGGATTATACATTCCTTTGACTACGTAGACATGAAAAATAAAAGGTTTTTTTTTTCAAATTCGTACTTTTTGGGGTTAAAATGAAAAATTGGGATAAAAATAGTACCAATCAAATGACCGCAGCTAGAGTCATGAAATTCGGAGCATAAATTCCTCTGACTATGTAGACACGGATTTTTCAAAATTCGTACTTTTTGGGGTTAAAATGAAAAAAGGGGATAAAAATAGTACCAATCAAATGACCTCAGCTAGAGTCATGAAATTTGGAGTATACATTCCTCTCACTGCGTAGGCGTGAAACATAAAAGTTGTTTTCCAAATTCGTACTTCCAAGGGATACAATGGTACAGATGGATAAAAATGGTACCAACTACGATGAAATTCTAATTGCGTAGAAACGTCAAGGGGGTAAAAATGGTACCAACCAAATGGACGCAGCTGGAATCATGGAATTCGGTGTATACATTCCTCTGACCGCATAGACACGCAAAATAAAAAGTTTTTTTTCCAAATTCGTACCTTTTCTTTTACGGCAAAAATTGGTTGAATCATGAACGGATTTTCAAAATTTGTACTTTTGGAATTAAAATAGAATGGAAATACAACCAATTGTAGCACTCACTATCTACCAATATTTATGGTATTTATGCTTTTTGAAAATATAAATATAAGAATATTTTTTTTTTTTTGATTTGAAATAACTAATGGTTTTAAATAATTAAAATATTATATTTATTTATAAAATTTCTTCAATATTTGTATTTGTTTTGGTTTGCCTATATTAAAAAAATATATTTTCCTGTAATATTTCTGCTCTTCTACGAAAACCGACAACCTCTGCGGAATGCAATCCATGGTGCAGGGTATATAAAGTTCGGCCCGGCCGAACTTAACGCCGTCTTTACTTGTTTTTTTGTAGCACTGCATTATTTATGGAAAAGCGATTCCATGTATTTTTGGCAAGTTTTACTCTTAGCTTACCGCTCTATCGATTTCAATAGAGTTGATGTCTTTCTCGTCCGGAATGCTCCAAACTCCTAGGGAAGTGCTGAGTTTTTGGTCAACAGATGATCTTCAGATGACCGACAGTGTGGACTGGACATGCAACTCAGAAGTGAGTTCTTTCCACCTGTTTGGCTGCTGGCTCTCGACTCGACTCCTTTATATCTCAGTGAGCAAAAATTTGAGAATGTCGAATAAACCAAACCTAATGCTGTCCATAAATACCACTTCTGCCCCCACTTTGTAACCACTGTGCGTGCGGTATTGTAAACGTAATATTTTGTAACGCATCGTGAGGAGCAACCACAGAAACAATTCCAACAATTGTTAAACTATTTGAAACATGTTTGGTAAATGTCATTAAAAGACAGCACACAACTCACACATACACACACACACTCAGATACACTCACAAGCACACAATATTATAAATGAATATTTTATAATGTTTAAGCGATGCGAGTAGCAAGCATCGAACCAACAACGAAAAAAAAAAATGCGCCGGTGAGCGCGTTCCGATGCCATGCCACGCCACTCTATGGATAGAAAGACATTTCCAACCAACACCAACAACGACAGCAACAACAACATCAGCACTAGCAAACAAAATGCCATTGATAAAAAATGATTTTAATTAAACAACAAGCAAATGTTTCACTTCCGCTTCAATAAAGTGACAAGCGACCGCAGACACTGCCACCAGCCACCAGGCACCCACCACACCAAACTCTCACCACGCCACTTGCCTTCCAGCCAGCACCCATCACCCAGCGTTGCATGGCTCAACCGTTAAGGCGTGATGGGTTTATACCCGCAACGTGGTGGCTTCATTGTTCATTCATAAACCGGGCAAAAGAGCGTAAGAACGTGTGTGTGAGTGTGTGCGTGGATATTTGCATGAGTTCCATGTCCACCCGTATGTGGGACATAATCCCTAATCCTGGCAAAAACTAAAAGCCGCTTGTTGTGACCGACAAACGAGCGGTGTGGTGCGGAGCGGAGAGTTGCTCTGTGCGAATGTGGTTTAGTTGCTCTGTGCGGTTGTGGCCATTGTGGTGTGCTGACAAATTTAGTGTCTGACGTTGTGTCCCGCGCAAATTGTGCGTGTCTACCACTGGCCCAACATGTGGCCAGGTAGAGTGAGCTCCGTTATTCGATTCACCGAAGCATTCGAAACAATCGCACACCCAGGGGCACTGTTCAATCGTTTCAGAAAACGAAACCTAGTCCATCCGGAAATGTGGCGAACGCAGCTCTCATCCGTTTGGGTAAGGATGGAGCGGAGGAAGGTTAGCGGAGGGTTAGATAGGTGTGCAAAATGGTATAGGAAAAGAAAGGACGTGATGAGTCTCCATGGCATCAGTCTCCTCAATATTGATAGCGGAGGAACATTAGTTTCGGCGACTAACGTTTAGATAGAGAGAAGGGAGGCAAATATTTGGAGTTATTGGAAGGAAATATAGATAAGCCCCTGCTGATCTCGCTTCACTGAGGATACTCATTTATGGTCTCCTGCGGATACTAATTTTGAAAGCATAAGTACACTAGTTTGGAAGGAGGCAGGAAATCTAGATGCAAGAGTATACGGAGGAGCTGTTAGAATGAAGAATATACAAGATGATTTCTACATCATTCTATATCTTTATGTCCAGCCATACATTCTGCCTCAGCTGTCCTTCCTTCGTCATGATTTCATTTGATAGAGGACCAGAATAAAAGAATGTAGACGGTGTCGCCTATATCAATATTACCAGCCGATGGGTAAAAGTTTCGAAGAGAAAAAGTATAGATGTATAGAAGAGACGACGAATATTTGGAGCTACCAGAAGGGCACTATCCGTACTTCTGCTCTCTCTCGCTCTTCTGGTATGAATTTCGTTCTTTCTGAAGCTATCAGAAGATGGCCCATACGTCTGCTCTCTCTTTCTCTCTATACCAGATCTTACTTCTTTTAGACTTTATAGATAGAAGAATCTAGCATGTTCATTCCGACTTCCTTACAGCTACACCATCCAACTTTCCCCTTTCGGTCGCAGTGGAATCTTTTCAGACTCTCCTTTAAGATCCAATTGTATAATAATTACTATAGTAAACCAGTGCATTGATGAGCTGACCAGTGTGTTCACTATCCGAATACAGCACTACTAAAGCCATTCGAGATCAAATTATCTACGAGGAAGGACTGGGACAGGGGATACCCATTTGTGAGGTAGTGGAAGGCGCGTGGAAAAACCCGCCGTATTTTATACACTTAAAGGATCATTGCAATTTCGCGCATCTTCGAACTTAAACTAAGTTTGGGAGAAATATTACCCAAAGAAATATTAGAATTATTAGAAATATTGCAAAGTTTGAACTGATTTCCTAACTCCTTGCGACAGTTATATTGTACACCAGCCAGCTTGGCAGACAGACAGACGGGCGAACGGACTTGGCTGAAACAACTTTAAAAGTCGTGAAACGGATTTGGTCCAAACATACTTAGGGCATTAAGTCTCTTCTTGAATTTGTTACACTTTTTTCTGTCTCAAATGATATGTGCCCGCCTACTCGTAAGTCGAAATAAAAGGAAAGTGCTGACAGCCAAGTCAATCCATGTGGGAGGAATGAAGCTACAATTCTACGATCACTGTCGAAGCTGCAACAACAAAGAGGAAGAAGAAACAGTTGAGCATTTCGCAAATGTCCAGCTCTTATAAACCCACGCTTGCGAAAATGTTGCGCATATTCTGGCCATCTACAATATCGAACAACTAACTATCTCTGGCAAAGAACATACCAATATACACCAATTATAGTGGAGATCCGAAGAAAGAAATGGGGGTGGATTTGCCATACGCTGAGAAAGCCCGATGGAGATATCACCAACACAGCAATACAGTGGAAACCACAAGGGAGCAGGCGGCATGGGCGATCGGCCCATACATGGCGACGGCAGATTGCGAAAGAAGCTGTCATACAGGGCACTAACTGGGGACAATTAAAAGAGCTAGCATTAGATAGATCTAAGTGAAGAATTTGTAATGGCCCTATGATCCTTATAGGATCCTAAGGAAATAATAATAATATCGCAATATTCCAGACTGTATATAACAAACCATTCCCCGTGGTGTGATCCATTCAAAGCTGTGCCTCAAACCACTACTTGACTCTACCATAGTGAGCGACCCTGTAAACTAACTATGATTAACAATTCATCAAAAAGATCTCCAACTTCAGCAATCCAGTTATTCTTCTGAAACTCTTTTTTTTATAAATCCATTTATTTTCAATGATAATAATTTACAATTTAATAAGTGCCCCAGCGCCACTTGGACATTATTGGGGCGAGTTGGCATATGTTTATGACTTCATTAAAAAAGTAAGCAATAATTCATCAAATTTGAATTTTTAGTATACAATTGTGATAGATATAAAAGAAAAATTACAATAGAAGCATTTCTATACTTTGGAGTAGATGTGATTTTAAATTAGATTTAAATTCTGAAATTCTCGATATACTTTTAAGAGTTTGAGGTAAGTGATTGTACTCAGTGCAGCCGATGTATTCAATACGTTGCTTCGTGGTTTCCAGCCTACACCTTGTCACACGCAAATTCAAATTGTTTCTAGTATTAAAAACCAATTGGTTTCTAGAAAAATCTATGGTATGATGACCAATATTATGTATAGATTTGTACATGAACATAAGTAACTGTATTTTGTGTAAACCATATAAAGGTAAGAACGTTTTACATATGTTACTATATAGCGAATGTGATGGATGCGTCAACGCGAGATTGTAGACAATTTTGAGAGCTCTGTTTTGGGACCTTTGAAGACTTCGAAATTCTGAACACTTTTTGTAACCATAAACTATGGGCAGATAATTCAAATGGCTGTGGATAAGGCTATTGTAAATTAATAGTTTTGTTTTTTCGTCAAATTTGTACTTGGATTTATACAAAATTCCAATCGCTGGAACAACTCTCCGTTTTATGTATTGAATATGTGTATTCCATGATAAGTTGGCCTGAAAATGGATACCCAAATATTTCAACGAATTACACTCATAGACTTCTTTTCCACCAATTAAAACATTAAACATATTGCCGCATCCAGTAGAATGTGGTCGAAATCTAATCAGCTTCGTCTTTTCGGCATTCAACACCAGTTTATTGATTCTTGCATATTCCAGAATAACAGCAGCATCATGTTCAATTTGACACTTCAATATTACGTCGTGGTTGTACGGATAAAATAGACTTATATCATCGGCATACATTATTAATTTGCCGTGCAATTTGAGGTTGGCAATGTCATTGACATATAGTGTAAACAGCAACGGGCCTAATACACTACCCTGCGGCACGCCATGTTTCACAAGTCCTACATTGCTTTCGACATACTGCTTTCTCCCTTGTAGATAATTTTCCATTAATTGTAGTGAATTTCCAGTAATGCCGTAGAATGGAAGTTTCTGCATAAGAATTGCATGATCCACCAGATCGAATGCTTTTGAAAAATCATAAAAAATTCCCGCTACTCCACCGTTACCAGTATCCAGACCATCACATATCATATTGATCACATTCACAACTGCATCTTGTGTACCACTGCCTTTTCTAAACCCAAATTGGTATCGATAAATCTGTTTAGTTTGCTCTAGGAAAGTAGTTAACTGGCTATGTACAATTTTCTCAAACACGTTATCCATTATCGGCAACAACGCGATTGCTCTATACTTATCAACGGTACAAGCACCAGGTTCCTTAGGAATGGGAATTATTTTAGATATTTTAAAAACTTCTGGATATATTCCAGTGTTTACAATTTCATTAAACATACTTGAAAGTCTGGAATGTATTAACTCGCTACATTTTGATAGAGCTTTGTCATGGCCAGGACTTTTATTAAACTGGACATTTGAAATATGCTTCAAAATTTCTTCATCTGCAATATTTATAAAAGAAGAAAATTGTTGACATTGTATCATGTTGCGAAATATATTATCACAATCTCCAGGTAACTGTACAATACTCTCCTTCAATAGAGATGGGGCATGTAAAAAGAATTCATGAAATACATCACATTTTCCTCTGTTATCCACAAGTTCATCATCATTACCTTTAATTTTTATCTCCGGTCTCAATGATCTACCGAGATGTTCGTTTTGAAAGTCGAAAAACACTAAAGTGGAGCTGGTACATCGTTATTTCTGAGCACGTTCCACCTGATCTTCTTTCTGAATTGAGGACCACAATTCGAGAAGGAGGAACGTATTGAAGAATGTGTTCAAGATCCATTTTATACTACAATATATATCGGATTGAAAGCGCACGATCAATTTCCTAGGCGTAAGAAGACCGCTCAAGTCGCAAGCAACTGGAGGCAACGAAACGATCGTGGAACGAACCGAAAGGTGAAGCGCCGGACTTACAATGATGGAATATATCATTGACACCTAATGCTTATTATGGTAACAACAGCAATCTATAATATATAAGAAGTATTTGCCGCTGATCTTTTAATTTCCAACTATCCTTCCCTTCCTACCGTCTGTCAGGGTTTAGTTTTCTCCATTTGAGCCCTGCACTGTTACACTTCCTCTGTTCGGTCCTACTCCCGATATATTTAGATTGGTCCGCCAGCCATAACATAAGATGGTGCCTTAGGGTGTTGTTTGCATCGGCCACAGCTCTCGGAAGAATGGAATTGTATCGTTGAGGGCCTATGCTCTTTATAGGAACCACGGGAATCAATAATATATTAACCATATTCTACCTTCCCTCCGTATGAGCCCTACACTGTCAAACTTCTCTTCCTGATCCATCTTTTTCCGAATTTTCCTTATGATTTACAATGTATCAGATTGATTGAGTGGTTGGTTGACAACGGGGCCGTAACATCAGAGGGTGCCGTATTGTACACGGTCACAACTCCCGGAAAAGGTCTGTTATATACATCATATCCAGATAAATTCCCACAATACTGGTAATGTCATTAAGTAATTGTTTGCTTAAGACCTTCTATCACTGGTTTACTAGAGCCAAGCAATTAAAGGAACAATGTTCGGCCGCCTTGTCCTGTTTTTCGTTGTCATTGCTGTGGTTGTGATCATTCAACTGCAGCTTCGTTCATCGCTCTAGGTTTCCAGTTGATCAATGACCTCAAAACTGTGATAGCTCTTGGTATGTCTCTTCTATTAAGGCTGAGAAGGGATATGTTCCATTTTTTAATTCAAGCTAGGTTTATCTGGATATTCCTTCCCTCAGCATTCATATTTATCCACTTGAATCATCCAACTTGTAAAGTAGATACAATCCCAGCTTAAGCACGACAGCAACGCGATAACTCTGGATAGGTCTCTTCTTTTAAGGGTGATAAGGGATATGCTTATCTTTTCAGACAAGATTTGAAATCATGATTGGATAGAGTGGTTCGTTGGTTTACGTGGCCACCAACCATCACATAAGATCTGTAATATATAGGAATGTTCCGATAACCTTCTAAACGTTTAAACTATCCTTCCCTTCCTATCATCTGCCATTGTTTTAATTTCTTCCGTATGAGCCCGACACTGTCAAACTTTCTCTTTCTGATCCCCTCCCAGAACCTTCCTTGCGGTTTACAATATATGTATCTACATTGGATTGGATGTTTGGCTTTGAATCGGTCACACCTCTGGGAAAGGATCTATTACGCACAATGCCCAGTATATTGATAATGCCATGAAGTAATTGTTTCCAGAAGGCCATCTGTCACAGGATTACTAGAGCCACGCAGTTGAAGGATCAATGTTCGACCGCCTCGTCCTGTTTTCGTTGAGACAGCTGTGCATCTGATCATTTAACTGGAGCTTCATTTCCAGTTGATAAATGACAGTCAGCACTACGATAACTCTTGACACGCCTCTCCTTTAATCTTAATCTTAAGGCGGATCTGTTCCTATTATTGTATTTAGGACAGGTTTGCCTAGATGTTCCCTAAGCATTCAAGTTTCTCTACTTGAATTAGCCAAGTTATAAAGTAGATCCAATCCTAGCTTAAGACCGTTAGCACTGCGATAATTCTTGATACGTCTATTCCATTAATGCTGGAAAGGGATCTATTCTTCTTTTGTATTCAAGCAAAGTTTGTCTGAATATTTCCTAAGTACTCTCAACATTTCTCCGTTTGAATTATCTATGTTGTAAAGTAGATCGAAGCCTAGTAAACTCGTCTAGACGTTCCCTTCCCTATGTCCAGGGATCCATAAAAGACTGTATTCGTACAGACTACCCAGGCTGGATAGCACCTCAATACACTGGCCTACCAGAGTAGCTATCATATAGGTAAGCTTGGATGAGGATTCTCTCAATTGTACTACCTCCAGCGAAGGACTACAGTTTATATTTTAGTATATTTTTTTAATTTAAATTTATTCAGTCTACCATAGTTTTGTAGGTTCCTGATTATTGACTCAGTTATTATGTCGTTTAAAGTGAGTGCAACATAGGTAGTCATTCTAATTTACCTCTGCTAACTTGCTGGCATAAAGAGCTAGATACAGATTCTGCATGACTGCACATACTACTTCCATTTGTCACCAAGCTCCCCACTACCATAAAGTATACATTTACCACCACTTGATTAGTTCTAGTTCGAGTCAGAACTTGTTAAACGTCACAATTCTTAATTTTTCAACAATTCCGTCGCCGCCGCCGACTATGCGGTGTAATAACAGGATATGACATATGTGACTGTCATGTGGATTTCGAAATTGGATAGCCGAGCATAGCATCCCTTATTCAATGCGGACTACTTTGGACTAAATAAGCTGTCATTTCATCCTGCAGCTTACTTTGCAGTCGGATAACCGTTACCGGTAATACACACACACACACGGTCACACACGCACTCGTCGTCGTTACGCATACGGCATAACAAAGCTCATTCATTTTACGCATCCATACATAAATAAATACACACATCCTGTGAATAGCCAGAGGCGGAGAGAGGGACACACAATGTCAGCCAGAAGGCCTGTTAGGGGACAAAAAATCTTCACTTCCAATTAACAGATGATGTTTTAGGGGAAGGTTGGTCCTTCACCTCAGAGTTGGTATTCTGGAAGGTCTAATACATAACAGCGATTACGGAAGGCCCTGAAATAAGGGGTGCAATCATATCAATCGAACATTGTAGAAAGCGGAGACTTCCTTCATTACCTTATTTGAGAAGGGAAGAAGGTATGTATGCCAGGTATTTTTGAAGGTACAAGAAAGTGCTCTTATCAGAGCAATCTGAAACCTGGACGAAGAAGGGAAGAAGCATGTATGTCTATCGTATATTTTAGAAACTACATGAAAGGCATCTTTTCATGTCTGTCCTGTGTCAGAAATATTTCCTAAGAGACTAGAGTGTGAAATGAAGGCCCTCTGGCCCACTTGCCTGAAAAGGCCGTATTGTCTATTGGATCTCGAGGAACGTCAGTTAGCAGGTCCGTTTGGAGAAGGCCCTATGTATTCCGCCGCTGGCTAAGGACGTGTATGTATGTGCATGTAAGATATGGGAATCCGAGGCACGAAAGAAAGGCTTGTGAGTTATTTCAGGGGTATTACATTTTAAAACTTTCGCTCTCGGTTTTATATTAGGCGCACAAATGCGTACAGATGACTAAATGGTGGTGTAGACATTAGAGTGTTCCGTACAAAAAGATTTTTTAATAAATTTACAAAATATAAAAAAACCTGAAACCAGACAAAAATGTCTTACTTTGGCTCAAAAACTAACTAGTTCCTGTGAACCACTTTGAGATTATTTTCTCTTTAGCATCAAACAATTTCGACTGGACGACTCTCATGTCCACGAATACATATGAACATATACGCACATACCGCTACATCGAACAATAGAACGAAATTGAACGATGACGTTGGTAAACGGGGGGAGAATTGAAGTGGAAGCCACGGAGATGGGGGACAGGGACAGGATGACATGTACAACTCCATTTAATTGAAATTTTATCGCGACGATGCTAACAACGAAGTGCAGTCAGTACGTGAATTGTTGTACACCAGGGTATATTTGTACACGTACCCATCCATACGCACGCATACATATGCACTAGTGTTGCCACACACACATTCACACATGTGTATGCGAGCCAACAGATAGAAACAGGGACAGGCAGCATCTGGCCAGTGAATTACTAATGACGACAAAGTTATTATCCAATTGCTTCAGCTTCCGAGACGTATCTGGCCTATATGGTTCCAACGTCTCTGGTCATTCTGTTTATATTGTCGGATGCTTTCCGACAATATACCACCTTGAAATTACCTCCCTCACCATTTTCTGCTGCGCATCTCGGCTTGAATGGGTGTTTGGTTTGAATTCCTTATATATTTTTTTGTTGAACCAGGGGATGACCACTATAAATGTAATGCATTACATTGGCCAATCGACAACAAATGGGTGAGAGTTCTGCCGATCGCCCTCCTCAGAACAAGCTCCAAGGAAGATCTTAGAGCACCTGACCCGTCGTTGTATTGATGAGTCCCTAGTTGGACGATTTTGAATATCGTGGATATTGTTGGCATAAACTTGAGATTTAAAAAAAGTCCAACGGTGTTAAAATGCATGATCTGGGCTAAAATAAATTGACAAACAATCACGATAGCATCTGTTATTAGTAAACCAGTAAAATTTTTGCAGATAAATGATCCAACAGTCCAACTCCAGCCGAAAATCCACGCCAAACTATAAACAGTAGCAGGCGTACATTCGTGCTGTCATCTACGATTGGTTCAGGACCCTCTTCAACCCTCTAGATATAACATGTTAACATATTGGTTAGATTTTCCTTATTACACTCTCACTATCTCAGTACTCTGTTACTATCAAGTACCAAACTTCTGTATATAATGATTCATTCTTTGGTAAAACTTTCGTATCTCATTTGTACTCCTCTACCTAGCGGTTTTCTCATACACACATTCAGAAAAACAGTATGCTACGGGTTAAGTAAATGTGTACTAAAACTGAGGAAAATTGAACTTCGTATGGCGCTAAGGCAATAATTTCTAACATCAAGTACAAACTTTTCCTTGAAAATATGACATGCTTTGAACTTGATTCCAGTTCAACATTTCCTCAAAGCAAGTACAATTTACTCAAACATTTTTCTTCAAATCAAGTAAATCTTTACTTAATCTGAGGAAAATTTTTAAGAAATTTTACTCAAATCAAGTAAATTTATACTCAAACTGAGGAAAGTATTCCGACTTTTTCCTCAATCCAAGTAAATTGTTACTCAAACTAAGTAAATTTGTATTCATGTCAAGTAAATTTATACTCAATCTGAGGAAAATTTTCAGAAAATTTTCCTTAAACCAAGTACATTTGTACTCAGTCTGACTAAAATTTTCCTTAAACCAGGTAAATTTATATTCAGACTGACTACGACTATACTTGATAATTGAAATAAATTATTTCGCTTCTCAAAAGTTTCATCTTACTTATACGATAAATAGTTGAGATATTTCACCATGACTGTTGCGGAGGCTAGGTAGGAGCCTTCGCAGTGATTGTTTAGAGTAATATTTGAAGTACTTATGAAGAAAGTATCGGCTAACTAATGAGAATTGCTTCTTAGACTACTATTCATGTATTTTTCTAAATACACAAAAGTATTATAAGTTAATTTATACTTGAATGTATGACATGGCATAAATTTAAATTCATTTATTTACTTTATTTGAAGTAATAAACACATTTTTAAGTAAAAACTTCCAAAATGGAATTTTTCTATACAAAAAAATCTGAATTTTTTCTTTCTTAAACGCTAGTAAATTGTTTTCCGCACAAGTATGAATATACTTAATTGTAAGAAGTTTTTACTAGACCCAAAAAAAGTTTTTAAGTAAACTTAACTACCCTATTTTGAGTTTATGTACTATTTTTTCTGGCTTTGAAATAAGGAAAGCGTACTCATATTTATTTAATGTTCCTCCTTGTAAGGAAATTTTAACTAAACTGGAGTAAAATTGTTAAACTAAATTGGAGTATGTATTTTACTCAGATTTAAGAATGCTATTTTTCTGAGTGCACACCTTCCTAGCAAAAATATATTTTTTTCAATTTTTTTTCTGATGGTACAAAAAAAAATAATTTTTTCCACAACCGATTTTTTCTTGAATTTTTCATTGTTTTTATACCTTTGGAACTAATGAAAAGATTATAATTTTGATGATTTTTCACTGTAATTTTCGTTAATTTTGTAAAAAAAAAATAAAAAAAAAATCGTAAAAAATAGAAGCCATCATTTCACCACTTTCAAACTCACACAGTCGCTTACATATAGACCTAAGCACATTACTTTAAAATTTTAACAAAATGTATTGGTGTAATCATTTCGAAAATCAAAATAAAAGAATTAAAATTACAAAATCTACAAAAAAAGTGAGATTTTTAGTGTGTCGACTTGGTTCGGTGGAATATTTTGTTTATCAGCGTTTCTCATTAGAAATATGTGACCGCTGGTACTAATATGAACCCTGATTTAAGTCAAAGACATACATTCGTTGCGAAAGTTCTGATGAGATGGTGTAGCGCCCATCGAAACTGCGCAGTCAACTTTCAGCTGCAACAATAAAGGTCTCACTTTGCCTTCTTTGCTAATTTTGGGTTCTGCTGAAGACTTCGGCACAACCTATGGTCTCGAACCAAAATAAATGACAAGACATACAACATAACAGACCAACTATACATACAAACAACAACAATTACAAATACTTTTAAACATCTAACCCTGCTATAACAAAACACGTCAATATTTGAAAAATAATTAAAATTGCCTTGTATAACACATTAAAATCGGTAACGTATTTCAGGAGTTACAGGCGATTGAATGAACACACCTTTTGAAAAAAGTAGTATGTTTTCCCACTGATGAATTGGTCATAACTCGTAAAAAAATCAATTTTTTTTTCAAAAATACGTATACAATATTTTTATGGGAAGGAAGAATACATACACAAACTTTCAAAACAATCGCAGCTATCGAGATCAAAAGCCGTACCGCTTGACATGTCTTTAGTTATTCAGCTCTCACAACAGAGGATAGCTCTGGCTAGAGTTATATGGTTTGAGTGCCATAGTAGCAACCCGAAGTTCCGGCCTTTTTAAACAGAAATGGAAAATAGTGAAAAAGTGGTTCCTTTGCAACATTTTAAAATAACTTTCAAGTCCTTCAAAATTCTGTGACAACTCCATGTTAAATTCATTGGTGAAGATCCCAATTTTCACTATTTCCGCATCACAAGATGAGCATCTTGTTACTTCTTTGGGTGCTCTCTTTTTGCACGGTTTCCATTTCATTCTTCCTTCGGCGATAGACTTTGCTGCATTCTCATTTTTCTTTGCTCTAGGTAACTCTACCACGAACTTCGCATTGCTAGTGACTGTTACTCTACATATATGCAGCGTCTTTCTTGCAGATAAATGGCGGTATTGCTAGTCATACCATGATTTTTTGGGGGGGAGATACCTAAAACCTAGCGTACTCGCGGCTTTCCATTTCACTCTTCCTTAGGGTGATAAGCGTTTCTCCTTTCTGATTTTTTGCTTTTCTCTAGATAATTCTCCCACGAACTTCGAGTAGCTGGCGATTGTAATGTTGCGGCATTCTTAGTCGCATCATGATTTATTTGAAGGGAGTTCAGTCCAGAAACAGTTCTTCCAGCGATGTCCATGAATTTAGAACTAATATCGTTAATAAGGAAATCTTCTTTTGCAGCGGCTGTGCTAGTGTGCCAGGTGAGCTAGTTCAGCATATAGCAATTGTCTAATTTTGGGCACTTATCTCGCTAGTTACTTTAATATAGAATTGTAACATGTATTGACGATAAATAACACTGTGCAAAAATCAAAAAACTCTGGGAAGTGATAGTTTATTTCTTGTAGATATTGTTTGGGTAATTCCACAAGATTTTGACCCAACATGGATTTCGACCATCATCGATTTTGATGAAATTGGGCACATACATTCTACTAGTGTTTGCGGGCAATGTACAGTTTACCGTAGCTCAAAATAGTACGTGGCTTAAGTTTTATAGTGGTCCAAAGTTGGTTATCTCGGGGGCTTTTTGGGAGAGATGGCTTCCTTATCGATATCATAACTTTGGATCGCGTCATCAGATTTTAACTATATTGATCTCATCTGAAGGATTATAACCTCCTCTTTCCGAATCTGTATGAAAATATGAATGTCCTTGTGATTCAAGGACTCCAAAAATTAAAAATCATTTTAATCCTTAAATATCCTGAAAAACATATCTTTAATTTTCATTATTTTGTTTTGTATTTTAGCTTATATTATTCTCTACAAAATATCAAAAAATCAGAGTGGGTGGCCATAGGTTAAGAAATAACGGCAGTTTTTTCCAAAGTATTACTTTATTCCAAGGTCAAAATTTTTCATTCATATTTATGCACAGTAGAGTCGCTTCAAAAAAAGTTGTCGATGTTCTCGACTAAAATAAAAGATTCGTTTGTTTTACGGGTTCTCCCAAAATATTTCGCTTTTATCGTGAGCTGGACGCGTGCAAAACAAAAACTCTATAAAGCAGGTTTTTCTTGAAAAGAATTCACTATGAGAATGGTATTGTGCAAAAAATCCATTAGTAATTAAAATCTGGCCCGAGCCTTATCAAACCGTATCAATTACGCTAAATTTACACTTTTTAGTCCCACTTGTGTTTTTAGTGGCTTTATGAACCGATTTAGGGTCGCACATTTTTTTCAATTGTTTAAATCTGAAATAACAACTGACACATAGAGTCATTTGCATCGTAAACAGATTCTACTCGTATGCAAAGCGTTTTTAAAAAATCTGATATTTCGTAGTTTCAATTGATAGACGAAGGGAAAAATTGAAATGGTTGTTAATGCAAAAATAATACAGATAGAAACATGAAGTTTAAAGTATTTTTAAAAAATATTCTTCTCTTTCATTTGATGCCCATATCGCCATTCTATGGCACGCACAAGTACGAAACTAAATTATTAAAAATTATTAAAATTATTAAGAATAATCGTGTCGCACGAAGGTATTGTTACAGCTTATGTACATTTTTCCTCCCAATTTATCCATTGAAATACCGAAATTTCAGATTTTTTTCAAATGTTAGCTTTGAATAAGACTAGAATGTGTTTATGATGCCAATGACTCCATATGTCAGTTGTTATTTCACATTTAACCCATTAAGGACGAACCGTTTGAAAAAAATGTGCGTCCCTCAATGGGTTAAGAAGTTCTTAAAATTGCAAATGGCGATCAATCTCCAACGAGCACCTAAAAACATAAATCGAACTAAAAACGCGGAAAATGAAAATTTTTGAGCTTATGAAATAACGCAATACTTTGGAAAACAGTCGTAATGTTTTAACCAATGGCCACACCACTCTGAATTTTTGATATTTTGTAGAGAATAAAATAAGCTAAAATACAAATACAAAAAATGAAGGAAATAAAAGATATGTTTTTTTAGGATATTCAAGGATTAAAATTATTTTTAATTTTTGGAGTCCTTGAATCACAAGGACATTCATTTTTTTCACACAGATTCGGAAAGAAGATGAGATCAATATCGTTAAAATCTGATGACACGATTATCGATAAGGAAGCCATTTCTCCCAAAAACCCCGAGATAACCAAATTTTGGACCACTGTAAAACTTAAACCACGAACTACGTTGAGCTATGGTAAACGGTATATTACCCGCAACCACTTGTAGAATGTATGCACAAAATTTCATCAAAATCGGAGATCATGAAAATCCAAACGTATGCTTTTGGGGTCGTTTTCTGTTGGAAAAAAAACATTGTTAAGTATACCGATCGACTTAGAATCACTTTCTGAGTCGATTTAGCAATGTCCGTCTGTCCATGTATTGCTGTAATCAAATTACAGGTCGCAATTATAGTCCGTCCGATCTTAACAAAAATTGACACAAGTAAGTTTTGTGGATCAAAGACGAACGCTATTTAATTTGAGGCAAATCGGTTAAGATTTAGATATAGCCCCCATACAAATGTCACTCCCGATTTGACATTTTCCGCTCTAGAAACTACATATTGAACTCGATTTTCTTTAAATATGGCAGAACATCTTATAATCCAACTGGAAACACCTATGCAGAAAGTGGCTAAGATCTGTTCAGATTTAGATATAGCGCAAATACAAATGTTGCTCCCAAATGTTTAACCGATTTTGGCCAAACTATACATATTATAGTTCACCTATTTCGTTCCAGATTTCAATATACCCCCATACAAATGTCCTTTCCGATTTAACATTTTTTGTCAAACACATACATTTACAGGATACAAAAATCCTTCCCATTTTCACCGAATTAAATTGTATTCGGATTGAAAGTGGAGTGTAGTATCATAGAGTCGGCCGCGCCCGACTGTAGCCTTTTCTTTACTTGTTTTAAACAAATTTTAGTCATATATGAACTTTGGCAATGTTTTTCCAATAAATATAAAGTAATAAATAAAGTAATTATTTGGTAACCGCATGACTTGTATGCTATTACACATATAACTTCGCTACGTCTAGTTTCCTCTGTGTGGTGTTACGGACTTTAGTCGCTATACTCAACCGGTAGTGTTGCTTCGCGGTAACTTGTTCCGAATCTATATTAGCACCAACAAAATCGATCTGATTTTGACCTGTGAATATTGAAATGTGGGAATTTAGGACGTTTCACTACCAAGTTTGCAAAGCGTCAGACTTTTTCTGCTGTGTCTGATGTTGCCATCGAAGCTGAATTTTCTTACAATCGAACAAAGATGTTTCCCTTTCCGAAAGGACAATACAATTTCCTAGAAATATTGGGGTAGCTCGATTCATTACACCGTGCGACAATACTCTTTACAGTCAATATACTCATGAGACTAGACGTCGCACAGTAGTTCAAAATCAAAATCCATCGGCCAAAATTCAATATCTGTTGTTCTAGTAGACATTTGGGAGTTCTGTAAAAAAACAAAATTAGACAAGGGCCAAAGGATTATTTTGAGATATTAACATTAAAAATCGGGCAATTGGATATATTTTAAAAATCGATCCAAAGTTGATTTCTTTTCGTATTTTTCGATCTTAAAGAAAATTAAAAAAAAAATAATTTTTATTTTTTTTGTTTTTATGTTTTTTTTAACATATTTTACGTATTTGTTCACAATGCAAAGAAAAAATTGTATTTTTTTGTATTAAAGATTTTCACGTTTTTCAGATTTTGAAAATTGAAAAAAAAACGTAATTTCTTTTTTTGTCTTTGTCGAACTGTTTCTCTCACATTTTTAGAGATTTTTCACTCAGATCTTTTTTATTAGAAATTGTGGTTTCTTAGCTTTATTATGAAGCCTATGTTTGTGCCAAATATAGTTTGTTTACAATAAGTATTTTAACAAATATGCTTTTTGAACAAATGTCTGACTTTGAACCAAAACAACTTTTTTCCTTCAAAAGCCTTTAACGAAATGTATACATATTTGGAAAGGCTGAAAAGGGTTCCCCGCTTTTGTAGGGTATCTTTTGCCTGCACAAAATTGCAACTTTGGAAGATAGGATACATTTAGTGCAAAGACAGATTTTTTAGTTCCAAAACGCAATTTATTCAGTTTGGTTTCATTAGTTTCTGAAAAGTAGGTACGGCGATAAAGGTGATTAAATTTCCTTTATAGTTTTGACGTCATAATAAAGCTAAGAAACCACAATTTCTAATAAGAAAGATCTGAGTGCACAAAAGTCAGAGTCTCTAAAAATGGGTAAGAAACAGTTCGACAAAGTCAAAAAAAGAAATTACATTTTTTCAATTTTCAAAATCTTGAAAACGTGAAAATCTGTACTACAAAATTTTGGGTTCTGCTGAAGACTTCAGCACAACCTTTGGTCTTAAACCAAAATAAATGACAAGACATGCAACATAACAGACCAGCAATACATACAAACAACAACAATACACACGAGGTGCAGTGAAGACGGGACATACCGTACAACAACAACCTTCGCATTGTTGCGAGCGATGCGAGCACATGCATAACATTGAATTGGCAAAGTGAGATTTTTAGTGTGTCGACTTAGTTCGGTGGCATATTTTCTTTATCAGCGCTTCTCATTTGTCGTATGTGGCCGCTGGTACTAATATGAACCCTGATTTAAGTCAAAGACATACATTCGTTGCGAAAGTTCTGCCGAGATGGGGTAGCGCCCATCGAAACTGCGCAGTCAACTTTTAGCTGCAACAATAAAGGTCTCACTTTGCCTTTTTGCTAATTTTGGGTTCTGCTGAAGACTTCAGCACAACCTTTGGTCTTAAACCAAAATAAATGACAAGACTATTTTAATTTTCTTTAAAATCGAAAAATATGTAAAGTAGCCAACTTTGGACCGATTTCTAAAATATATCCGATTTTTAATGTTAATATCTCAAAATAATCCGTGGGCCCTTGTCTAATTTTGGTTTTTACAGAACTCAAAAATGTCAAAAGTTATTGCATTTTGACCGATGGATTTTTGAATCTGAACCACTGTGCGTCATATGTAGGTGAACTGTGTACTTAGTTTTCCATTTGATGATTTGTCTTCTTTTTTAAGGACATTTAATTTTCAATTTTCGCACTTTTGCGAGTCTTACAAAGGCGATATGGGCATCAAATGAAAGAGAAGAATGTTAGTTAAAAATATTTTAAATTCAATGCTTCTATCTATATGAGTTTAACATTAACAACCATTTCAAATTCCCCGCTAAAAAAATTAAAAATAAATAAACTTTAACTTTTTTAAGGTGGGAAAAATTGAAATATTTGTTAATGCTAAACTAATACAGATAGATGATTGAAATAAGAAATATTTTTAGCACATATTGCTCTCCTTCATTTGATACCCATATCGCATTAATATGAATGCCAGAAGTATGAAAATAAATTATTGAAACATCTATATCCTTTGGAAAACAAAAGTAGAAAAGATTTTCCACTTCAACGTGAGTTTCAAAAAATTTTTAATACAGATAGATGATTGAAATAAGAAATATTTTTAGCACATATTGCTCTCTTTCATTTGATATCCATAATGCCTTAATATAACGGCCAGAAGTATGAAAATAAATTATTGAAACATTTATATTCTTTGGAAAACAAAAGGAGAAAAGATTTTCCACTTCAACGTCAGTTTTAAAAAATTTTTGACACGGATTTTTTTCAACAAAAAGTAGATTGAATTTTATTAGTTTTTAGAATCTGAAAATTATGTTCAGCCTTCCCAATTCACTGGCGAGTGGCCGTACCGACAATTGTTCTTATTTGCAATCTATACTACATTAGCCACACCGGAGTTTAGGTGGATTTTTATGCTGCTGCTTTATTTTTCTCTTTGTTCGTTTTATTTGCAACAATTTGTTTAAAGCACACACAGATGAACAAACAAAACAATGCTTCACGAGCAACAATAACGAATGTCAATGGCGAGGCGATGACGATGCCACCAGCGACACTGACAGTGGCAAATACGGGCTGCCGAACAACAGTGAAAGCTGTGAAAGTCCTGAAAGCGCCACCAGCAGCAATTCAGTCGTCGCCGTCGTCAGCAGTCAGTCCGTCACCAGCCAGCAAAGGTAAAGCTGAAAGTAACAATAAAAGTGCGAACAAATAATAAATTATTTACACGTCTATAGTGTCAACTGGTGATGGTATATTGTCGTCATCATCATTGTGTTGGGGGTTCGGTTCCACTCTTTTCATTGGTTTTGTTATAGCTGTAATTGCTATGCCGCCATACGCGCCACCACACCAAACCCCACCCCATCCACACTGGCCTCCCGCGTCATTGACTTATGGGTCGCACCTCGACGAACAATTGCTGGTGTGCAGCAGGCAGCCGGCACCAGGCACAATATCAAATGTTAAATTTGTAAAATTAATACAATGAGCGAGCGAGTGCGGCAGAGGCAAGGAAATGGGGGCAACATTGCGACGATTTGTTATTCCCAATTTAACAGCAACAACAGCATCGACATCGGCAACATGAGCAACGACATATGGCTGCGATATCATTCCATTGTTGATTGTAATGCAATTTTTCGGTAATTTGTTGTTAGATGACATCTATTGATTGCAGATACAATTACAGACTCATGCATAAATACCGATATCGTTTATTGTCCCCAAAAACATGGTAGGCAGGCAGTTAGGAATTCAAAGGAGGGCGGACTTTCTCTCATATGTATATATGTGTCTATGTATCGTTGGTATACTAAATGACTGGACAGGAATTAATTTCACAGATTGTCTGTGATAACTATCACAGGCATAGATTACATATTGCCAAACAAAAAAGGGGTGGGGTGGCAACAATGGTCTATAGCTTTGAAGCATAGAGGGACAAGACAAACGAAACAGCGCAGGGAAATAGAAAATATGATCTCAATCATGTGAAATCGTGGTGAGACAAATGTACTTTATTTCAAAGCCATCCAATTTAAACCACTACAACTGGATTTTCAAGTTTTAATGTCATCAGTACTGTCTGTCGTGTGGTTCGCTTTAAAACTACTCCCGTAGGTCAGAGCAGGGAACTTGGCTTCTCAGACCGCGATGTTTGTCCGCAGACGTCTTTTGGATGCCGAACTTATTGTTTTTGTACACTCCACGAGAGTATTATGTCTTTGTGCATTTGATTGTAACACCCAAAAGGAAGGGAGATAGACCCATTGTTAATTATACCGATCGTCTTAGAATCACTTTTTGAATCGATTTAGCAATGTCCGTCTGTCTGTCTGTCTATCTGTCTGTCCGTCCGTCTGTCTCCTCCATACGAATTTCACTCTTTTCACTATAGATATTTTACATATTACAATAGATTTTATTCAAAATTCGCAAAACATCTTATATTTCAACTAGAAACACCTGTGGTAAAAATGTGTTAGATCGGTTCAGATTTATATATAGCTCCCATACAAATTTCGCTCCCGATTTGACTTTTTCCGCTCTAGAGACCACATATTTCACTTTATTTGATTCAAATTACCTTGCATTACCATATAATTCTACTACAAACATCGGTGTTGAAAATGGATTAAATCGGTTCTGATTTAGATATAGCCCCCATACAAATTTCGCTCCCGATTTGACTATTTCTGCTAAAGAAACCACATATTGTATCGGATTGTCTTCAGATTTGGCAAAACATCTTATATTTAAACTAGGAACACCTATGTTGAAAATAGGTCAGATCGGTTCAGATTTATATATAGCTCCCATTCAAATTTCGCTCTCGATTTGACTTTTCCTGGTCTAGAAACCACATATTTTTACAGAACTTCTTCAAATTTAGCAAAACATTTTATATTTAAACCAGGAACACCTATGTTGAAAATAGGTCAGATCGGTTCAGATTTATATATAGCTCCCATTCAAATTTCGCTCTCGATTTGACTTTTTTTTGGTCTAGAAACCACATATGTTTACAGATCTTCTTCAAATTTGGCAAAATGTCTTATATTTCCATTAGAAACACTCATGGTGAATACAGGTCAGATCGGTTCAGATTTATATATAGCTCCATCACAAATTTCACTCCTGATTTCACTTTTTCGACTCAATACACCACATATTTTAACAGATCTTCTTCAAATCTTGTAAAATATCTTATATTTCAACTAGAAACACCCATGGTGAAAATGGGCCAGATCGGTTCAGATTTACATATAGCTCCCATTCAAATTTCGCTCCCGATTTGACTTTTTCTACTTTAGAAACCACATATTTTAACAGATCTTCATCAAATTTGGCAAAATATCTTACGTTTCCATTAGAAACGCCCATGGCGAAAATGGGTCAGATCGGTTCAGATTTATATATAGATCCCATACAAATTTCGCTCCCAAATTTTTCCGCTCTAAAATCCACATATTTTAACAGATTTTCTTCAAAATAGGCAAAACACCTTATATTTCAAGTGGAAACACCTGTGGTGAAAATGTGTTAAATCGGTTCAGATTTACATATAGCTCCCATACAAATTTCGCTCCTGGATTGACTTTATCCACCCTAGAAACCACGTATTTTCACCGAATTTCTTCAAAATGATCATAACACGTTTACTTGAACTGATAAAACTTTTTGTGAAAGTTAGTCCCTTCATTCCGTGTTTGGATATAGCCCCGATACAAATATTCCTCTCGATTTGACAAATTGGTTCAGGTCTATTAGCCTATGATTAGGAAGCATACAAAAACCCTTCCCGTTTTCACTTTATTACCGAATTGAATTGTGTTCGGGTAGACTTTAGCCTTTCTTACTTGTTTTTTTTTTGGAAATTAATGGACAGTAGGTGTGGGATAGTGTTGTATGGGATTTTTAGGACCTCGATTTGGATACGCTAGAACTCCATAGTTTTTGAGGCTCGCGAAAATCTTTAGCCATAAAATGGGGGTGGTGTGGTGAGTCTAAGTGACCGCTCATCGTGGTCAAAGATGGGGAAAAGGGCTAAAAATACACAAAAAGCCCAAAAACTGACTCGGAGTCGCCCTCAGAGGGGTGAAATGTAAGACCGGCCCCATTAGTTTTCGGCCCCATTAGTTTCGGGAAGTCCCGAAATGCGAAAAGTCGGTTCCGAAGAGGGGTGAAAAGCTGTCTTGTGGCCTAATTGAGTCAGATGCTTACTTTCTGTCTGTCACCACATGATACATGGAAAAAGTCGCCAGATGCCATCCCTGACACAATACCATCGACCTAACAATAGTGATGAGCTGACGGACTATTGGAAACTAAACACGGCGACTGAAGATAAACAGTCGAAGCTGCGACACTGGAGAATATTTCTTCTGCGGCCGTCTTGCACAAATATTATTTCGGGAGATTTAATGAATTTATCTCAAACCATACAACAAAAATGAAACAAGTAATGCACACCAATCAAACTATAATTTTTTGATTAAAACGATTTTTCATTCTCTGATGGAGTTTCTTTTAAAAAAGACATCCATTCCGCGAATTTTGACCGGAGGAGAATATCTGTTACAAATATTTAAAATTTCATGTTTCTATCTGAATTATTTCAACATTAACAGCCATTTCCAAATACTCCGTAGACGGAGTCTAGAGGAGACAATTCACTGCTAATAAAAAATCAGTTCTCGGTAATACGTACTCAAATTGAATAAAATTTCCATAAGTTTCTCCAGAAAGTTGCACCCGCTTCTTCCTATCGACATCCCATGAACACAATGCCGACATTTATATAGTGAATCACAGCAAAATACAACGATAGAGCTGGCTGGGACATGTTGCGTGGAGAGATGACGGTACTCCAGAGAGATAATGAACACGAGGGCTGAACAACATGAAGATCTATCGAACCTTTGTGCGAGGGAAAACCGACATGAAGAATATCTATCGAACCTATGTGCAACAGATGAGCGCTAAAGGAGGATGTCTCCTAAAGACTAGAACGCATGTAAATAATTAAGGGGAAATTCGCTGCTGATAAAAAATCAGTTCTCGGTAATACGTATTACGTATGCATAACACTTCCATAAATTTCTCCGGAAAGTTGCACCCGCTTCCTCCGGTTTTAAATGCCTACGAAGTCTTCACACCAGAGCATCCCATCATCCGCAAACGCTGCTTAAGTATTTAAACGAGAATATATCTAAATGCATAAATAACTATTCATTAAAATGGCTTGGAGCTCATTTGTAGGAAAAAAAACATAGTTTTTATTTTTATTCCATTTCTTTGGCTACGAGAGAGGCGCACACACATTAAATTGTTGTTGAGCGCCAGCAACAACCAACCAACACCAACATCCAGCAGCAACAGTAACATCAAAATCATCAGCCACAACAACAGTAGCAGCAACAATGCTCACATCATAATGGAATATGTTGTTAAAGTTTTGAAAATAATGGCCTTAATCTGGGCAATAAAATAAAATTACAACTACCCTTTGGACCATGTCTGCTCCCGCCAGCCATCCAGCCCCCGACGTGGTGAAAACAGTGCGCCACGAGTACCGGTTTGCGATACAAAATAACTGCAAGTGAAACTCTTTCTTCATTACCTAAATTTTGGGAAATAAATCCTTGAAATTACTTTTTGTGGCTGCAAAACACTTTGGAGCACATTCCCTGGCACTCACACACATACTCTATGGATCTCCTTTCTCACTCCTTGCTGGTGCAACAAAATATTTTTGCTAAATATGTTCTATACGACCCGGGTCGGGTCATAAACTGTGTACCTACATTCTGGTAGAGGCAACGACAACACTGCTACTACTCTGTGGCACGTAGCAGTAGTAGCACGAAACATTAGCTGGAGTCTTCGCACAGTGGTTTGAGACAGATATATTAATTATATCAAGAACAGAACATGGCCAACTAAGGCACCAATACAAGGGAATTATATTGGTTGGTTGATTTGCTTGAATGCTCCGTTTCACGGGAGAATTGAGTAGGCACCGCATTGAATGGACCTCACCACTTGGAGCTTTTGATGAGATCGATGACATCAATTTCCGACATATCAGCGACGTCGTGTGGTAATTTTTTCCCCAGGGCATGTGCCGAAGGTTTATTAGAAAATTACTCTACAGAGTTTCTCCATCCTCTTCGTTGCCTCCGCTTCTCCAGTGATCCTCGAATTGTAGCTTGAATCTTCGCGCAGCTTGACAGAGCCATCGGCATTGCAACCAACTCCGATATCCAATGTCCAACCAACTCCGTATCGGGGGTAGATCCAATCATCGGTCACTCATCTGTTCGTTTGTTCCCATAGAAGTAATTGTTTCCCCAGGGCCTATCCCGAGGGTTTATTAGAGGTGGGAGTCGCATAAGAATTGATCGAGTGTTTCTCCATCATCTTCGTTGTCACAGCTTATCCAGTGATCCTTGAATTGTAGCTTGAATCTTTGCGCAGCTTGAATATTAAAAGAGCCTGTCGGCGTTGCAACCAACTCCGTAGATCCTATCATCGGTCATTCGTATGCTCGTTCGTTCCCATAGAAGTCACTACGCCCAGGCTTCCAACTCAGTCTGGCAGCTCCTCAATGCACGACTAGAGTTGTGTGATGAGGTCCTATGTAACCCAAAGTACCTAAAGATGAAAACTTAGAAGAACGCTGCAGCTGTCAAGAAGGTGGAGTGAAGATGCTTACTTCAGTGATTTTTTTCACTCAACCAACACTCAGAGACTGTCTCCCAAAAATGGAGCTTATTGCGTTGGCGGAAAGAAGATAAGGTATTAGAAGGAGAAAAGCGGGAAAAGTCTTTGTTGACGTCTGTTTTAAACCTCTGAATATCATAATTAGCTGGGAAGATATCTGCCAGAAGTCGATTCCACTTACGGATAGTACGGGCGAAAACGAATTCATTCTGTAATGTGTGGTACGGTCGTTTGTCCAATCGACCAGAAATGAGTGAGAGTTCCTGGAAAGTCGCGTATCTCTACCGAACGTTCTCACAAACATCATGGAAGTATCGATAGAACAAGGACACACAATACGACGATGTTTAAGGGAAACAATAGCATTGAATATCCTACTGTCACCTATCGCCCTCCTCTAGGCATGACGACTTGATCGAATGAATACGAATCACTGGTTGCTGTTATCCGCGAATGAGTAGATTGGATTCGAAGTCCGATCCAACAGGTCGTCGATGAAAATAAAAAAAGGAGGAGGAAAGGACAGAGCCCGGTGGTACTCCTGCGGTTAACCTATGCTCTTCGGATGAGAACCCATTTACAACAACACGTAAAGTACGATCTCTGAGCAAGCTCGATATGAATCTAGAGAAGTCAATCACCTTTTTTCCTCAATTTCTTGATAACTTGGTCTATGATTGAACGAGTACGAATGACAGAGGTTGCTGTCATCCGCGAAGGAGTAGATTGGATTCGAAGTCCGATCCAACAGGTCGTCGATGAAAATAAGAAAAAAGGAGGAGGAAAGGACAGAGCCCGGTGGTACTCCTGCGGTTAACCTATGCTCTTCGGATGAGAACCGATCTCTGAGGAAGCTCGATATAAATCGAGAGATTTATATGCTAAATGCGATTGGAGGATTTCTTCTCAATGATCATCGTTGTCACATCGGTTGGCCTTCACCATGCTCTCTTTGACAACAACTATAACATACACATCCCAGTCAGGGATAACTGGGTCCAAGGAATTCATGGTAGGAGTCACAAGCTCATATTTTCACAAACGGAACTTGATTGTAGGTTTGAATATGGACTACAGTGCAGGGCACTGGATGTTAACTTGACTAGCAGTGTTTACCAATCCGAACTATTGACTACTAGATAAGTGGTAGTGCCAATGATCCAAGACTATCGCGCAATTCTTCAAGAGATGACACCTTTTGATCTGAGGAAACGTTGAGGCTATCGACTTTGTTAGATTAGGAACGACTATACCCTATTGATGTTAAAGTTACATCAGAATCGGAACACGATCCAGATGCTGGGTTCGAGTCGAGTGACTTTTATAAGAGCTATGAGAACAAGAAGGAAGTTCAGAGTTTCGATCACCTTCTCTGTGCGAAGAATTAGTGATACTGGATTGATATTACGCTGAAGCCTCGTAAGTTACACGGGTTGGTTTCGATGAGAAGAGTAAAATCCCGTGTTCCTAAAAATAATCTCGTCTGCTCTAAGTGAGTGGGGAAATTTCTTTCAAGGGAACGTTGGAAACTAATGATGTTAAAGTTACAGCAGAAGGCTTTGTTGCTGGCAAATCGGAAAACCCAGTATCCATGTCCGGATACTGGGTTCTAGTCGAGTGACTTTTGTAAGATGTTTCGAACTCCATCCCTGTGCGGATAATTGCCGATATTGGATTCAGATATATTTGAAGCCTCATGAGTCGCTTGTATTGCTTTTGAGAGGAGTAAAATGCCGTGATCATAATAATAACCTATCCTGGTCAAAGTGAGCCGGATGCATTCTTCCTCACTGCTTCACCTAAACTAATTTTTTGGGCACCACTGTACATAATAAACCGTAGATTGTGGTGTGGGTTATCGCAAGCAGGCCAGCCCAATGATCACTGTCTCTACGTCCTTAACACAAACGTTGTTATTACTTTTTATAACTGCGTGTGGCTGGGTGAGAAAGTGTTGCTATCCGAGTACATATATACAAATACACACACACACCGACATATTCTACGCTTTCATTTTATTACGGAAATTTCTCTATATAAAAATTATAAACGTTTTAAGCACTTTTACCCTTAGCCTGAGCTTAAGCTACCATCAAAGGAAACACTCGAGGATGAAACAACAAAACTTGCATTATTGTCTCCCGTAGTCCCCCTCCCGCACCTCCCACTCCTTCTCCTCTGTGGCTGAGCAACATCTTACAACGCTATGCAGCTGATTGATGTTGTTTCAACACTTTGTGTCTGCACGGGCAAGTGCGTGCCTGCGTGCGTTTGAGGTGCAAGTGTGCCACCGCTTGCGAGTGCGAGTATGAGATTGTTATCTTGGATTATAAACTTAAGTTTATTATTTTGTCCGATGTTAAGTTTTACGAAAGTTTCACCAACTAATCGACAGATCACATTGTATTTTGAATTGTTCGAAGGGGTGGGGGGAGAGTATAAAAAAACTATTTGAACTTTATCGACTTTGTCTCAAGCCGCTCGCTGCGCCACCTCATCTTGGCAGTAACTTCCGGGGCGGTATAGTTGTGGCATTTATTTATTTTAGCAAGAGCTGGCTCTTGCAGCGAGATAAGATAAAAGTTGTTTCTTTTGTAATGTCGCCACGAAAGCGATTATCTATTGTAAATGGTTATACTAAAGCCTAGAATATCCAGGGAAGGTATCCTCAAAGGTATGTACATATTAGCTAGAATTTCAAAGCCATTCAAACCTTTATATGAAATGCTCTTTAGTTTAATAATTTGTCATCTTTCTTTTAAATTTCCGATTTTTTTAAATATCATGTCTTAAATGTTTTGTTTTCCCGAAGTGTCAGATTGGTTCATACAAAGAAACTATATGTTTTGTAGTCTGCCGGGTTGTAACTTATATATATCATCATTATACATCATCTTCATTGAGAAAATTCTATGGTTACAACGGTGGATCTTTCAATCGCTTTTTCTTAAGATGTTAAAATTCATACATAGTGATATGAACTTGTATTTTCTGAGGAAGAATTCAAATCCGTTAGATACGATGCTGCAATACTCCTGAAGGGGAGTTGTCCTAAACACTTATGATTATTAGCCATAGAGTTAATTAAGGGACCATAGGGGATTAAAAGTTAATTTGGAAAAACGCCGAAATTTTGATTAGAAAAGAAAGATTAAAATCGCAGAAATAAATGGGAAAGCTATTGAAAGAAACTGCTAAAAGTTTGAAATATCTGAAAGTACTCCAGAACCGGAAACTTACATGAAATAGCAGAAAGATTAGGTTAGGCTGTAGGAGATGTCCGACAGTTGTATACAACCAACGAGTTCACTCGGGGTCAACTAAATTTAGCCTATTGTGGTTTCTGGGAGTAGAGGAGATATAGAAGGGTTAGAATAGCAGGAAAGAAAGTCAAATTCTTAAAATAAAATCAACTACAGGGTGGCTGATGAAGGTTGCTACATTAAGAATCTCGAATATAATAATATACTAACTTTGTCATTCCGTTTGTAACACCTTGAATATCGACCTGAGACCCTATAAAGTATATATATTCTTGATCGTCATAAAATTCTAAGACGATCTAGCCATGTCCGTCTGTCCGTCTGTTGAAAGCACGCTAGCATCTAAACGAAAGGAGCTAGAACGTTAAAATTTTCCACAAATGCGTCTTATAGTCGTAGATCGGTTGGGATTGAAATGGGGCGAAATCGGCCCAAAGGGAAAATTTTTCCCTCACAAGGACTAAAAATAACCATATTAATCCCTAATATTTTAGCGTATTTAAGCATGTTTTTTGAACATGTCTGTTTATAAAGAGTGATTTTTTTGAGGTTAGGATTTTCATGCATTAGTATTTGACAGATCACGTGGGATTTCAGACATGGTGTCAAAGAGAAAGATGCTCAGTATGCTTTGACATTTCATCATGAATCGTCTTACAAACGAACAACGCTTGCAAATTATTGAATTTTATTATCAAAATGCGTGCTCTGTTAAGAAAGTTCATTGCGCGCTTCCATTTTATGGTCAGTTTAATCGACCCACTGAAGCGGCTATTCGGGCTATTGTGACTAAATTTCGCACCAAATTTACATTGTTGGACATTAAACCACCAACACGCTTACGTAGAGTGCGAACTGAAGAAAATATCGCAGCTGTATCGGCCAGTGTTAATGATGACCACCAATTTTCGATTCGTCGCCGTTCGCACCAATTGGGTCTCTGTTACTCAAAAACGTGGAAATGCCAAAATTGGACTAAGCGGATGGACCACCTAAGACGCAGCCGCGGTCAACATTTAAATGAAATTATCTTCAAAAAGTAAATGTCATGGACCAATCTAACGTTTCAAATAAAGAACCGATGAGATTTTGCAAATTTTATGCGTTTTTTTTTTTAAAAAAGTTATCAAGCTCTTAAAAAATCACCCTTTATTTGCTTGATATTTGGTATGCGCATTCCCCTTATAGCAAAAACGTGCATCATAAAGTTATTCTTATTTGTAGAGGGTGAAATGGGACAAAAAAGGGATAAAAATGGTACATATTAAACGACAACAGCTAGAAACACGAAATTCAGTGTGTACATTCCTCTAATTGAGTAGATACATAATATAAAAGTTTTTTTTTTCAAATTCGTACTTTTTCTTTTACGGCAAAAATTGGTTGAATCATGAAGTTAGGTTATTTTGCACTCTGTACGTCTGATAATGGATTTTCAAAATTTGTACTTTTGGAATTCAAATAGAATGGAAATACAACCAACTGTATCACCCACTATCTACCAATATTTATGTCTTTGAAAATATTTTTGAAAATATAAATATAAGAATATTTTTTTTGAATTGACGTATTGGTAGCATAACCTTATAAGCGTAGTTTGAAATAATTAAAATCTTATATTTATTTATAAAAATAACTTTTAACTATATTAAATAAATTATATTTGCCTGTAATATTACTGCACTTCTACGAAAACCGACAACGTCTGTGGAATGCAATCCATGGTGGAGGGCATATAAAGTTCGGCCCGGCCGAACTTAACGCCGTTTTTACTTGTTTAAATTCATATAAATTACTAGCAAAGTCATATGTTTGTTATCAGTTTTATCCATCTCTCTTTTTTGGATATTATTTATTGAATTTTCTTTTAGTGGATATAGATAAATCTAAAATAGTAATTTGGAAACCTCCTATCACATAGCACATTACAACCGCAGATCATTTTATATCCTCGATATCATGTTTCTAGATGCAGCCGACCACTTTATAACTTTTTGCACCTCTTTCCCAAAAAGTATACATTTTGAAAAATCACATGTGTTATTGTTTCCCCTAAAAACATGTACTTTATTCGGTAACACGTTCAGCCTTTGTCGCCCCGCATCCTCCTCATAAGTACAAATTTTTCAATATCCATTTATGTTCCGCATTTACGTAATTAAAGGTCTATACAGCATTTGCATCATTTTGTTTCGCGCACCAATCCAAATCCATTTTACATACCAAAAATCACAATTCTAGCTGCAATAGTTAAATTGGTACCATTTTTATCCCTTTTGTGTCGCTCACCCCTTAAAAAGGCACAAAACTGCATTTATATTGCGCTTCTATTTATGTGGTGAGAGGAATTTAAGTACCAAATTTCACGATTCTAGCTGTAATAAAAGTACAGTCGAATTCACGATTCTAGCTACAATACTTTAGTTGGTACCATTTTTATCCCTTTTTGTCTCTCTCACACCAAATTTAGCAAAATCCATTTAGATTGCGCTTCTACGTTGTCAGAGGAATTTACGCACCACATTTCACAACTATAGCTGCAATACTTAAATTGGTACTGTTTTTATCCATCCATTTATCCATTTCGACAAATCCCATTTTACTGCACTTCTACATGATCAGAGGAATGTACATATCAAATTTCACGATTCTAGCTGCAATACTTTAGTCGGTACAATTTGTATCCCTTTTTCTCTCCCTCTCAGCCCTTAAAAGTATAAATTTCGAAAAATTAATGTTACAAGTCTACTTTGTCAGAGAAATGTAAATACCGATTTTCACGATTATAGCTGCAATACTTAAATCGATACAATTTTTATCCTTTTTTGTCTCTTTCCTTCCTTAAAAGTACAAATTTCAAAAAATCCATATTTGTCGCTCTTCTGCATGGTTAGTGGAAGGAACACAACGAATTTCATGTTTCTAGCTACTGCCGTTTAGTCAGGACGAAGGTTAGATGTTTATCCCTTTTTTCGCATTTTACCCCCTAAAAGTACGAATTTCGTAAAACCCTTACTTAGTCGGGGTCTACATTAAATTTGGGATCTACCCTGAAAATTTCATGATGTTAATAGTGGAAGGTGTAGTGACACATATATATGGATGTATATCCTATACATTTATTTATTTGTATTTAAAAAAACTTAAATTGTGGGTGGTTGGGGCGTGTTTATAGAAGGTACCTTGATGAACATTTGTAAATATATACTACTGATCGCAAAAAATAATCAAAATAAAACCGAATTATTATTTTTGGATTTTTGTTTTCTTTTTGCTTGACGAAGGGGATCACCTAGTTTGGAATATATATACAGGGAAGCCAACTTTTTATGGTTTGGGGGAAAAGATAAATCTGTCAGCGAATATCGCCCGAAGTCGATGCTTCGGTACTGAAATTAAAGATGTAATTAATTATGATATTATTGTCATTGGAAATTCAACAGACAGAGCATGTATCCCTAAAAGTGGGCGAATCATGTCCATTTTTCCATGCTTTATATAAGGTTACTTTCTATATATGTTTGTGTGCCACAAAATTTGAAATCAATTTTTGAAAGCTTTTTTCTCAACCAATTTTGCTCAAATTTTGCACACTTAATCATTTTCGATGACAATACAAGGAAATGGAAAAATTTGACCAATTGGACAAAGGGGCGTGGCACCTCCCATACAAAGTTAAAACCTATTATTGAATATTGTCAGTTCTATGACACCTAGAGTGCTGAAATTTTGTGTAAGTGCATCTAGCATCAATTCGCATAGTTGTGCCAAAAATGGGCGGTATTGGAAAAGTGGGCGTGGAACCTCCCATACGAAGTTAAAACCTATTATTGAATATTGTCAGTTCTATGACACCTAGAGTGCTGAAATTTTGTGTAAGTGCATCTAGCATCAATTCGCATAGTTGTGCCAAAAAGGGGCGGTATTGGAAAAGTGGGCGTGGCACCTCCCATACGAAGTTAAAACCTATTATTGAATATTGTCAGTTCTATGACACCTAGAGTGCTGAAATTTTGTGTAAGTGCATCTACCATCAATGTGCGTAGTTCTGCCAAAAATGGGCGGTATTGGAATAGTGGGCGTACCACCTCCCATACGAAGTTAAAACATATTATCGAATAGTGTCAGTTCTATGACACGTATAGTGCTCAAATTTTGTGTAAGTGCATCTAGCATCAATGTGCGTAGTTGCGCCTAAAATGGGCGGTAATGCAAAAGTGGGCGTGGCACCTCCCATATGAAGATAAAACCAAAATTACACCTACTGTAATTTTGTGTAAGTGCATCTAGCATAAACCTGCGTAGTTGTGCCAGAAATGGACGGTATTGGGAAAGTGGGCGTGGTACCTCACATACGAAGTTAAAACATATAATCGAATATGGTCAGTAGGTGTCATAGACCTAGAGTGCTGAAATTTTGTGTGAGTTGATCCATCTGAAATTAAAACCGGTTTTAGAGTATTTCGACACCGAGATGGGCGGAAAGTGGCCGTGACCCTACCCATACGAAATTAAAACCAGTTTTTTAGTATATTCTACAACGATCTTCCTATATTGTTGTGTGTGTTTATTTAGTTGTAACCTGCTTAGACAATATGCAAATGGGCGGGATTTGAAAGGCGCATTTTTGATTCGATCTTTGTAAAATTACACGTTTTCTGTGGATTTTCTTAGCACAACAGTAAAGAAAGGTTATAAAAAAAATATTCATTCGCCAACAGCCAACTTAAGGTTACTTTCTATATATGTTTGTGTGCCGCAAAATTTTAAATCAATTTTTGAAAGCTTTGTTCTCAACCAATTTTGCTCAAATTTTGCACACTTAATCATTTTCGATGACAATACAAGGAAATGGAAAAATTTGACCAATTGGACAAAGGGGCGTGGTACCTCCCATACAAACCACAAATTAAAAATCTATTATTTCTGCTCCTGATAACGGTATTTGAACAAAATTTGGTACGTCGGTTTGGTGTGCATTTTTTAAGTGCTGCTGCAAATATGAGCGGGAATGGACAAAGGGGCGTGGTACCTCCCATACAAACCACAAATTAAAAATCTATTATTTCTGCTTCTGATAACGCAGTAATTTTTCCTTCTACAAAAGATAACTAAAAAAGAATTTCTAGGCCCAATAGAATTCTGCTTACATAGTTGTTATTCAGTATCACTTTAACTCTAGAAAGATTTGTGCCAAGTTTCCATATTATATCCCCGCCTTACGAAAGATATTAATTTTGGCATCCTAAAATTGAGAGAACCCTGTACTATGAGGGCATTTCCTAAGTGTCGTAGTTTCTAAACTTAGTCTTGGAAGCACAATGAGATACCACCTTCAAGATACCCTTTTGGATGTTGCCAGGGTACTTAAAGTAGACCCAATCCTCGCCATCACGTCTTATATTATGTCCTTATATTAGTGACTTCGGATAGACAAGCTGGACAGTTCCACAAGGCATTGACTTATTAGAGTAGGTATTATTTCATATAATATTTCTAGAAAAAGCTATAAGACGAAGTTGATCTATAGAAGACAGAACAGATACCCTGGGCCGTGCGCAGGGGGGGGGGGGGTTTGGGGGTTCAAACCCCCCCCAGAGAGGTTTCGAATATATACATTTTAAAACCTTCTAGACTATCTGAAGCAATAAAATATAGAATTCTTAAGGTCTTTTTAAAATAAGTCTGAAATGGTAATTTTCCAGTAAAATCATGAAAACACGAAAATTACATAAAAAATCGTGGACACTTTCTTGAATTTCGGACAAAGGTTATGAAAAATACAAACAAACTAAACGAATTGTGCCAATTTCAAGATTGTGTAGTGCTAATTTCGCTAATGGACACCAAATTGTTCGGAAAATTTGCATTTTTATTAACCAATACCACTTCTTGACATTCGACTAGAGCTATGTCTTATGAACTTTTAATTGTGTACTGCAATAAAAGTTTGGAAATTTAACAACAAAATCGTTTAGTAATTTAAAAAAGTTTAGATAAGAATCACTATGATATAATAATGAAATCTAAAATATTCTTAAAAAAAGCAAATAATTTGCTTGATGCTTGTAGAGCGCTAAGATGTAACATTTGCGATTGGACATTTTTATGGAACTGTATCTAAATCTGATAAGAATCACTATGATAGCATAATGAAATCTAAAATATTCTTAAATGATATAAGATATAACATTGCGATTGGACATTTTTATGGAGCTGTATCTAAATCTGAACCGACGTGTCTTATTCTCATCACAGATGCAACAACGACAGTTTCTGTTACTTCCAATGTTTTGGGTGTTTGCAATTATAATACAAATCCATTATGACAAACGAAGAAAACTGTTTGATATACATAAACGTATTTCTCTTTCTTCATTTGCAACAACTGGTGACATGTTTACCGCAAATAAGCTAATTTTTCCCACAAAAGAAACTCGAAAACGATGTTCACGTGTCTAAAATTTCGTTTCTACGAAATTCATTTTTTCTCTGCTTATTTATTTTAAAATCTACTTTAAAGTTGCGAAACAATATGAAATGAGTTTTAACTTACTAAAATTTTTGTTATACAGGGTGGTTGATGAATGACACTACATTAAGAAACTAAAATAACTTTTTGTTTAATTCATGTAAATTACTTTTTCTTTGTTCATTTGACAACCGATACATTTTTATTAAACCTTTTTAACGGGTTTAAAAATAAAAGAATTTAAATGACATGACGATAGCCGGTGACGTATGTGCAAAATTCATTATTCATTACATCCTGCAGAGTTGCAGTAAGAATTGTCTCAATTGTTGTTCGAATGCATTGCTTTAAATCATCCATTTTTTTTTTTGATTTGGTTTGTAAACTTCCAGATGAAATAACCCCACAAGAAAAAGATAGGTGCAGTGAGGTCACGAGACTTTGGGGGCCAACGAAATGTCGAGTGTCTAGAAATCACCTTCTTGGGGAACTTTCGCAGCAATTCTCTCTCATAGCAGGACCTGGCTATGTGACAAAGTCGCATCATCCTGTTGAAACAACACAGTGTTGAAAGGGATTCACTTTCGATGCAGTTCTGCAAAGAATAAGTCCTTTAACAACAGCATTAAGTAGCATGGTAGCAGTATTCATCAGCCACCCTGTATTTATCACTTATGTCAAATATTTTTCAGAGTTAGTATTTTTTTTGTACATATGTAACAAGTATTATTCAAACGAGAAACAACAAATTCAATAACATGGATCTACGTTGCAAAACGAAGCTCTAAAAAAACAATTATTTGGTTTTTTGGAATTACAATTTCTAGTTGTTTCTTCTTGCATTTCATCGAATACAAAAAACTGTATTTGTTATTCGAATTTATACATATTTAAGATTATAACAATATATATTTTCAAATATTTTGTATTAATCGGAATATGCGTATAAAGATTTTGAGTAAACATCCTGTTACTCATGTCCTATATAAATTAAAAACCCCCAAACTCTTTAGACATCCTATTTAGACCCATACTTTGTTAAAAAGCATATCCAATTTTCTGCATTTATTATAGAAAAAATGCGGGACTGAAGGGTTTATCGCCGAGGAATTTGATTGTTTTTTGTGTAATATTTCTTCAAAATATATATGAATATAAGCCTTCGATTCAAAAGTGGCTATGAACCATTTTCTCGAAAATGAGTTTTTGATGCCCAACTATTCTCAGATTTGGATGTCATCTGTCATATAAATTTGGAAAAGATTTTTTTCTAAAGCCATTTTTTTTAATTTTCTGATTTGCCTATCCTCTCGCACGTTAGTTTGTGACTGCATAAGTGGCTATGAACAAAAAAAAATAGAAATAAAATAGTTCAACAATGGAGCAGCATAAAACCGAAGGTTATAATTCGCTACAACGCTTTTGTTTAAAACATTTTATTTATTTTGTTTAAAACTTTTTATTACATTGAGAATACCAAAATATTTCTTTGGCATGTGATTGCTGACTTCAGGGGGAATATTTGTGTATGAAAAGCTTCAGAATTATGAATGAAGAAAGTTAAAATATAAGGAACTAGCAGTACCCGCTGCTTCGCACGCGAAAAAAACCAGTTATTTGTTAATTTTAGCCGTCTTTGTTTTTGGATAGTATTTATTTAATTTTCTTTTGGTGGATATAGATAAATCTAAAACAGTAATTTGGAAACCTCCTATTAGCTAGCACTCACACACAGTCAAAGGAATGTGCTTGTCGATATGCAATATTTTAGCTGAACTACTTCGTATGTATAATTTTTATAATTTTCTACCAACTTTTGAACAAAAAATTACAACCATTTGTATCCTCGATCTCATGTTTCTAGATTCAGCCAGCCAGTTTATAACTTTTTGCACTTCTTTCCCAAAAAGTACACATTTTGAAAAATCACTATAGGTAAAATGTGTTTTTGCTTCCCCTAAAAATATGTACTTTATTTGGTAACACATTTATTCCTTGTTGTCCCGTATCCCCCTTTTACGTAGAAATTTTGAAATATCCATTTATGTTCCGCGCTTACGTAATTAAATGATTGTACAGCATTTGTATCCCTTTTCGTCCCGCGCACCCCTTAAAAGTACACATTTCGAAAAATCAAACTACTGCGCTTCTATATGGTCAGAGGAATTTACACACTACGATTCTAGCTGTAATACTAAAGTTGGTCCCATTTTTATCGCCACTTAAAAGTACAAATTTCGGAAAAATCAAATTCTACTTCGTTTGCATATGGTCAGAGGAATTTACATACCAAATTTCACGATTCTAGCTGTAATACTTTAGTTGGTACCATTTTTATCCCTTTTTCCCGCTCTTCCCTTAAAAGTACAAATTTCGAAAAAATCAAATATTACTTCGTTTCTATATGGTCAGAGGAATTTACATACCAAATTTCACGATTCTAGCTGTAATACTTTAGCTGGTACCATTTTTATCCCTTTTTGTCCCGCTCGCCCCTTAAAAGTACAAATTTCGAAAAAATCAAATTTTACTTCTTTTCTATATGGTCAGAGGAATTTACATACCAAATTTCACGATTCTAGCTCTAAAACTTTAGTTGGCACCATTTTTATCCCTTTTTATACCGTCCGCCCTCTAAAAGTACAAATTTCGAAAAAATGAAATTCAGAGGAATTTACATACTAAATTTCACGATTCTAGCTGTAATACTTTAGTTGGTACCATTTTTATCCCTTTTTGTCCCGCTCTTCCCTTAAAAGTACAAATTTCGAAAAAATCAAATTCTACTTCGTTTCTATATGGTCAGAGGAATTTACATACCAAATTTCACGATTCTAGCTCTAATACTTTAGTTGGTACCATTTTTATCCCTTTTTGTCCGCTCTTCCCTTAAAAGTACAAATTTCGAAAAAATCAAATTTTACTTCGTTTCTAAATGGTTAGAGGAATTTACATACCAAATTTCACTTCTAGCTGTAATACTTTAGTTGGTACCATTTTTATCCCTTTTTGTCCCGCTCTACCCTTAAAAGTAAAAATTTCGAAAAAATCAAATTTTACTTCGTTTCTATATGGTTAGAGGAATTTACATACCAAATTTCACGATTCTAGCTGTAATACTTTAGTTGGTACCATTTTTATCCCTTTTTGTCCCGCTCTTCCCTTAAAAGTACAAATTTCGAAAAAATCAAATTTTACTTCGTTCTATATGGTCAGAGGAATTTACATACCAAATTTCACGATTCTACCTCTAATACTTTAGTTGGTACCATTTTTATCCCTTTTTGTCCCGACCGTCCTCTAAAAGTACAAATTTCGAAAAATCAAATTTTACTTTGTTTCTATATGGTCAGAGGAATACCAAATTTCACGATTCTAGCTGTAATACTTTAGTTGGTACCATTTTTATCCCTTTTTGTCCCGCTCTTCCCTTAAGAGTACAAATTTCGAAAAATCCAATTTTACTTCGTTTCTGTATCGTCAGAGGAATTTACATACCAAATTTCACGATTCTAGCTGTAATACTTTAGTTGGTACCATTTTTATCCCTTTTTGTCCCGCTCTACCCTTAAAAGTACAAATTTCGAAAAATCCAATTTTACTTCGTTTCTGTATCGTCAGAGGAATTTACATACCAAATTTCACGATTCTAGCTGTAATACTTTAGTTGGTACCATTTTTATCCCTTTTTCTCCCGCTCGCCCCTTAAAAGTACAAATTTCGAAAAATCCAATATTACTTCGTTTCAATATGGTCAGAGGAATTTACATACCAAATTTCACGATTCTAGCTGTAATACTTTAGTTGGTACCATTTTTATCCCTTTTTGTCCTGCTCGGTCCTTAAAAGTACAAATTTCGAAAAATCCCTATTTGTAGCTCGTCTGCATGGTCATTACAAGGAACTCACCGAATTTCATGTTTATAGCTACTGCCGTTTAGTCTGGACGAAGGTTCGATGTTTATCCCTTTTTGGGCCATTTTATCCCCTAAAAGTACGAATTTTGTAAAACCCTTTCTTAGTCGACGTCTACGTCATATTTGGGAACTACCCTGAAAATTTCATGACCCTGGCTTCAGCCGTTTGGTCTGGGGGCTGGTCAATGATAAGTCAGTCAGTCAGTCAGTCAGTCAGTCAGTCAGTAACGCAACTCTTTTATATATATAGATTGCAACGGCGAATTTTGGATTTTTCATCAATTGCAGCGATTTTTGTGACTTTTCTGACGGATGAAGCTGGAACAACACAGAAAATGCGTTTTCTATACAACATTGCCAAGATTTCATGAAAAAAGTTATGGAGTTTACAATAAATCTTATTCTTATTTCAACATTCATAGTGCTCAATTTTAAACATACAAAAGTGGCTATGAACCATGAAACCGCGAATAATAGGAAATTTCGAAAACTTTTTAATCGTAGCAATTAGTAATCCTTTTTGGATTAAACTGTAGAGGAACGAATAATAATTTCTCTTCAAATTAAGGAGAGAATTAGTTTTTTCGCTCTCCTGAATAGTTATGTTTTTGTTCATAGCCACTTATGAATATAAGCCCTCGATATTTATGTATGTAATTTCAAGCAACTATTTAAAAAAAGTTCTACACTTAGAGAACAAGTCTATTAATAAAAGCAGCGATTGTCTCCTGCCTATCAGCAGACACTTTTCTATCATTACAGCTGTTTTTTTTTTGGCATAACAGCAGTTTTCTGCAATCTTACATCACCATTCACACTGCTAAAGAGTCTGCAGTCTGCTAAAATTGGCTGCTGTTAATTAAAATATAAAAAGCGAGTTTAGCTCGAATTTTCGTTTTATATTAGCCTGGGACAATATGCCTATCATATATATTGCTAAAAACAGCAAACAGCTGTTTACCATCTCAGCAGATACAAATCTGCTGTCTCTTTTTTAACAGCAGAAAATCTGCTCTTTCAGTATACTTTTCTGGACGAATGTCTCAAAATATTTCTCGAAGATCCTGGCAATAAAATATGAGTGGTTTCCAAACGCTCCAGTAAAAATATCCTAAAAAGTTGGAAAATTAACTAAGTATGAGTAAAGTTTCCTTCTTTCAAAGCCATAGTAAATAGTTCATTTACTAGAAAAAGGTAGTTTTTAAATGTAGATTTACTTAAAAACATTTCTTTGGATCTAATAAAAAATTCTTACAATTGAGTAAATTCGAACTTATGTGGAAGAATATATTCAAGGTTTTAAGTGAGAAAAAAATCTGAAATTTTTTGTATGGTAAAAATTTACTCGTTTTGAGGAAAAAATAAACAAAATTGTCCTCAGTTTGAGTAAATATTTTCTTGATTTGAGTAAACTTTTACTTAGTTTTAGGAAATTTTCAGCAAAATTTTACTAAGATTTAGTAAAAATTGACTTAGGAAAATTTCAGCAAAATTCTACTTATATTTAGTAAAAATGTACTTGGTTTCCTAAATTTTAATTAATTTTAACTCATTATAGGGTTACTTTTTTATGAGTGTAGATGAAAACCCCCCCACCCCCCAGGGGAAAATCCTGCGCACGGGCCTGCAGATACCAGAAATATACCAAAAGACCTCAAAGCTCAAAGCAAAGATACCTCAAAGCTACCTTATCAATTAGAAGTGTTTTGTTCTTATTCGACATAAAACCACCTAAATGTCTGCTTCGTATTTTGAAGACCCAAAAAAGTCATCTGTTCACATAGATTTTTATACCCTCCACCTCCAGGATGGGGGTATACTAACTTTGTCATTCCGTTTGTAACACCTTGAAATATCGACCTGAGACCCTATAAAGTATATATATTCTTGATCGTTATGAAATTCTAAGACGATCTAGCCATGTCCGTCCGTCCGTCCGTCCGTCCGTCTGTCCGTCTGTTGAAAGCACGCTAGCATCTAAACGAAAGGAGCTAGAACGTTAAAATTTGCCATAAATGCGTCTTATAGTCGTAGATCGGTTGGGATTGAAATGGGGCGAAATCGGCCCAAAGGGAAAAATTTTTCCCTCACAAGGACTAAAAATACCCATAATAATCCCTAATATTTTAGCGTACTTAAGCATGTTTTTCGAATATGTCTGTTTATATTTGCTTGATATTTGGTATGCGCATTCCCCTTATAGCAAACACGTGCACCATAAAGTGATTCTTATTTGTAGGGGACGAAATGGGGCAAAAAAGGGATAAAAATGGTACATATTAAACGACAACAGCTAGAAACACGAAATTCGGTGTGTACATTCCTCTAATTGAGTAGATACATAATATAAAAGTATTTTTTCCAAATTCGTACTTTTAAGGGGTAAAATGGGAATAGAGGGATAAAAATGGTACCAACCAAACGGCTGTACCTAGAATAATGAAATTCGGTGTATACATTCATCTGATTGCATAGACAAGTAAAACACACGGATTTTTCAAAATTCGTATTTTTTTGGGGTTAAAATGAAAAAAGGGGATAAAAATAGTACCAATCAAATGACCGCAGCTAGAGCCATGAAATTCGGAATGTACATTCCTCTGACTGTGTAGACACGGAAAATAAACTGATTTTTCGAAATTCGTACTATTTGGGGTCAAAATAGAAAAAGGGGATAAAAATAGTACCAACCAAATGACCACAGCTAGAGTCATGGAATTCGGAGTATATATTCCTCTGACTGTGTAGACACGGAAAATAAACTGATTTTTCGAAATTCGTACTATTTGGGGTCAAAATAGAAAAAGGGGATAAAAATAGTACCAACCAAATGACCACAGCTAGAGTCATGGAATTCGGAGTATATATTCCTCTGACTGTGTAGACACGGAAAATAAACTGATTTTTCGAAATTCGTACTATTTGGGGTCAAAATAGAAAAAGGGGATAAAAATAGTACCAACCAAATGACCACAGCTAGAGTCATGGAATTCGGAGTATACATTCCTCTGACTGCGTAGACACGGAAAATAAACGAATTTTTCGAAATTCGTACTTTCAAGGGATACAATGGTACAGAGGGATAAAAATAGTACCAACTAAACGACTACAGCTAGAATTCGAATTGCGTAGAAAAGTCAAGGGGGTAAAAATGGTACCAACCAAATGGGCGCAGCTGGAATCATGGAATTCGGTGTATACATTCCTCTGACTGAATAGACACGCACAATAAAAAGTTTTTTTTCCAATTCGAAATTTTTGTTTTACGGCAAAAATTTGTTGAATCATGAAGTTAGGTTATTTTGCACTGTACTTTTGAAATTAAAATAGAATGGAAATACAACCAACTGTAGCACCCACTATCTACCAATATTTATGCTATTTAAGCTTTTTGAAAATATAAATATAAGAATATTTATTTTTTGATTTGAAATAAATAATTAAAACATTACATTTATTTATAAAATTATTTTTTCAATATTTGTATTTGGTTTGGCTATATTAAAAAAATTATATTTGCCTGTAATATTTCTGCACTTCTACGAAAACCGACAACCACTGTGGAATGCAATCCATGGTGGAGGGTATATAAAGTTCGGCCCGGCCGAACTTAACGCCGTTTTTACTTGTTTCTCTTATATATCTTGATGTCGTCATGTTAGTTAGCGTTAGCTTGATTGAAACATCAGCTACGTATATACGCCAGATTACCATTGTCGTCACTAGACAAGATATTGTGACTATCATACCACTGCTATGGCTGATTGATGACTTGAAAATATTATGGTTCCTCAATTCACGTACATATTTAATTCTTCGACCCCAACTCTTAACTATACATTCTTTCTACATTTAGAGTTTTCTGAGGAGATAGATAGTTCCATAGATTCAGCGTCCTCGCTGATGTTGTGAGTGAAATTTCTTCACTTAATCTCGCAGCAGAAGTTTTTAGTTCAGTTTAGTTATTTAAGAATAAATTCAAAACATTTCGTATTAATTTCATTCAAGCATTAAATTGTTACGGTTGTGGCAATAAGACGCTCTTCTAATTTGAAATCTTTTGCAATTTGAATCATTTCTCACCATCTCTCTGACTCACTCTGTCGGAGACTCACACAAAAGGCACACAAAGAACAATTAATACCATCCCAAGGCACCTTTCAACTTCCTATGCATAGCTGAGCAGTCTTGGCAAACACACACAACTGCACAAGATGCATTTATTAGTCTTCCCGGATGGAGAGACTGAGAGAAAAAAAGAAAAAAGGCACAAGTGAATCCATTCATTTTATAAAATTGCGAGAATTATGCGAGATTAAATAAGTTTTTCAACAAACTGCATGCAGCAAATTTTCATTTGCCACCCCTGATATTTAAGCAAATATTAGGTTGGGGGATGGGTGGGGGGTAGTGCTGTATGGAGTACAGAACACTAAACTGCTAACAAAGTTATAATTCATAGTTTCAAAGAAGCATCCACAATAGCCGAGCTCGGTGGCAGCATCGTCGTCTCACTAGCACAGTGCCACTGTTGTTTGGTCGCTGCGGCATCAAGTAACAATTCAAGTCCAGCACATGTGCCACAAGTAGGAATTTTTCCCAAGATCATAAACTTAAATGGTGGCCATAAAGTAAGAGAGAATTCTACTCGCACTAAACTCTTCGCCTTCCTCCTTCCCGAATTCCACAAAATGCTATGGGTGGAGTGAATGAGAATAACCACCAATAAAGGACGAGGCAGAGGAACTAGTTTACACTGAAAGAATTGCGGATTGAATTATATATAATTATAATCTATATACATATATAAAAGAGTTGCGTTACGGACGGACTGGCTTATCATTGATCAGCCCCCAAGCCAAACGGCTGAATCCAGGGGGGTGAAATGGGACAAAAAGAAAAGAAAATTAAAATCCTACTGACAAGTATATATTCAAATACTTGTATTTCGCAATCGTTTTAATCGATTTTGGAGTACTTTAACCCTACTTAAAATTATTTTATATTTATTTTTAATGTTGTTCTTGATTTTTAAAGTGATTACATCCGTACATTACATCATCCTAAACAAGATTATTCTAAATGTGTTGTTCATGTCGATTTAATGGGTTATATTAAAAAAATCCAACCTAACTTTATGAACCAAATATATTGTAAGCCTGATATAGTTTCAATCATGGATTTTATATACATTTTTTCCATGAGCTTGTACACTAAAAAAATTTATGCACACTTCATTAGTAGGTATTAACAGCTGAAATTGATATTTTTTGAAAAACATGCCACATTATTTAAAATAAAAATTAGAGATGTAACACAATATATATTTGCCTAACAAGCTGCGAAAGTTGGAAATTATTTTAAAATATTACTTTCAATGATGCGTTAGTTGTTTACAAAGTGCCCGTTTATGCAATATAATATACTAGCAGTACCCGCTGCTTCGTATGCGAAAAAGACACTTATTTGTGAATTTTAGCCGTCTCTATTTTTTGATAGTATTTATTTAATTTTCCTTTGGTGAAAAGGTCAAAGGAATGTGCTTGTCGATATGCACTATTTTAGCTGAACTACTTCGTATGTATAATTTTTATAATTTTCTACCAAGTTTTGAACAAAATATTACAACCATTTATATCCTCGATCTCATGTTTCTAGTCAGTTTATAACTTTTTGCACTTCTTTCCCAAAAAGTACAGATTTTGAAAAATCACTATAGGCAACATGTGTTCTTGCTTCTCCTAAAAATATGTACACTATTTTTGTCCCGCCTACCCCCTAAAAAGTACAAATTTCGAACAATCCAAATATACTGCGCTTCTACAAGGTCAGAGGAATTTACATTCCAAATTTCACGATTCTACCTGTTGTTGTACTTTAGTTGGTAACATTTTTATCCCTTTTTGCCCCTCTCATCCCTTAAATGTACAAATTTGGAAAAAATCCATTTATGTTACGCGCCTACATGGTCGGAGAAATCTACACGCAGAATTTCACGATTCTAACTACAATAATTTAGTTGGTATAATTTGTATCCCTTTTTTTCCCGCAAACCCATAATAAGTACAAATTTCGAAAAATTTAATTAGATTTGCGATACGTTGTCAGAGGAATTACATACCAAATTTCACGACTATAGCTGCAATACTTAAATTGGTACAACTTGTATCCCTTTTATCCCGCGCCCCCCCCTAAAAGTACAAATTTCGAATAATCAAATTTTACATACCACATTTCACGATTCGAGCTGTAATATTTTAGTTGGTACCATTTTTATCTCTTTTTGTCCCGTTCTTCCCTTAAAAGTACAAATTTCGAAAAAAATAAAATTTTACTTCGTTTATATATGGTCAGAGGAATTTACGTACCAAATTTCACGATTCTAGTTGTAATACTTTAGTTGGTACCATTTTTATCCCTATTTGTCCCACTCGCCTCTTAAAAATACAAATTTCGAAAAATCCCTATTTGTAGCTCGTCTGGTCATTGTCATTGCAAGGAACTCATCGAATTTCATGTTTCTAGCTACTGCCGTTTAGTCAGGACGAATGTTCGATGTTTATGCCTTTTTGGGCCATTTTACCCCCTAAAAGTACAAATTTCGTAAAACCCTTTCTTAGTCGATGTCTACGTCATATTTGAAAATTTCATGACCCTGGCTTCAATGATAAGTCAGTCAGTAACGCAACACTTTTATATATATAGATTATTGATTATAAATCAAACATCACGATGAATCAGCCGTTATAATAAATAGTCATTTAGTAAATTTATCTTCTGGTGGGTGTTATATGTTCAAATAACACCATTATATGGTTTTTATGAAGGTAACTTCATTGGCTATCATATAGTAGGTAGGCCTTAAAACAATTCATCCTTCTGTGGAGTAGGTTTTGTTTCATGCCAAATGTTTGTAACACTAAGAAATAATTGAGATAGAAGAACACTATTGAATATCATATTTTGATATATCCCCCATACAAATGTCCGTACCGATTTCAATTCGTACTGCCCGTACCGCTATTTGTCTTCTTAAAAAAAGCCGCCGATTTTGTCGAGATTAAACACAACATGCTACATTTCAACTAGAGACACCATTGATCCATGTTTTGATATAGCCTCACACTAAAATTTCTCATCTGATTTAATTTCTTGCTGCTGTGAAATCCAAATGCAGTACGAGCTCGATGATCGCAACTAACTGTCCATGTCTGTAGCAATAATAGTCTCAGACTAAACTCAGTAGATTTATTGAACAGGCTTTCGTATATTTATTTAACCCCAAAGGTATGAAAATGATATGACTTATTAACAGCAATGGTATGAAAGTAAGACTCTTGATGTGGAGTCGGCAAATTGATAAATTAATAAGCCCTCAGGAATTCTAAAAATATCTTTTTCAACATTTCTTTCGATATGTCGTGAAATAGAAGTGATTGGATTTTGAAAAATTGGATTCCTAATATACTATAAATGTCTCCCGGTTCCGATATCAACTCTGGAAAATATAAGCTATCGAAACGGCCGGAAACTTCACGTTTTGTAATTTTAATTTTACGAAAACTATCCAAGAAAACTCAAACGAGATTTGAGCAGTTGCGATAACACCGTACGGCAATTTAAAAAAAGTCGCTACACTTAAACCGGATAATATACGTGTGAAACTATAGGAAAACTGGACTTACTTGGCGTTTTTAGTTTTTCATTTTATCATTCTGTTGCCCTTTCACAGGACTACAAAGTTCCAAAAGGATACAATTTTTCTAAAAATATTTTAAATATTTATTCGCAGCCTATGATAACGGCAATAGTGTCAAATTAAAGATTTTTCAAAATTTCAATTTTTCAAAAATTATTTTAAATATTTATTCGAAGCCTATGATAACGGGAATAGTGTCAAATTAAAGAGGAGAATATCTATTGAAAACACTTTAAATGTCATGCTTCTATATGTATTAGTTCAGCATTAACAGTCATTTCAAATTTACCGCTTAGTTTTTCCAGTTTATTCATGTCTTGATGTTTAAGAGGCAAAACTTGAATTGGTTGTTAATGCTAAACTAATACAGACCAAAGCTTGCAACTTAAATTAATATACCCTCCACCTGCAGGATGGGGGCATACTAACTTTGTCATTCCGTTTGTAACACCTTGAAATATAGACCTGAGACCCTATAAAGTATATATATTCTTGATAGTCATAAAATTCTATGACGATCTAGCCATGTCCGTCCGTCTGTTGAAAGCACGCTAGCATCTAAAGGAAAGGAGCTAGAACGTTCAAATTTTCCATAAATGCGTCTTATAGTCGTAGACCGGTTGGGATTGAAAAGGGGCGAAATCGGCCAAAAGGGAAAAAATTTTCCTCACAAGGACTAAAAATACCCATAATAATCCACAATATTTTAGAGTATTTAAGCATATTTTTTCAATATGTCTGTTTATATTCGATTGATATTTGGTATGCGCATTCCCCTTATAGCAAAAACGTGCACCATAAAGTGATTCTTATTTGTAGGGGGTGAAATATGGCACAAAAGGGATAAAAATGGTACATATTAAACGACAACAGCTAGAAACACGAAATTCGGTGTGTACATTCCTCTAATTGAGTAGATACATAATATAAAAGTATTTTTTCCAAATTCTTACTTTTAAGGGGTAAAATGGGAATAGAGGGATAAAAATGGTACCAACCAAACGGCTGTACCTAGAATAATGAAATTCGGTGTATACATTCATCTGATCGCATAGACAAGTAAAATACACGGATTTTTCAAAATTTGTACTTTTTGAGGTTAAAATGAAAAAAAAGGGGATAAAACTAGTATCAATCAAATTACCGCGGCTAGAGTCATGAAATTCGGAGTATACATTCCTCTGACTGCGCAGACACGGAAAATAAACTGATTTTTCGAAACTCGTACTTTTTGGGGTCAAAATAGAAAAACGGGATACAAATAGTACCAACCAAATGACCGCAGCTAGAGTCATGAAATTGGGAGTATACATTCCTTCGACTACGTAGACATGAAAAATAAAAGTTTTTTTTCCAAATTCGTACTTTCAAGGGATACAATGGGTACGGAGGGATAAAATTGGTACCAACCAAACGGCTGTACCTAGAATAATGAAATTCGGTGTATACATTCCTCTGATTGCATAGACAAGTAAAATACACGGATCTTTCAAAATTCGTACTTTTTGGGGTTAAAATGAAAAAAGGGGATAAAAATAGTACCAATTAAATTACCTCGGCTAGAGTCATGAAATTCGGAGTATACATTCCTCTGACTGTGCAGACACGGAAAATAAACTGATTTTTCGAAACTCGTACTTTTTGGGGTCAAAAAAGAAAAAGGGTATAAAAATAGTACCAACCAAATGACCGCAGCTAGAGTCATGAAATTCGGAGTATACATTCCTTCGACTACGTAGACATGAAAAATAAAAGTTTTTTTTCCAAATTCGTACTTTCAAGGGATACAATGGGTACGGAGGGATAAAATTGGTACCAACCAAACGGCTGTACCTAGAATAATGAAATTCGGTGTATACATTCCTCTGATTGCATAGACAAGTAAAATGCACGGATTTTTCAAAATTCGTACTTTTTGGGGTTAAAATGAAAAAAGGGGATAAAAAAAGTACCAATCAAATGACCGCAGCTAGAGTCATGAAATTCGGAGTATACATTCCTCTGACTGTGTAGACACGGAAAATAAACTGATTTTTCGAAATTCGTACTTTTTGGGGTCAAAATAGAAAAAGGGGATAAAATAGTACCAACCAAATGAGCGCAGCTAGAGTCATGAAATTCGGAATATATATTCCTATGACTACGTAGACATGAAAAATAAAAGGTATTTTTTCCAAATTCGTACTTTCAAGGGATACAATGGGTACGGAGGGATAACAATGGTACCTTCCAAACGGCTACACCTGGAATAATGAAATTTGGTATATAAAGGGTGTCCCAAGAAGAGCGCAATTTTTCAATTTTAAATAAAACACAGATATTTAAGAAAAAATCGTGAAACTTTATTATATCGAATGTTGCCAGATTTAAAAATTGCGTTCTTCTTGGGACACCCTTTACATTCCTCTTATAGCGTAGACACGGAAAATAGACGATTTTTTCGAAATTCGTACTTTTTGTGGTTAAAATCGTAAAAGTGGATACAAATAGTACCAACCAAATGACTGCAGCTAGAGTCATGCAATTCGGAGTATACATTCCTCTGAATGCGTTGTCATGGAAAATAAACGGATTTTTCGAAATTCGTACTTTCAAGGGATACAATGGTACAGAGGGATAACAATAGTACCAACTAAACGACTACAGGTAGAATTATGAAATTCTAATTGCGTAGAAACGTCAAGGGGGTAATAATGGTACCAGCCAAATGGGCGCAGCTGGAATCATGGAATTCGGTGTATACATTCCTCTGACTGCATAGACACGCAAAATAAAAAGTTTTTTCCAAATTCGTAATTTTACATTTACGGCAAAAATTGGTTGAATCATGAAGTTAGGTTATTTTGCACTCTGTACGCCTGGTAATGGATTTTCAAAATTTGTACTTTTGGAATTAAAATAGAATGGAAATACAACCAACTGTAGCACCCACTATCTACCAATATTTATGGTATTTCATCTTTTTGAAAATATAAATATAAGAATATTTTTTTTTATTTGATATAAATATTGGTTTGAAATAATTAAAATATTATACTTATTTATAAACTTATTTTTTCAATATTTGTATTTGTTTTGGTTTGGCTATATTTAAAAAAAATATATATTTCCCTTTAATACACTCCTGCGAAAATCAAGTGTAATATGGAATGTCGGTAATAGGTGGTTGTCATCGTCGAGCTCGCACTGTATTACAACCAGTCAAGTTTCACATATTTTTTTGTTCACTGAACCAACACTCAGGGGATGTCCCCTATAAATGCAGCGCATTGCGTTAGCGGAAGGAAGATACGATATTGGAAGGACGAAAGAGGGAGTAGTGTTTGTTGACTTTTGTTTTAAACTTCTGAATATCATAATTAACTGGGAAGATATCTGCCAGAAGTCGATTCCACATAAGGATAGTGCGAACGAAGAACGAATTCATTCTGTAATGTTTGGTGCGGTCGGATGTCAAATTGATAACAAATGGGTGAGAAAGTCGCGAACGTTCTCACGGGCGGTATAAGATCACGAATATCCGAAGAACAAACACCATGAAAGTAACGATAGAACAATGTCACACAACCAACATTACGACGATGTTCAAGGGAGACAATAGAATTGGATATGCTACCGTCACCTATCAACATCATCGCCCACCTCTGGACACGGTCAAGTAGCTCCAGTGATGAACATCTGTATATGTTTAATTACACTGTCCAACAGCATTTTTGGAACAGAATAGCAACCCTATAATTCTGAAAGGGTATGTTGAGTAGATCAGTTTTGTAGAGCAAACTTATGGTCCAGGACGTCTGAGTTTTTTTACAGTGGGTGAAAGTTTTCATTTTTTGGTCGAAGGGAGCATTACACTATATGAAAAAATGCTGTAAGTTAATGTCTGAGAGAATTCTTATGGTCAGAGTTGTATTTTGGAATTGTATGAGGATTATTTTTGTGGAAGATCTTAACCCTCTAACTGGTCTCTTTATGGGTCAATTTGACCCTTTTTTCGAGAAAATCAAAAAATATCCTTTAAAAAAGGACATTTAAGGATTAAAATATTCTACGACAATGTTTGCCGGAAAATTTTAGTGGCGGTCACCAATGACACCATTGTTGTAAATAAAGCTCTTTACGATTAATAACATATACAAAACAGGTAAAAACGGCGTCAAGTTCGGCCGGGCCGAACACTGAGTTCTCGCGTCTATTCAGCTAGGCGTGTAATTTTGCCAATTAATCGTAAAGAGCTTATTTACAACAATGGTATCTTTGGTGACCCCCACTGAAATTTTCCGGCAAACATTTTCGTAGAATATTTTAATCCTTAAATCTTCTTTTTTAAAGGATATTATATATTATGTTATACTTATCCATATAGTAGGGAGTCGCAGCTATTGCAGCGACTATATAGTATCTCACTTTGACTATAAATCAGTAGAGTATTATTTCGTGAATGGCCGATGCAGTCAAAAAAGAAGGACTTCATCATACCGGTAGCTCTGTTTGACAAAAACTTAAAAATCGATATCTCAAATTTTACACAGACGGATCCAAACTTCATGGAGTTTGAATTATGCGAAATCTAATTATTGAATAGTGAGAGAAACTTAGCTAACCAAATCCGTTTTACAACCTGCAGATCCAAGCCTGCTTCAAGTCCACATCATATTTGACTGGATGGTGCAATTCTCTCAGTGTATTTTTAATACATAATTTCATTTAGGAAATAAACAAGAACACTTGAGCTGAGCTTATTTTCAACACACCAACCAACCAAACCAGACAGACAAAGCAGAGCCGGGCGGAGTGAACTGGGGAAACTGCTGTGCCAAGCGGAAATGTGGCACGTTTGCATAATGCCACCGCGTTAATCTCACATTTGTCGGCGGACAGACAAATTCACTTTAGTTTTCGGGAGTTTATAAAAATCGCATTCTTATCGCGAAGCAAAAACGCCAAATAGTGAATTTTAAAAGGCCATTGTTTTCACACACACACACACACATCGAGGCAGCTGCTTGAAAACAGCCAGCAAATATTGTTGGGAAGGATAATAATAACAATTGCTAACAAGCTGTGCAAGCACACAGACACACCATCAACGCTTGTGTGAGCAGAGCAGAGCCAGCCGGCAACAATTGAGACATTTTCGCAGATTGCTGGCTATGCAAGAAATTCCTTCAATCCTTTTGTTGATGCGGTGTCCTTGTTGCTGTTGCTCTTGCTGCTGTTAGTGTGGGCCTGTGACACAGTTTAGTGTCGTCCTGCCACGACGTTGCCCAACAGGCCACGGAAATTGTTGTGGACTTGATGGACTTTTTAGTGTCTCTGCTCCAATGTGCATCGCTCATTCCACTTCCTAACGCTCGCGCTCGTTACAACCATTGTGCTTGTAAATGAGTGCCGGCCCGAGCTGGGCAACATGGGAAAATGAATGTTTTTCCGGCAACAATAACACACCAACATCAACGCCAACACTGCTGAAGAAAAAGGTCCACACAACAACAACAAGCCAAGAAAAATAGAAAAAATCAGGTTTTGTGTCTGGGGTCAGTCGGTTCCCTCTGCCTGCCGCCCGCCCTCCATTCTCCACATTTCAATTTGAGCGGCCTACTTGCACTCTTGGGCATTTGCTTAGCTTTTTGCTATTCATCCGTCCGTCCGTATGTCCGCTCTTCCTTCCCCTGCTCATTGTCCATTCGGCGTGGCAACTGGCCTCGAGGTTTGTCGGTCGGTTGGTCGTTCGGTTGCTGGGTCTACGACAATCATGTCTTCAAACAAACATTTCTTAGAGCTTAACTTTTTAAATGCTCCACATCCACATGGACACACGTATGAGAGCCGAAAGAGATGGAGACGATGGAGGCGGCAAAAAGTAGATTTAAGTTTTAAAAAGCTTACCATGATGTTCGTACATCTATCCGCTCGATGCAGAATACGGAGTACTTGAGAGACGTTGCTGTAGGCGGGTGATTAAGATAACAAGTCAAAAAAAAGTAATTGTCAAGATATTCTCTGTTTCCTTTTCTTGATATGTTGCATGCAAAAAGTGGCAAAGAAAAGCGGAACGGAAAAGACGAATTCACAATTCAAAAAAATACATCTACATACCCATTTATGCGGCACACAGTGGTTTGAGTGACTCAACGAAGTGTATTAATATAGTATATCACAGAAGCACATGCCTGCATTTCGAAGAGCTGAAAAAAAGACAAAGCGTAATATTAATTATTTTTAATTAAAAAGAAAAAGTACAGTTATTAGTATGAGAACATCCAACTACAAATTTTAAATTTAATAATTATAGCACTCAAATTTGTTCCATCTGAGAATGTGTGGAATTTCCAAAGAGGGTGTATGAAAATGTCGTTGCAGAACCGCCACCAAATTGATTTTATGTCTGTATTCCACCATATATTTGTTCGTATAGGTGCCCTGACTTTTCCTTCATTTTCAGCAAGAGAAATAAATCGAAATCATTTATAACGACATTCAAGGGACCGGCGAGCTTCGCACGCAAAAATGCCAGTTATTAGTTTTTAATTTTATCCGTCTCTGTTTTTGGATAGTATTTATTTAATTTTCTTTTGGTGGATATAGATAAATCTAAAATAGTAATTTAGAAACCTCCTATTAGAAGGCTCTCATACAGAGTCAAAGGAATGTACATGTAGAATAGAAAATAAAAAATTACAACCACAGAGCATTTTATATCCTCGATCTCATGTTTCTAGCTGCAGCCGGCCACCTCATAACTTTTTGCACCTCTTTCCCAAAAAATTATACATTTTGAACAAGTAAGGAAAGGCTAAAGTCGGGCAGGGCCGACTATATAATACCCTACACCACTCCCTGCGTATATATCTCTCTTTCATTACTAATCCCAGGTGTTTCATGGGAGCAATTTTATATAGTTCATATAAATTATACAGTATACTATAAACGAACTTTTGGTCTAATTTAATTATGATGGTAAATAATATGGTAATTGATCCAATTATCCGAGAGACAAATACCAATTATACAGTAGTAATAGGACCGACATTTCAAAAGGGGGCCTATAACAACATTCTGGGTCTGGTCCAAAACATGGGCCTATATATTTCTCATTCACGGAGGTATTCCTAGTTGAAAAATATCATGATCAAAAAATGTTAAATCGGAAAGGACATTTGTATGGGGGTATATTGAAACCTAGAACGATGTGACCCGCTTTCACCATGTATGTTTATTGCTGAAATATAATATGTAAAGTTTGGCCAAAATCGACCTTATCCACTTTCAACATAGGTGTTTCCAGGAAGATTATATGATGCTGTACCAATTTTAAAGAAATATTATAATAAAATATGTGGTTTCTAAAGCGGAAAAAGTGAAATTGGGAGCGACATTTGTATTGAGGCTATATATAAATCTGAACCGATCTTACCCAATTTCACCATAGGTATTTCTAGTTGGATTATAAGATGTTGTGCCAAATTTAAAGAAAATCGGGTATAGATGTGGTTTCTAGACCGGAAAATGTCAAATCGAGAGCGACATTTGTATGGGGGCTATATATAAATCTGAACCGATTTCCGATTTCTCGATTATTTCTTGGTGTTACAAACATTTGGCGCGAAACTAACTTATAATACCCTAGTCCACGAAGTGGTGTAGGTTATAAAAATCACTATAGGTAACATGCGTTTTTGCTTCCCCTAAAAGCATGTACTTTATTTGGTATCATGTTTATCCCTTGTCGTCCAGCATCCTCCTTATGAGTACAAATTTTGTAATATCCATAAATATTTAGCGTTTACGTAATTAAAGGGTTGTACACCATTTTTATCCCTTTTTTGTCCCGCGCACACTTTAAATGCACAAATTTCGACAAATTCAATTTGACTGCGCTGCTACATGGCCAGAGGAATTTACATACCGCATTCCACGGTTCAAGCTGTAATATTAAAGTTGGTACCATTTTTATCCCTTTTTTATCCCGCTCGCCCTTAAAAGTACAAATTTCGAAAAATCCACTTTTACTGCGCTTCTACATGGTCAGAGGAATTTACACACAAAAATTCACGATATAGCTGCAATATTTTAGTTGGTACCATTTGTATCCCTTTTTGTCCCGCTCACAGTCAGTCAGTCAGTAACGCAACTCTTTATACCCTACACCACAGATTATAATGTCGTTGTGCATTTGTTTGTAACACCCAAAAGGAAACGAGATAGACCCATGGTTTATTATACCGATCGACTTAGAATCACTTTTTGAGTCGATTTAATTTGAAGCAAATCGGTTCAGATTTAGATATAGCTCCCATACAAATTTTGCTTCCGATTTTACTTTTTCCGCTCTAGAAACCACATATTTCAATATATTTTGCTCCAATTTGGCAAAACAGCTTATATTTCAACTAAAAACAGCTCTGGTAAAAATAGGATAGATCGGTTCAGATTTATATATAGCTCCCATACAAATGTCTCCTCCGATTTGGCTCTTTCCGCTCTAGAAACCACAAACTTTGACAGATTTTCTTCAAATTTGTCAAAACTACTTATATTTCAACTAAAAACAGCTCTGGTGAAAATGGGTCTGATGAGTTCAGATATATATATATAGCTCCATTACAAATTTCGCTACTGAACTGATATTTCCGCATAATAGCATTTTTGAACAGATTTTCTTCTAATTCGGCACATCAGCTAATGTTTCAAATAGAAATTACTGTAGCGAAAGTGGGTCACAACGGTTCAGATTATATAGTTGTGATTCTCGTTCGTTTGTGAGAATCATCTCCTTATAGAGGCCGGGTTTGATTTTTAAAAGTCGCTGCGAAGCCACTTGAAAAGACTTTTGACATGGTCGAAATCATGATCGTGGTAGTCTGCAGCCAAGTAATAAATGTCACCATGCCATTTGTAAATAAATTTGCATTCTATTAAATATAGAAGCAAAATGGTCTTGAGCCAGGACAATATCCCAGTTCAAATCAAAAGTAAAAATTTTTGAAAATCCATTATCAGACATACATAGTGCAAAATAACCTAACTTCAAGATTCAACCAATTTTTACCGTAAAAGAAAAGGTACGAATTTGGAAAAAATTTCTATTTTGCGTGTCTATGCAGTCAGAGGAATGTATACACCGAATTCCATGACTCCAGGTTTCTACGCAATTAGAATTTCATCATTCTAGCTGTAGTCGTTTAGTCGGTACTATTTTTATCCCTCTGTTCCAGTGTATCCCTTGAAAGTACGGATTGCGAAAAATCCGTTTATCAGAGGATATACTCTAAATTGCATGACTCTAGCTGCGGTCATTTGGTTGGTACTATTTTTATCCCATTTTTCTATTTTGATCCAAAAAGTACGAATTTCGAAAAATCAGTTTATTTTCCGTGTCTACACAGTCAGAGGAATGTGTACTCTGAATTTCATGACTCTAGCTGCCGTCATTTGATTGGTACTATTTTTATCCCCTTTTTCTCATTTTAAGCCCGAAAAATCTATTTATTTTAAGTGTCTACGCAATCAGAGGAATGTATACACCGAATTTCATTATTCCAAGTGTAGCCGTTTGGTTGGTACCATTTTTATTCATCCGTACCCATTGTATCCCTTGAAAGTACGAATTTGGAAAAAACCTTCTATTTTTCATGTATACGTAGACAAAGGAATGTATACTCCGAATTTCATGACTCTAGCTGCGGTCATTTGGTTGGTACTATTTTTATCCCATTTTTCTATTTTGATCCAAAAAGTACGAATTTCGAAAAATGAGTTTATTTTCCGTGTCTACACAGTCAGAGGAATGTGTACTCTGAATTTCATGACTCTAGCTGCGGTAATTTGATTGGTACTATTTTTATCCCTTTTTTTCATTTTAACCCCAAAAAGTACGAATTTTGAAAAATCCGTGTATTTTACTTATCTATGCAATCAGAGGAATGTAAACACGAATTTCATTATTCTAGGTACAGCCGTTTGGTTTGTACCATTTTTATCCGTCTATTCCCATTTTACCCCTTAAAAGTACGAATTTGGAAAAAATACTTTTATATTATGTATCTACTCAATTAGAGGAATGTACACACCGAATTTCGTGTTTCTAGCTGTTGTCGTTTAGTATGTACCATTTTTATCCCTTTTTTGCCCCATTTCACCCCCCTCCAAATAAGAATCACTTTATGGTGCACTTTTTTGCTATAAGGGGAATGCACGTATCAAATATAAAGCAAATATAAACAGACATATTCAACAAAACTGCTTAAATACGCTAAAATATTAGGGATTATTATGGGTATTTTTAGTCCTTGTGAGGGAAAAATTTCTCCCTTAAGGCCGATTTCGCCCCGTTTCTATCCCAAACGATCTACGACTATAAGACGCATTTATGGAAAATTTGTTGTTGTAGGTCCATTCGTTTAGATGCTAGCATAGGACTTGGCTAGATCGTCTTAGAATTTTATGACGATCAAGAATATATATACTTTATAGGGTCTCAGGTCGATATTTCAAGGTGTTACAAACGGAATGACAAAGTTAGTATACCCCCATCCTGGAGGTGGAGGGTATAATAAACAAAAGGAATCAATACCTGTCTAAATGATGAATATCGGACCAAAAACGACGTCAAATAATGAGCGTTGAGGCGTCAATTTCTATCCGATTTTCGTCATTTAGGCATCATTCGAGATGTATTTATTTATTTATTTCTACAGCCACCCAGATACACCCACAAAATACGAATAAGTTTTTAGTTGTCACTCTAAAAAAACACAAAAAGAAATGCTAAAAACGTCCAATAATTCGACCAATAAGTTACTCTAATAGCCTTGTCACACTACATGCGAAATCTAGCAGAAATCATTTCTGATTTAAAATTTTAAATGACCCACCATACGTGATGATGATACATGTACTACATCTTTTTCAATTGTAAATCAAAAGACATCACTTGAAATTCAAAAATTCCATTTGAAATTCAAAAAATGTCAATTGAAATTCAATACTCGTCATTTGTAATTCAAAAGAAAACATTTGAAATTCAAATTCGTCATTTGAAATTCAAAAGACATCATTTGAAATTCAAAAGACATCATTTGAAATTCAAAAGTCGTCATATGAAATTCAAAAGTCGCCATTTGAAATTCAATTGTAATTCTTTGAATTTTTTTTTGAAGTTTTGAATTTCAAATGATATTTTTTGAAATTCAATTGATATTTTTTGAATTTCGAATGGAATTTTGGAATTTCAAATGGTGTCTTTTGAATTACTCTTGAAAATGGTGTAGATTTTATGATTTTTTTTTCCTAAAATCATAAAATTTTATTTCTAGAATTTTAGGCATTTGAATTAACACAAAAAGTGAAAATCCTGAAATCCTTGATTACTTCAGTATTACTTCAATTTCAATAAATAATTTAAGAGATTAAAGTGTCTCTCAGCTTCAAATTAGCACCTGTCCTTGTCCAGCAGTAATCACTTGTGCCAAATTTTGTTGGGATCGTAAAACAAGTGCATGTTGGGCATGGCTAAATCGATCCAGTCGATCAAAATAATAATAATTTGTTAATCTCACTTCCTTTTTGGGTTTTATAAACAAATCTACAAAGTCACAATACCCTAGAGTAGTGTATAGTATTCCGAAAAGCAAACTTGTCAATCAAAACATTCCTAAACTCCTTCTCTGGGAATTGAACACCAAACACGACATATGTACGAGTAGACGTACATATAACCACAGTGACTTAGACAAATGTTACGAATCAAAATAACTTGAGGGGGTTACATTGAGAACACCACGAACCCTGTCATGATGTTGGATACGTGATGTTTCTTACATGTGGATGTGTGTGCAGCTGATAGCAAATAAGGAAACTCTCTCCTTTCGCCCATCCTTCCCAAGAAAGATGAAAATAATGCATAAAATAATAAAACAGCGTTAAAGTACGATTTTTGAAATCCGCATAAAACGCTCATACATTAACGTCCAGCATGTCTGTTGCACGTCGCGCTAAGAGAATATGAGTATTAGACGCAGCTTTGAGAAAGGATTCGGCAAATGGCAAATTGCCCTGTTCGCTCGCTGGGTCGATGTAACCAACAAAAAAAAAAAAACAGACGCGAAACGAAAAGTAAAACTACGCAAAGAGAAAACCAAGAAACAAAATTTAAGATTTAGTCAACTTCAGCAAAAGCCAGAAAGAAACACAACGAATATCAAAATGGCAGTACAAACGTACAAGGACGAAGGAGTAGAGTTGAGTCAGAAGAAAAAGAACAAGAACAAGCAACTGTAGCTTAAGTACTCGCACTGACATATGTACGTGGGCCGTATGATAAGTTGTTTGGAATTAACACAGAAGGAATTTATTCAAATGGAGACAATCAACAATAGGGTATTTCTAAATCAGAATACACAATGAATTTTTACAATGCATGGCTGCACAGTGGTATATGGATATGAACATGAAGATGAAGAGATCGATAGTATCCAGATCGTCTAAACGGCACATGCAACGGAATCCAAGAAATAAATTAGTCAGATGAGACATTACCATTTATAATCTTAAATAGCATCTCGGTGCTCAGCAGGTTTTTAAAGGAGGCGAAGAACAAAATCGATATTCGAACAAGAAAATAATAAAAATTGCTTCTAAACAGGTTTTGGCTTGTCTTTAATATAGATGACATACTATGTATCCCAAACGGGAGAACTATATTCCAAATACGGTCTAAAGAGCGAAGCAAAAGATCCGAGAATTATTTGGGTCAACGTTTAATGAAGCCAATAACATCCTACACTTTGTTAACCATGGTAATAATATGATTGTTGGAATGTACTCTCGAATCCATTAGAATACCAGGATCAACTCAAGAATCAACTAACTCATTCCCACTAAGATTATGTGACAAATCTTGGATTCGATCTAAGGAAACACATATGAGTCATTCTATGTCAAGCGGTACGATTTTTGACCTCGATAGCTGCGATTGTTTTGAAAGTTTGTGTATGTATTCTTCTCATAAAAATATTGTATACGTTTTTTTGAAAAAAAAAATAGAAAAATATTTTTCACAAGTTATGAGCGATTTAACAGAGAAAAACTAAGATTTCAAAAATGTGTGTTCATTCAATCGCCTGTGTAATTCCCGAAACACTTGACCGATTTTAACTATTTTGAAGGTAATTTCCATTAATTTTAAAATATTAAGTTGTTATGGCATAGTAGATTTTAAAAGTGTTTAAAAATTTATTTTCATAATCCATTTTTTGAAATTTTATAGTAGATGTCATTTTTATCGACTGCGTGAGTTTACAAGTGGTGAAATGATGGCTTCAATATTTGATGTTTTTTTTTTCTATTTTATTTTTGCAAACTCAACCAGAATTTCAGTAAAAAATCATCAGAATGACAATTTTTTCATTAGTTGAGAACACAAGATATAAAAGGTAATACTATGTTAATAATTGTAAAAATATGATCAAATATGAAGTCTTCATTTAGGCGTCATTGGAAAGGTATTGACTGCCGCTATTTCTTTGTTGGAAAGTACTAACGCCAAATACTATAAAAAACACAAAAAATACTATAAAGGTCCAATAATTCGACAAATAAGTTATTCTAAGACAATAATCAAAATTTATATTTAAAGTGCTTTCAAGGTCTATTATTTCGGAAAAAAATGAACAAAAATGCGGCTTAAAAAAAAACCATGAGTTTTAGGGATATTTTCAGGAGCGTATAGATGATAGACGGCTTGATCTAGGAACGAAGTATTTTGCAAATCATCACTAAACAATCCAAACTTTATTTTCGTGGTTTGACTGGAAATTGTTTTTTCCATTTGTATGGAAAATATAAAATATAAATAAATATTTTATTTGTAATCTATATATATATAAGAGTTGCGTTACTGACTGACTGACCAAGGTATCATATACCAGCCACCAGACCAAACGGCTGAAGCCAGGGTCATGAAATGTTTAGGGTAGTTCCCAAATATGACGTAGACGTCGGTTTTATGAAATTCGTAAAATGGGACAAAAAGGGATAAACTTCGAACCTACGTCCTGACTAAACAGCACTAACTAGAAACATGACATTCGGTGTGTTCCTTGCAATGCATAGTCATCTACAAATAGGGATTTTTCGAAATTTGTACTTTTAAGGGCGGAAATAGACAACAAGGATAAAATAGTACCAATTTAAGTATTGCAGCTATATTCGTTAAAATCGGTATCTACTTGCAATATAAATGGATTTTTCGAAATTTGTACATTTAAGGGGTGAGCGGGACAAAATCTAAATGTATTTATTCGAAATTTGACTTTCAAGGGGTGAGCGGGTCAAAAATGGATAAAAATGTACCAATTTAAGTATTGCAGCTATAGTCGAGAAATTTGGTGTGTAGATTCCTCTGACTTTTTTGAATTTTTTTTTTTGAGCGGGACTAAGAGGGATAAAAATTGTACCAACAAAAAGTTATAAAATGGCGGATTAGAAAATGATAAAAATTATACATACGAAGGGAGTTTAGTTAAAATAGTACACAACGACAAGCACATTCCTTTGACTCTCATGCACAGTAGGGTGTACCTCAAAAAAAAAGTTCGCCGTACACCTTCGAATATGAAGTATTATTGAAAGGTAGTTTCAAAAAAAAATTTTTTATTTGTTTATGCCGAACGTAGGGGTCGCGCTTTTACATTTTTCTATATAACTTCTGCATTTATAAACGGATTTTAAAGTGTAATACATCGATGTTTTTGTCTCGACGAGTCCGATTTTTTTGTCTTTGAAGTCATTGAGCTCAAGCACCCCCTTCTGGTACTTACCCTTCATATCTCAGTTGCTACTACCCTAATGTACCACTCTAATATCAGAAAATTAAAGCTCGCATAAAATCGTGAATCATGCTTGAGCTCAATGACTTCAAAGACAAAAAAATCGGCCTCGTCGAGACAAAAACATCGATGTATCACACTTTAAAATCCGTTTATAAATGCAGAAGTTATATAGAAAAATGTAAAAGCGCGACCCTACTTTCGCATAAAAAAATAAAAAAAAAATTTTTGAAACTACCTTTCAATAATACTTCATATTCGAAGGTGTACGGCGAACTTTTTTTTTTTACTTGTAACCTGGTACGCTCTAATGCACAGTCAAAGGAATGTGCTTGTCGTCTAATAAGAGGTTTCCCAATTACTATTTTAGATTTATCTATATCCACCAAAGGAAAATTAAATAAAAACTATCCAAAAACATAAAACTGATAACAAATAACTGGTTTTATCGCGTGCGAAGCAGCGGGTATTGCTAGTATATAAAAAATCTATTGATAAATGCAGAAGTAATGGCCCACTTTGTACACGCAAAATAATTAAAAAGTCATGATTATCTAAATTTGCAAATTAAATTATAGAATATTTAGTTTTATTTTATAACAAATAAAAAAGGCCTAGTTTTTTAAATCTTCGAACAAACTTCTTTTTCACCGCTAAAATTAACAGCTAAAACCAATTCGATAAAATGTATATAACAGAAGCTCAGGTTATCTTTAAGAAACGCCTTACTAAAGTTTGTGGAGATAACATCAGTCTGATTCCCAGAACAAACTCATCAATATCGCGTGAGTTGTTGCCATGTTGGCAGGGACTCAATATAGATGAAATCCTATGAGATACAGCCTCAGTAACAAATTTATCCACGTTTAGTGTATACGTAACTTATGAATGCCAAGCACACGTTTTAAAACATGAAACTTAAGCATCATATCACATTGTGTTTTAATAGAAACTATTTTTCTTCGAAACGAAGAAGCCCACTTTTGGTTAAACGGTTTAGTGAACAAGTAAAATAGTCACATTTGAATTGAGAAATCCATCGGAGCTTGAAAAAACAGGAAAACATTTGAGTTGAATTTAAGTTGGCGGCAGTTATGTGATTAGAGTACCAAATTCGTGCCGTCCACTTCCACGTCGTTCTATTTAAACCAAAAGAAAATGTTTATGATTAAACTGGATCGCCCGCTCCATCGGCACAAATTAAAAAAAAATGACTTTTTGTACTATATGTATCCTATCTTCCATTGGAGCAATTTGGGACGTGTAAAAGTTACCCTAGAAAAAAAGTTACCCTAGTAAAAGTTACCCTTTCTAAATATGAACTTTAAAGTCTAACAGCTTTTGAAGGAAAAAAAGTAGATTATACATTTTTTCAAATAGGACATTTTCTAATATTTGTTACATACAAACTAATTACAATTTAGCACAAACACACTTTCGATGCCACAATAAAGCTAGGGAAACACAAGATAAGATAGCCATTTCTCCAAAAGTCCACCACTTCGCTAAAGATGATACATCTGCCAAATTTGTTTAACATTATCAACACAGGAATTACATTAGGCGGGCTGATATTAAACAAAAGCTGGTTTTAATATTACAGCGATGTATAAAGGGAGGTAAAATTGTAAGGGCCGATGTTGAATGTGAATCACACCTAAACGTCAAGCTTTTTTCTGCATTTTATTTAATATTTCCCAATTTGAACTTTTTACAGGCTTACAGGCTTATTATAAAAATGGGTGTTCAAATCAAAATGTGCACTTCGTGATTTTTTCGTCCATTTAATCACACATTTTCACCTCAGTGGATTCGTCAATAAGCACAATTGCCGCATTTGGGCGAATGATAATCCAAGAGTGATTGTCGAAAAACCAACTCACCCACAAATAGTGACTGTTTGGAGCGGTTTATGGGCTGGCGGCATCATCAGGCCATATTTTTTCCAAAATGAGGCCGGTCTGGCACTTACTGTGAATGGTCTTCGCTATCGTGAGATGATAACGAACTTTTTATGGCCCAAATTGCAAGATATGGATGTGGACGATATGTGGTTTCAAGAGGACGGTGCCACTTGCCAAACAGCTAACGAAACAATGACTCTTTTGCGCGAGAAATTCAATGGTCGTGTTATCTCACGTGGTAGCGCTGTCAATTGGCCGCAAAGACCATGTGATTTGACACCTTTGGACTTCGTCAATAAGCCAGCAACAATTCAAGAGCTAAAAGATGAGATAATTCGGCAAATTAACGGCATAGAACCTCAATTATGCCTCAGCGTCATCGAAAATTTGGACCATCGGATGGAGGTGTGCCGCCGCGGTCGCAGCCATACATAATTGAACCATACCAATATTATCACAATAAAACAAGTAAGTAAGCTTCAGTCGGCTAAACCGACTTATATATACCCTCACTCTCAGAGAACATATATACGGAAGTTATAAAGAATTAAATTTTACGTAATTAGTGAGAAAGGTACAAGGAGGTTCGTGTCACATGATCCCAGCTTCCACATTTATAAAACAATTGTAAAAACATGATCAAATATCAAGTCATAGTAGATTCCATGCACCAGTATAGACGTTATGAAGGATTTAATATTACCTAGGATAGAGGCAATTGTGTGGGAGGTACAAGAAGGGGTGTGACCAAAGCGTAAATATTTTTAGGTTTAAAGTGATTTTTAAACCTAAATATTTGAATATCAAATCGCAAATGATTTTGACTACCCGTATGGATGTTATATCAGTTTTATTGTAACCAAAGTTTATGACATTTTGTGTGGGAGGCACCAGAAGGGGTGTGGCAATTTCGCCCATATTCCATGCGAATGTAACGACTTAAAAAGCATTGCTAAATATCAAATTTCACAGTATTGCGATCATCAATATAGACGTTATAACAGCTTTATTTTTACGTAGTTTTACGTGATTTGTGTGGGAGGTAATGAAAGGGGCGTGGCAAACCCAGTCATATTTAGTGCACTTGATTCCGATTATCCGTGTGGAAGTTATATGGGGTTTTTTTATCATTGGAATATGGGCTATTTGCGTAGGAGGTACCAGAAGGGGCGTGGCAATTTCGCCCATCTTCGAACTTAAACTAAGTTCGGGAAAAATATAACCATGTGCAAAGTTTGAATCGATTCCATAACTCCTTTCGAGACTTATCGTGTACACCAGCCAGCCAGGCAGACGGACGGATTTGGCACAAACACCTTAGAGTCGTGAAACGGATTTGGTCCAAAGATACTGAGGGTCTTAATCCGTTACACTTTTTTCTGTCCCAAATGATATATACCCTCCTACTCTGTAGAGTGAGGTTATAAAGAAATTGCAATAATTTCCTAAATAATTTGTGTTGTATTCAAAATCAACATCGGGCCTTAAAATTTAACCACCCTTTATTTCAAATAATTAAAAAATACATAATCCTTGAATTTCATTTCAAACATATGATTTATTTTTTAATCTATTTTAACTTATTTTATTCTCTACAAGATGTCAGAATTGCAGAATGGTGTAATTGGTTTAGAAATTATAGATGTTTCAAAATGATCCTATTTCAGCAAGACATAATATGCAGTTTTTAGGTGTTAACACCTGGGAAAATTAGTTGCATGACGAAAATTAATGATGGAGTTTCTCTATATACTTCACTTTAAAGGAATATATTTTTAAAAAATCGCCATATTAATTTTTGCCAGTTGACCTCAAGCTAATTCAAACAGACATACTTTGAGTCAACTTTGAAAGATTACAGAGCGCTGAACTTGATTATGATATGTCCTATCAACAAGAACGATGGTTTTTTCATAAGAAGAAAACCGGACAACTGGTATTTGATAGCACGGTTTTCGAAAACCCGAAAACCGACATTGTACTTAAAATTCCTCAAAGCAGATAAAAGTGGTAATAAAAACAAGTAAGAAAACGTCAGTCGGTTAAACCGTGTATGGAAGGACTAAAGGTTTGCTTAGCGCCGGAGAATGTCTGTGAATATCCCTTTGTGTTTATTAATTTCCCTTCCACCAATTACTGCACTTATCATATAGCCCTCGTAGTGAGGAAAAGAAATGCGAGTACAACAATGTTTGTGCTGATTACAGCGCAAATAGCTTTTGATTTTACAAATCAAAACTTTTGTGCGCGAACGTGATTTATGTGAATGAATAAAAACTCCGGCTCCAATGGCATCGCACAGATATATTCCCCAAGAACTGGACACAGACACGCACACACAGATCCAGAACCAGATTCACAAACAAACACGAACACACTCACTCACACTCACGCATACAAACTGAATTACTTTATTTGAAACGAAAGAACGAGCGAACGAACCAACCAAATTCAAAGTTTCCAAAGTGATATTCTATCCAAGCGGCAACTGCAGCAGCAGCCAGCATTAGCAAGTAGCTCCGGCCAGCACTAGTAGTAGCAATAGCAGTTCCACGAATCCTCGTGGCATCACAAACATTTTTTTTATCAACAATTGTTACAAAACTAAGGATATCACTCACAATTCTTCCAAAATGAACTAAAAGCGGAAAGGCAGAGGACGGAGGGCAGAGCAAGCACTAGCTTCTACTTTGGTGCTCCCAACCAACCAGCACAGCATTAGCCCGGGTCATGCACGAACGCACGCACTAAAAAAGTTGCCATCGCCAGCAAAAATTCTTAAAGCGCCACTACTACTCATAACCAGAACCAGCACCCGGGGGAGGAGTTGGGGTGGGTCCACACCCCCTGAAAAGAAAAATGCACCTACTCCCGAAACCCACAGTAGCAAATTATAGGAACGAGAACATTGAACAAATTGTCGAGTTTAAAAGCGTTAACTACCTTCATCAATTTTTCCTTGATGCACCACACAAAGCTGCAGATTTCCCATCTCTCCTTCCCCCATTGCATCCCATCCCATCGCAACACATCGCATCGCTCTTCCAACGACATCCCTTTGAACTGAACAGTCGTCTTTGTTTCGCAGTCCTGTTTGTGTAGTTGCTGTTGCTGTTGTCTGCTCCCCCGCAGGAGAGAGGACATACACATGCATCATGACAAGAAACGGTGCCGGCAGACAGCAGACAGCAGCATCCAGAAATCACAACGTTCTGCTATTTGTCATAAAAAAGACAAACAATTGATAAATGTTTTACATTCTGTCAAGTCATGTCGGTTACTTTAAAACATTTAAAACTAACATCCTGCGCTGTTCCCTCCCTCCTCCCTTCGCCATCGTCTTCCCCTTCCGCTCTCATCGACGCTATTCGGTTGCCTGCATCACTGGACAAAAGGAAGAAGAAACAACAAACGAGTTGCTGAAAAATGGAATAGGATTTAAAAGCCAAAGCTCCTTTTGCATGATTTCAGGGCAAATGAACAGTTCGACGCAGAAGTATTCGTCAGGAATTTAGAACATCGAAAGTAAAATTGTAATTTAAAGTTCTTTATGAAGTGGGGACGTTTAGATCTAGCAATGATTAAAAGTGTAAATTGAGCGAACTTTATCAGCTTTGTTGTCATTTTGGGCTGAACAGCTTTGTGTACAAGCAATTTTGACCAATTTGGCTAGACAACACTAGACCACATCAGTGTGAAAAGACCGAGGTAACTGGTAGAATTCCATGACACCTTCATGGCTTCATTATACCCTCCACCACAGGATGGGTGTATACTAACTTAGTTATTCCACCTGAGACCCTATATATAATATATATCCTTTTTTTATCGTCATAAAATTCTAAGGCGATCTAACCAATGTCTGTTCAACTGTTGAAAGCACGCTGGCATCTAAATGAAAGAATCTTAATTTTGCATGAATACGTTGGGAATGCAAATGGCCGAAATCGGTCCACTGGGAAACATTTTCCCCTCCTAAGGCCTGAAAATATCCCTAATAACCCCTAATATTTAGAGAATTTCATCATGTCTTTTGACATATTGTCTACTTATAATTGTTTGATATTTGATATGCGCATTCCACTTATAGCAAAAACGTGCACCATAAAGTGATTCTTATTTGTAGAGGGTAAAATGGGGCAAAAAGGGATAAAAATGGTACATATCAAACGACAACAGCTTGAAACACGAAATACATTGTGTACATTCCTCTAAACGAGTAGATACATAGTATAGAAGTATTTTTTCGAAATTCGTACTTTTAAGGGGTAAAATGGGGATAGAGGGATAAAAATGGTACCAACCACAATAATGAAATTCGGCGTATACATTCCTCTAATTGCGTAGACACTTACAATAAAGAGATTCTTTGAATTTCGTACTTTTAGGGGGTAAAATGGAAAAAGGGGATACAAATGGTACCAACCAAATGGCCTCAGCTAGAATTATGGAATTCAGTGTCCACAATCCTCTGACTGCACAGACACGCAAAAATGGCGTAAAATCATGAAGTTAGGTCTTGCTCTGTGTACGTGCTTGCTCTGTGAAAATGCACCTCAAAATGCATCCCTCAATATTTAGGGTATTTCAGTTGAAGATTGCTGCATCATATTTACTTTTTGAATTGACTTGAAGTATTGTTTCGATATATATTATGGCTGTTTTTCTTTAAGACTGGATAACTAAGCTGCGATAACAAAAATTGAAATAAAATCTTAAAATTTTACTGAATATAAAAAATTCTTTTGTAAAATTGACGCCAAAAGCAATATCAATGTGAAATGAAAACAAATTTTGAAAAAATAATTTTTGTTTGTTGAATTAGCCAAGATAATTATCCAGTGTAAAACAAAATGATGGTTAACGAGGCTAAGTCCAATAAAGTCAACACAAAATATTTTTTTAAAAATTGTTTTGATACATATATTTATATTGTAGTTGGCGACAATGTGAAAAAATAATTTTTTATTTTGAGCAAAAAAATAAATTTTTATTAACGTTTTTGTTATCGCAGCTTGTTATCCCGGCTTAAAGAAAAACAGTCCTATTGTACAGACATATTAAAATTTTATATTTCTTTTTAAATAATTTTCCTGTAAAAAACTGCACTTCTACGAAAATCGACAGCCTTTGTCGAATCCATTGTGGAAAGTATACCGAAGAATTACATTCTGTTTTTTTTTTCGCGGAGGGAATCCGAGAATTCAGTAGGATAGAAACATTTTCTGTTCATGTCTTAATTGAACTTACATGTGATGCATTTTTAAACATGTAATCGCTTCTTCAATCTATTGTTTGTTAAAAAAATTCATCGGACTTTTATCAAATAAAAACTATGATGGAATTTTCTCAAAAATATTTATATTTAAGAAAAAATTACATTCGTTTCAAATCGAATTTAAAGATCCAAAATCGCTCAATTATTACTATACATAAATCATATATAAATCGGGAATCTATAATTCGCTGTGTCTATAGAAAAGCACATAAAGAACTCGTAGTTAAAATATTTCTTATATGCGTTGTATAGATTAAATTATTTTTGATAGTTCACCGTAGATCTATATATAAAACACTTGAAAAAGCACAAAATATCAATATTTTTATTATACTTCAGATATTTGAGATCAGGGCCTGATGTAGGGTATTTTGCGCCCCTGAGCTAATTTAATTTCCACTATATATTTATTTAGTATTAACAATTTAAATTTTCCTCCCTTGTTTTATTTAGTTTATTTATCTTTTATTATTTAAGGGGAAAAACTTGAAATGGTTATTAATGCTAAACTGATACAGGTAGAGGCAAGCAATTTTTAGTATTTTTAACAGACATCTCTCATTTAATTCCCATATCGCTTGTGTATATCTATCGAAAGTATGAAAATAAATTAATACGACAAATAAAGGGTGTCCCAAGAAGAGCGCAATTTTTTAATTTTAAATAAAACACAGATATTTAAGAAAAAATCGTGAAACTTTATTATATCGTAAAGTAGACAGAATGAGGTTATGTATGGAACAATATATCGTGCAGTTAGCCGCCGCGGCTTTGCTGGCATGCACGCGATCTTTTAATGAAATTTTCAATGACCGTTTTGCATGAATGCTGCGGTATTTCATTAATGCAGCGTCCAATTTCGTCTTTTAAGGCTGGAGTCGTCGTCGGCTTATTCGCGTAAACCATCGACTTCAAAAAACCCCAAAGAAAAAAATCTAATGGTGTTAAATCGCACGATCTAGGCGGCCAATTCTGATCTCCAAAACGCGAAATAACACGACCGGGAAATGACTGATGCAGCAATTGAATTGTTTCTCGGGCTGTATGACATGTGGCGCCGTCTTGTTGAAACCACATGCCCTCCACATTCATTTCTTCAATTCTAGGCAAGAAAAAACTGGTTATCATTTCACGATACCGAACACCATTGACTGTTTGCGCTTGACCTGCCTCATTTTCATAAAAAAAGGTCCAATGATTCCTCCAGCCCAAAAACCACACCACACAGTGACACGTTGAGGATGCATTTGCTTCTCGATGGCGCGTTGTTGTCTTCACATCACTAACAGACCCAGTATCGGCAAATTTATCCATTAATCTCTTTACAGTTGACTCTTTTGGAGCATTATTGTGACCCCAAATTGATCGCAATTTGCGAACTGTAGCCGCAAAACTTTCACCATTTTGGTAAAACAATTTCACAATGAGAATGCGTTGTTCATTCGTGTAGCGCTCCATTTTTACTAACCTCGTACCTTCTACTAACAAACAATAACAATTGTTCAAATGTCAAACAATGACACTTCGAATGTTGCCAGATTTAAAAATTGCGTTCTTTTTGGGACACCCTTTATATCCTTCGGAAATTGAAAGTCCTGAAAAAGGAGAAAAGATAACCAAATGAAAAACTGAGCACACAGTTTTTTCTTCAGGTCCTCAAAATACTATGGCACGGTGTTATATATGGGGCATTCCACGACAAATCGGACAGATCAGAAAAAAATATTTTTGATTTCCTCCATTTTTTACATATTTTAGTACCCACTAAAAAAACACCCCTGGCATACTTTGAGTTTTTTCTGATTACTCGTTAAAAAGATATAGCTTTTTAAAAAATCGTTAAATAATAGTTCTTTTTTCAGTATTTTGCTCATAACTTCGTCAATAATGGTCCGAATTGGATATTCTTTTTTTATTATTTTTGTTTTTTGAAGTACTTTTCAGAAAAAATATTGAAAAAAATATTCACAATGTTTTTATATACAAATTTTACTTGAAATTTTTTTTATTTAAACATCTACTTATTCTGTAAATTTTGAGACTTGGTTGAAAGTCGGCCTATAAAGTATGTTTTTATTTTTTTTCGTGTTTCCAAATTTTCAAAAAATTGAAAAAATTAAAAAACATAGTAATTTTTATAGGCCCACTTTCAACCAAGCCTCAAAATGTACAGAATAAATAGATGTTTAAATAAAATTTTTTTTCTAGAAAATCGAAGAGTACTAAAAATTAAAAAAAAAGTTTAAATTTATTTTTGTTTTTCCAAATTTTTAAAAAATTGAAAAGCATAGTAATTTTTATAGGCCCACTTTCAACCAAGTCTCAAAATTTACGGAATAAATAGATGTTTAAATAAAAAATTCGAGAAAATCGAAAAGTACAAATAAGTAAAAAATTAAGTTTCATTTAAAAAATAAAAATTTGTATATAAAAACATTGTGAATATTTTTTTCAATATTTTTTCTGAAAAGTACTTCAAAAACGAAAAAAATACTAAAAAAAGAATATCCAATTCGGACCATTATTGACGAAGTTAACGATTTTTAAAAAAGCTATATCTTTTTAACGAGTAATCAGAAAAAACTCAAAGTATGCCAGGGGGTGTTTTTTAGTGGGTACTAAAAAATTTAAAAAAAATGGAGGAAATCAAAAAATTTTTTTTTCTGATCTGTCCGATTTGTCGTGGAATGCCCCATATATATCAGCAGTTTGGAGTTGTAAACTAAAATTTTTAAACCGGATCCAAATTGTTAAACCGATACCATGGATCACTATTTGGGGTCAAAGATGTGGAAGAAACAAAACCACTGCAAAATTTGCTCTCACCGCTCTTACTGACCCAAGCAGGCCGCTGGTGGAATCAAATCTATGGCCGACCCCCAATATTTTTGCAATCCCCACATTTTCTATGAACATACCAACCTCCTATCTACAACCCTTAAGGTAGTCCCCATACGAATATTTTATTTTTATAATTTCTGTTATGACAGTAAGGCCCAAAACTACCACGGAGTCGCCCCCAACTGGGTTGAATGTAAGACTGACCTCCCTCCCCAACATTTTTGCCAAACACATACCCATACAAAACCTAATTTTGATAAAGTTTGCTTCCATCGTTCTAACCGTTGTCCCAAAGAGGCCCCTAGGAGAGTCAAATGTCTGCCCAACCTACAATATTTCTTCAGCCCCAATATTTTCTCAGAACATACCTAACCTCTATCTGCAATCATTTAGGTGGCCCCCATACATTTGCCTATTTTTTATGATTTTTTATTACAGAAAGGCCCAAAACTGCCACGCAGTGGACCCTAGAGGGGAGGCGCATTTTTCATTTATCCTATTTTTATACACTCCACGAGAGTATTATGTCTTTGTGCATTTGTTGTAACACACAAAAGGAAACGAGTTAGACCCATCGTTTATTATACAGATCGGAATCACTTTCTGAGTCGATTGTCCGTCTGTCTGTCCATCTATTCTTGTAATCAAATATAGCAAAATCAATTATAGCCCAATCTTAACAAAAATTGGCACAAGTAAGTTTTGTGGATCAAGGACGAACGCTATTCAATTTGAGGCAAATCGGTTCAGATATAGATATAGCCCCCATACAAATGTCGCTCCCGATTTGACTTTTTCCGTTCTAGAAACCACATATTTCACTCGATTTGCTTCAAATTTGGCACAGTGGCTTATAATTGAAGTGGAAGCAGCTATGGTGAAAATCGGTCAGATCGGTTCATATTTAGATATAGCCCCCATACTAATGTCGCTCCCGATTTGACTTTTTCCGCTCTAGAAACCACATATTTCACTCGATTTGCTTCAAATTTGGCACAGTACCCTATAATTGAAGTGGAAACGGCGATGGTGAAAATCGGTCGGATCGGTTCAGATTTAGGTATAGCCCCCATACTAATGTCGCTCACGATTTGACTTTTTCCGCTCTAAAATCCACATATTGTACCCGATTTGCTTCAAATTTGGCACAGTAGCCTAGAATTGAAGTGGAAACAGCGATGGTGAAAATCGGTCAGATCGGTTCAGATTTAGATATAGCCCCCATACAAATGTCGCTCCCGATTTGACTTTTTCCGCTCTATAAAACACATATAAATAGTACCCGATTTTCTTCAAATTTGACTTAACACCTTAAAATCTAACTAGAAATACATGTGACGAAGGCGGGTTAGATCGGTTCAGATTTAGCTATAGCCCCCATACAAATGTCGCTCCCGATTTGACTTTTTGCGCTCTAAAATCCACATATTGTACCCCATTTTCTTTAAAATCGGCACAACATCTTATAATTCAACTAAAAACACCCATCGTGAATGTGGGTAAGATCGGATCAGATATAGATATAAATATTTTTATATATATACAAATGTTGCTCCCAAATGTTTAACCGATTTTGGCCAAACTTTACATATTATATTTCATCTATAAACATACATAGTGAATGCGGGTCACATTGTTCCATGCTTCAATATACCCCCATGTAGATGTCCTTTCCGATTTAAAATGTTGCCAAACTCATACACTTACAGGATACAAAAATCCTTCCCGATTTCACTTTTTTACAGAATTGAATTAAAATAGGATAGCAAGTGGAGTGTATCATATAGTCGGCTCCGTCCGACTTTAGACTTTCCTTACTTGTTGGTATTGATTTTATGAATCAGTAAGCCTCAATGTGCACAAAAAAAATATTTTTAGGTATCGGACACAAAATTTGCCCGGAACTACTATTTAACGATTTTTAAAAAAGCTATATCTTTTTAACGAGTAATCAGTAAAAAACTAAAAGTATGCCAGGGGTGTTTTTTAGTGGGTACTACAAAATGTAAAAAAATTGAGGAAATCAAAAATATTTTTTTTTTCTGATCTGTCCGATTTGTCGTGGAATGCCCCATATATATCAGCAGTTTGGAGTTGCAAACTAAAATTTTTAAACCGGATCCAAATTGTTAAACCGATACCATGGATCACTATTTGGGGTCAAAGATGTGGAAGAAACAAAACCACTGCAAAATTTGGTCCCACCGCTCTTACTGACCCAAGCGGGCCGCTGGTGGAGTCAAATCTATGGTCGACCCCCAATATTTTTTCAATAACCACATTTTCTATGAACATACCAACCTCCTATCTACAACCCTTAAGGTGGTCAACCCATACGAATATTTTATTTCTTATAATTTTTGTTATGACAGCAAGGCCCAAAACTACCACGGAGTCGCCCCCAACTGGGTTGAATGAAAGACTGAACTCCCTCCCCAACATTTTTGCCAAACACATCCTATACCCACTCCTTAATGGGGCTCCCATACACAACCTAATTTTGATAAAGTTTGCTTCCACCGTTCAAACCGTTGTCCCAAAGAGGCCCCTAGGACAGTCAAATGTATGCCCAACCTCCAATATTTCTTCAGCCCCAATATTTTCTCAGAACATACCTAACCTCTATCTGCAATCATTTAGGTGGCCCCCATACATTTGCCTATTTTTATGATTTTTTATTACAGAAAGGCCCAAAACTGCCCCGCAGTAGACCCTAGAGGGGAGGCGTATTTTTCATTTATCCTATTTTTATTATAAACTCCACGAGAGTATTATGTCTTTGTGCATTTGTTTGTAACACCCAAAAGGAAACGAGTTAGACCCATCGTTTATTATACAGATCGGCTTGGAATCACTTTCTGAGTCGATTTAGCAATGCCCGGCTGTCTGTCCATCTATTGTTTGAGGCAAATCGGTTCAGATTTTGATATAGCCCCCATACAAATGTCGCTCCCGATTTGACTTTTTCCGTTCTAGAAACCACATATTTCACTCGATTTGCTTCAAATTTGGCACAGTAGCCTATAATTGAACTGGAAATAGCTATGGTGAAAATCGGTCGGATCGATTCAGATTTAGATATAGCCCTCATAAAAATGTCGCTCCCGATTTGACTTTTTCCGCTCTAGAAACCACATATTTCACTCAATTTGCTTCAAATTTGGCACAGTAGCCTATAATTGAAGTGGAAACAGTGATGGTGAAAATCGGTCAGATCGGTTCATATTTAGATATAGCCCCCATACTAATGTCGCTCCCGAGTTGACTTTTTCCGCTCTAGAAACCACCTATTTAACTCGATTTGCTTCAAATTTGGCACAGTAGCCTATAATTGAAGTGGAAACAGCGATGGTGAAAATCGGTCGGATCGGTTCAGATTTAGATATAGCCCCCATACGCTCCCCAGTTGACTTTTTCCGTTCTATAAAGCACATATAGTACCCGATTTTCTTCGAATTTGGCTTAACACCTTAAAATCTAACTAGAAATACATGTGGCGAAAGCGGGTTAGATCGGTTCAGATTTAGATATAGTCCCCATACAAATGTCTCTCCCGATTTGACTTTTTCCGCTCTAGAATTCCGATTTAAAATTTTGTCAAACACATACACTTACAGGATACAAAAATCCTTCCCGATTTCACACAGAATTGAATTATAATAGGATAGCAAGTGGAGTGTATCATATAGTCGGCTCCGTCCGACTTTAGACTTTCCTTACTTGTTTGTATTGATTTTATGAATGTGCACAAAAATAAATTTTTAGGTATCGGACACAAAATTTGTCCGGATTCAAGGATCTGGCCTTGAATGTATGAATGAATTCTCAAATCGCAAAGCACCGATCATAATATAATACATAGTACATTTTTAACCACATATGTTGAATTCCTATTCGTAGTGCTATCGGAATATGAAACCTCTAAATAATACCCAATATTGGACAAACTATTCACAGATGAATACTTCTAATTGCAACTGTCGGAATGCATCGGGGTCTGTGAAAAGTCACTGACAGCTAAATAAATGAATGGATGAATGAACACACATACACACAAACATCCACACATACCATCACTGTAACAATACTGCTGCAACCACCCCCTTCCCCCACTGCCTGTTCTACCACGTGCCCCAACAATGTACACACAGAAACATTGAAAGTAAAATTGAAATGAAAACTTTTTAAATAAACATTTATATGTTACAATGTTTTTGTGCTCCTCCTTTCGTCCTGCCATTCTTTTTTTTTGAAGTGTATATGTATGAGTACACCATGAAGAAGAAGAGAGAAAAACAAGTGTATGGATGTTTTGGTGGGTGGGTTAGTGAAAAAGTAGCCCCCACCCCAGTCATCATTTCAAAACCATTTTGCTTTGTGGGGGGCACCATATGGTTTTTATATAATTTTAATTTTTATTGCATTTCAAAAGTTCTAGGTTGTTTTTCTGTTGTTGGTGTTGTTGTTTATACATCCGGTTTCCGTTTTTTCCATATGTGTATGTGGGCGTATGTGTACTGGCAGATTCTACTGTTGATTGGTGTTGATGTTGATGCTCTTGGTGTGTTGTTGTTATTGCTTTGTTTGTATGTATTTGTTTGAAAAGTTTGTTGTAATTTAATTTACCACATAATAGTAGGTGGTAGGTAGGTAGTCGTCGTAATAGTATCTCTCTAACAACTTCTGAAGCACATTTCAACTGATGATTGATGGCTGAATGAATGAATGGATGGATGGACTTGTTGATCACACACAGGCGACTATTATTTACAAATGCAAACAAACAAACAAATGCAATGTATATATATATATACATGTGCATGTGCATATATATATTCTCACCAAATATTGATTCTAATTTAAAGTGTTATGACCTATTAATGGACTTCCATATGCAGCATGCTGCAGCATAATAACGAGTTTCTCTTGACCGGCACGCCCTTGGCTACGAGTGTCGAACGAATTGGCAAATGAATGAAAGGCACCGCAGTGGCTGGGTGGATTGTATTGTAGCGTTTTTTGATTTAAGTTCGATTTCTCCAACTGCTCGGGATTAAAAACAATTAAAAGATTTTTTTTTGGCTGAGATTCTTATGCGTCCACGATCTAAGGATAACACTCAAAAGAAATCTTGAGTGACAGGATTCCTTCTCCCACTACAAATATAATTTTAAGTGTTCTTATTAGTCCTTTTATAGGCAAAACTATTAATCAATTATTCCAAATTCAAAACATTCAAATTCTAAGACGATCTAGCCATGTCCGTCTGTTGAAAGCAAAGCTAGAACGTTCAAATTTTCATAAATGCGTCTTATAGTCGTAGATCGGTTGGGATTGAAATTGGGCGAAATCGGCCCAAAGGGGAAAAAATTTTCCCTCGCAAGGACTAAAAATACCCATAAAAATCCCCAATATTTTAGAGTATTTAGTGTATATTTTTCAATATGTCTGCTTGTACTTACTTGATATTGGGTGTGCGCATTCCCCCTACAACAAAAACGTCCACCATAAAGTGATTCTTATTCGGTGAAATAGGCCAAAAAGGGATAAAAATGGTACCTAACAAACGACAACACGAAATTTTGTGCGTACATTTCTCTAATTGAGTAGATATATAATATAAAAGTATTTTTTCCAAATTCGTACCTTTAAGGGATAAAATGGGATAGAGGGATAAAAATGGTAACGGTTGCACCAAGAATAATGAAATTCGGTGTATACATTCCTCTGATTGCGTAGACAAATAAAATAAAAGGATTTTTCGAAATTCGTACTTTTTGTGGTTAAAATGGAAAAAAGGGATGAAAATAGTACCAACCGAATGACCGCAGCTAGAGTTATGAAATTCGGAATATACATTCCTCTGACTGCATAGACACGAAAAATAAAAGCTTTCTTCCAAATTCGTACTTTCAAGGGATACAATGGGCACAGAGGGATAAAAAAAAGTACCAACTAAACGACTACAGCTAGAATGATGAAATTCGGTGTGCACATCCCTCTTATTGCGTAGACACGTAAAATAAAGGGATTATAGAAAGTCGTACTCTTAAGGGGGTAAACTAGGAAAAGGGGATAAAAATGGTACCAACCAAATGGCCGCAGCAAGAATCATAGAATTCGGTGTATACATTCCTCTGACTGCATAGACACGCAAAATAAAAAGATTTTTCCAAATTCGTACATTTTACTTTTACGACAAAAATTGGTTAAATCATGAAGTTAGACTATTTTGCACTATGTACGTGAGTTTTCTTGAATATATATATATATATATATATATATGAATATTTATTTTTCAAATTGCCTTGAAGTATTATTTCGATATATATAGTGTAAAGGTATTGGTAGCCTTGCTTGACCTTTGAAATTATAATAATATTATATTTATTTATAAAATTATTTTTTCAATATTTCTATTTGTTTTGGTTTGGCCATATTTAAGAAATATATTTTCCTGTAATATTACTGCACTTCTACGAAAATCGACATCCTCTATGGAATGCAATCCATGGTGGAGGGTATATAAAGTTGGACCCGGCCGAACTTAACGCCGTTTTTACTTGTTTTTTTATAAAAATCGATGAAAGTGAACATTTGCACTGGGGCAAATTATGTGATATTACACTGTAATAACAAAAACAAATAAAAATATTGAAAAAATAATTTTATAAATAAAAATAATATTTTAATTATTTAAAACTATTATTTATTTCAAATCAAAAAAAAAATATTCTTATATTTATATTTTCACAAAGCTTAAATACCATAAATATTGGTAGAAAGTGGGTGCTACAGTTGGTTGTATTTCCATTCTATTTTAATTCCAAAAGTACAAATTTTGAAAATACATTATCAGACGTACATAGTGCAAAATAACCTAACTTCATGATTCAACCAATTTTTGCCGTAAAAGTAAAGGTACGAATTTGGAGAAAAAACTTTTTGTATGTATACACCGAATTCCATAATTCCAGCTGCGCCCATTTGGTTGGTACCACTTTTACCCCCTTGGCGTTTCTACGCTGTAGTCGTTTAGTTGGTACTATTGTTATCCCTCTGTACCATTGTATCCCTTGGAAGTACGAATTTGGACAAAGAACCTTTTATTTTTCATGCCTATGTAGTCAAAGGAATGTATACTCCGAATTTCATGACTCTAGCTGAGGTCATTTGGTTTGTACTATTTTTATCCCCTTTTTCTATTTTGAACCCAAACAGTACGAATTTCGAAAAATTCGTCTATTTTCCGTGTCTACGCAATCAGAGGAATGTATACACCGAATTTCATTATTCTAGCTGCGGTCATTTGATTGGTACCATTTTTATGCCTTTTTTCGTTTTAACCCCAAAAAGTAAGAAAATATTATCCGTGTATTTTACTTGTCTATGCAATCAATCTATACAATCATTATTCTAGGTACAGCCGTTTGGTTGGTACCATTTGTATCCCTCTATTCCCATTTTAAACCTTAAAAGTACGAATTTGGAAAAAATACTTTTATATCATGTATCTACTCAATTAGAGGAATGTACACACCGAATTTCGTGTTTCTAGCTGTTGTCGTTTAATATGTACCATTTTTATATCTTTTTGGCCCCATTTCACCCCCTACATCAGTTTATGGTGCACTTTATGCACGCTATAAGGGGAATGCGCATACCAAATATCAAGCAAATATAAACAGACATATTCAAAAAACATGCTTAAATACCCTAAAATATTAGGGATTATTATGGGTGTTTTTAGTCATTGTGAGGGAAAAATGTTTCCCTTTGGGCCGATTTTTCCCCGTTTCAATCCCAACCGATCTGCGACTATAAGACGCATTTATGGAAAATTTGAATGTTCTAGCTCCTTTCGTTTAGATGCTAGCGTGCTTTCAACAGACGGACAGCCGGACGGACGGACACGACTAGATCGTCTTAGAATTATATGACGATCAAGAATATACATACTTTATAGGGTCTCAGGTCGATATTTCAAGGTGTTACAAACGGAATGACAAAGTTAGTATACCCCATCCTGGAGGTGGAGGGTATAAAAAGGCTGCCATAATCAGCGCACTGAAATCTTGCGAAAATCACTCCAAACATTCCTGTGTGGAAAAGGCTGTGGCACATTTTGGTCCATTGCCTAAAATTCATTTGATGATTTTTATTAAATATTTTGTAAGTTAAATTACATAGCGCTATCAACATGACTACATTCCTACATCTATTTTTCACAAAATCAAAAACTTTGGTTTTGAAGAACAGCAATGTATAGAATAAAATAAGCTAATATACATATATATTTAAAACATAAAACGTGTGCTTGGAAAGATATACATTTTTGCATTAACTTTTGAAAAGTAAGTACTTAGCTAAAAATATGAGCAAATTTCCTTTAACTACAAGCTAAATTTTATGTCAATCGGAGCTCATTTGCTGGAGCTCTGTGCCCAAAAACCTTATATAACAGATTTTGTTGGTTTAAAGTGCGTATACATGAATATTTATTGAATTCACCTTAACCAAATGCGGCGTCTATTTTTCTTCTGCCCATAAGAAGTGCATATGAAATATAAGACGAGCGTCACCTTTTTAGACTCTCATAAAGTTTTTAGATAATTAGCGAACCCTAATAAAAAACGTTCTATGAGACAATATTAATATTGGCATATTATAGACAAAATCGTATTGACCCCGGATTTCCCGGTTTTCGCTAACCGATATTTAAAAATTGACCTGACCTGATCGGCCAATTACGCAATTAGAATTTCATCATTCTAGCTGTAGTCGTTTAGTTGGTACTATTTTTATCCCTCTGTACCATTGTAACCCTTGGAAGTACGAATTTGGAAAAAACAAAACATTTTATTTTTCATGCCTACGTTGTCAAAGGAATGTATACTCCGAATTTCATGACTCTAGCTGCGGTCATTTGATTGGTACTATTTTTATCCCCTTTTTTCATTTTAACCCCAAAAAGTACGAATTTCGAAAAATCAGTTTATTTTCTGTGTCTACACAGTCAGAGGAATGTATACTCCGAATTTCATGACTCTAGCTGCGGTCATTTGATTGGTACTATTTTTATCCCCTTTTTTCATTTTAACCCCAAAAAGTACGAATTTCGAAAAATCAGTTTATTTTCCGTGTCTACACAGTCTAGAACAGAATGTATACTCCGAATTTCATGACTCTAGCTGCGGTCATTTGATTGGTACTATTTTTATCCCCTTTTTCTATTTTGACCCCAAAAAGTACGAATTTCGAAAAATCAGTTTATTTTCCGTGTCTACACAGTCAGAGGAATGTATACTCCGAATTTCATGACTCTAGCTGCGGTCATTTGATTGGTACTATTTTTATCCCCTTTTTCATTTTAACCCCAAAAAGTACGAATTTCGAAAAATCAGTTTATTTTCCGTGTCTACACAGTCAGAGGAATGTATACTCCGAATTTCATGACTCTAGCTGCGGTCATTTGATTGGTACTATTTTTATCCCCTTTTTCTATTTTGACCCCAAAAAGTACGAATTTCGAAAAATCTGTTTATTTTCCGTGTCTACACAGTCAGAGGAATGTATACTCCGAATTTCATGACTCTAGCTGCGGTCATTTGATTGGTACTATTTTTATCCCCTTTTTTCATTTTAACCCCAAAAAGTACGAAATTCGAAAAATCAGTTTATTTTCCGTGTCTACACAGTCAGAGGAATGTATACTCCGAATTTCATGACTCTAGCTGCGGTCATTTGATTGGTACTATTTTTATCCCCTTTTTTCATTTTAACCCCAAAAAGTACGAATTTTGAAAAAAATCCGTGTATTTTACGTGTCTATGCAATTAGACGCATGTATACACCGAATTTCATTATTCTTGGTACAGCCGTTTGGTTGGTACAATTTTTATCCCTCTATTCCCAATTTACCCCTTAAAAGTACGAATTTGGAAAAAATACTTTTTACGACTTATAAATCCCGGATTTCCCGGTTTTCGCTAACCGCTATTTAAAAATTGACCTGGCCTGATCGGTCGCAGGTGAACTATTCAAAAAATGGATGATCCAGCGAAGACATTGGCAATCGATTACAATAAGCTTGTCAAACTCTTATTTGGTGCTCGCAAAATTAGCCATTTTCAACTCAAATGTAAAAACCACCCTTATTTATGAATATGAAACGTTAATGGCGGTGGATCTGCAACACAGTTAGAAAGCCACGTGTAGCTATAAATTCCATAGAGTGGATCCAACAAGGCGTCCAGGACACACGTGGCGATGACAGATTGACGCTGAAAAACCCGTAATGAGGAAAGGCTGAGACGAAGTGAAAGCGATGGCACAAGATAGAATTATATTCAACCAACGGCTGAGTTCAACTTTGACCAGAATAATTTTAAGAAACTCCAGTTCCATCTAAATCGAACGTCCATACATTGTAAAACAATTGATTCAACAGTTTTGGAGATAAATCATTTTTATCGTCCTTTTTAGGAACAACTGAGAGTTGTGTGATTGTCGTCATAAGATTAAGTCGGCTTCCTCAATTTGTTTTGAGTCCCATTCCACAACAAATTAATGCGCTGCCTACTGCAAGTAGGCACAATGTCAATGCTTGCCAGAAATCTAAGCCACCGAGATTTATACGAGATGCTTATCCATTCTCCTTCATCATGGGATGTTAATTAGTTGAACAGTAAACAAAATCATATCCTTTGTATACCATTCATATCCAACCAACAATTCAACCAATCTATGATGAAGGGCATCACATCGGTTGTGATGATGGAGGAAGCAGATGACGATGAAGAGGGTGGTTGGTGGGTGGGTCGGTTCAGAGTCTTTTTCATGCAAAACATGAAAACTAAATATTCACATCATTTTATTTGGGTATTATTGCTCATTTGTTCCAACAATGGGTGCATGCATGAATGATGTGTACCACAACACACACACATACATACATAGATGGATGTACTTACATGGCAATGTAGATGTGTGTGTGTAGGTACACATGAATCCTCTTACAGGAGACATGAAACACTCGCAGCAAATAACAAACGACAAGCAACATGATTTCAATTACTCATACCACATGTAGTACAAGGCGCAAAGCATGCCACATGCACACATCTACATGTTACGTTAGTCCATATCGAAACTGAAGGCAGGATTTTATACTCTAACTCAGCCGTAGGGTAAAAATGTAACATTTTATTGAAAGGATAACTTAAGACTTAAATTAAGATTCGGCAAAATCTACTCGATGTCCACTCGGTGTTTTGAAAGTTTACGGCAGAAACTAAGAGTCCCATTTCAATACAACTATGCTATTTACGAATCATTTCCGATCTCATATCGATTCATTCATTTGGAAATAATTCTGTAACTTTTATATCAAAGAGCTTAGAGATATGTTTCCTTTATCTATTGGTCGTTGGAACATAGGGCATCAAAAATACATTTATAATATTGTTCCATATAATTAAGATTAGTCCCATCATATAAAAATCTATAAATAAATTCTAAAAAAGTGATTCTTTTTCCGAAACATGACCACCATTCCTTCATTTCGATCACCGATCAGAGAAAAAAAATATTTTTAGGATCTATGTCCATGGATAAAATTCAATCTTTGTTTTTGCAATCGATGCTTTGGGTTTCCAGAATTAATTGTTTATCTATATAAATATATAAAAGACTAATTTTAAATTTATTGAAGCTTTTTATACCCTCCACCTCCAGGATGGGGGTATAATAACTTTGTCATTCCGTTTGTAACACCTTGAAATATCGACCTGAGACCCTATAAAGTATATATATTCTTGATCGTCATAAAATTCTAAGACGATCTAGGAATGTCCGTCCGTCCGTCCGTCTGTCCGTATGTTGAAAGCTCGCTAGCATCTAAACGAAAGGAGCTAGAACATTCAAATTTTCCATAAATGCGTCTTATAGTCGTAGATCGGTTGGGATTGAAACTGGGCGAAATCGGCCAAAAGGGAAAAAAATTTCCCTCACAAAGACTAAAAATACCCATAATAATCCCTAATATTTTAGCGTATTTAAGCATGTTTTTTGAATATGTCTGTTTATATTTGCTTGATATTTGGTATGCGCATTCCCCTTATAGCAAAAACGTGCACCATAAAGTGATTCTTATTTGTAGGGTGTGAAATGGGACAAAAATGGGATAAAAATGGTACATATTAAACGACAACAGCTAGAAACACGAAAATCGGTGTGTACATTCCTCTAATTGAGTAGATACATAATATAAAAGTATTTTTTCCAAATTCGTACTTTTAAGGGGTAAAATGGGAATAGAGGGATAAAAATGGTACCAACCAAACGACTGTACCTAGAATAATGAAATTCGGTGTATACATTCCTCTGATTGCATAGACAAGTAAAATACACGGATTTTTCAAAATTCGTACTCTTGGGGGTTAAAATGAAAAAGGGGATAAAAAGAGTACCAATCAAATGACCGCAGCTAGAGTCATGAAATTCGGAGTATACATTCCTCTGACTGTGTAGACACGGAAAATAAACAGATTTTTCGAAATTCATACTTTTTGGGGTCAAAATAGAAAAAGGGGATAAAAATAGTACCAACCAAATGACCGCAGCTAGAGTCATGAAATTTGGACTATACATTCCTTTGACTACGTATACATGAAAAATAAAATTTTTTTTTTAATTCGTAATTTCAAGAGATACAATGGGTACGGAGGGATAAAAATGGTACCAACCAAACGGCTACACCTGGAATAATGAAATTCGGTGTATACATTCCTCTGAGTGCGTAGACACTTAAAATAAACAGATTTTTTCGAAATTCGTACTTTTTGGGTTTAAAATTAAAAAGGGGATAAAAATAGTACCAATCAAATGACCGCAGCTAGAGTCATGAAATTCGGAGTATACATTCCTCTGACTGTGTAGACACGGAAAATAGACGAATTTTTCGAAATTCGTACTTTCAAGGGATACAATGGTACGGAGGGATAAAAATAGTACCAACTAAACGACTACAGGTAGACTGATGAAATTCTAATTGCGTAGAAACGTCAAGGGGTAAAAATGGTACCAACCAAATGGGCGCAGCTGGAATCATGGAATTCGGTGTATACATTCCTCTGACTGCATATACACGCAAAATAAAAAGTTTTTTTTTTCAAATTCATACTTTTTCTTTACGGCAAAAATTGGTTTAATCATGAAGTTAGGTTATTTTGCACTATGTACGTCTGATAATGGATTGGAATTAAAATAGAATGGAAATACAACCAACTGTAGCACCCACTATCTACCAATATTTATGGTATTTAAGCTTTTTGAAAATATAAATAGAAGAATATTTATTTTTTGATTTGAAATAAATAATGGTTTGAAATAATTAAATTATTATATTTATTTATAAAATAATTTTTTTTCAATATTTGTATTTGTTTTGGTTTGGCTATATTAAAAAAATTATATTTTCCTGTAATATTATTACACTTCTACAAAAACCGACAACCTCTGTGGAATGCAATCCATGGTGGAGGGAATATAAAGTTGGCCCCGGCCGAACTTAACCCCGTTTTTACTTGTTTTGAAATCATGTATGTTATATATAACAATATATAATGGATTTTCTTAAAACTATAATGTATTGATTTAATTACAGTTAACAAATTTCAGCATCTTGCTTTATCTTAAATCGTTAAAACATATACAAATATTTCAAAGGGTTTAGTATCCGTGTTTGCTCCCGACACTAACGTAACCTGAGAGAATATCTCAACAAAAGAGTGTGCTTAAAACTAAAGAAAAACTAGTAATAAATCTAAATACGATTTAACGTAAAATTGGGGACACAAGGTGGAGCGCAAGTCCATTGATATATTGATACCAATTGGTGACAGTCTGAGTTGGGTAACTGACTGACTGACTTATCATTGATCAGCGCCCAGAACAAACGGCTGAAGCCAGGCTCATGCAAATTTCAAGGTAGTTCCCAAATATGACGGAGACGCGGACTAAGAAAGAATTTACGAAATTCGTACTTTTAAGCGTTGAAATGGGACAAAAAGGGATAAAAATCGAACTTTCGTCCTGACTAAACGGCAGTAGCTAGAAACATGAAATTCGGTGTGTGTCTTGCACTTACCATGCAGACGAGCTACAAATAGGGATTTTTTAAGGAAGGAAAGAGACAAAAAGGGATAAAAATTGTACCAATTTAAGAATTGCAGCTAGAATCGTGAAAATCGGTATTTACATTTCTCTGACAACGTAGACTTGCAATATAAATTGATTTTTCGAAATTTGTACTTATATGGGGTGGGCGGGACAAAAAGGGATAAAAATGGTACCAACTAAAGTATTGCAGCTAGAATCTTGAAATTATAAAACTAATAACAAGTACTGGCTTTTTCGCGAAGCAGCGGGTACTGCTATACATAAATATTTGTCGCCTAAAAAGTTCCTCTCAAAATAAATATTATATAATGGTGGGGCACAAAAATGGTACCAATTTAAATAATTTGTATTCGTGTAAATAGGGTTTTACATTTTTCTGACAATGTAGACTTGTAACATAAATTTGTACTGTTAATGGGCGGGCGGGGCAAAAGGGGATAGAAGTGGTATTGCAGTTAGAAGCGTGAAATTTAAAATTGGATTTTTCGAAATTTGTACTTTTAAGGCGACAAAGAGGGATAAAAATGGTACCAATTTAAGTATTGAAGCAATAGTAGTGAAATTTGTTGTGTAAATTCCTTTGACAACGTACCAAAGGGAGTCAATGTAACGTCGTTAGATAAATATCGTCCGATAGCAGTGTTGTCTACCATAGATAAGATTTTTGAAAAGCTGATTTATGATAGATTATCAATTTGGCTTCAGAAGAGGTTGTGGTACTCAGGACGCTATATTGAATGTTGTGAAGTTTGTTTGTAATGGACTAGATGAGGGTTTTAATGGAGTTTGCGGAATATTTTTTGATTTCACTAAAGCTTTTGATCTGGTTGATCATAAAATATTGCTGCAGAAGTTGAAGTATTATGGTATTCAGGGATAGGAGTTATGTTTGTTTGAGAATTATTTTTCTAACAGGAAACTATATGTTCATATTAAAGATTCGAAAAGTTGTATGGGTACAGTGGATTATGGAGTACAACAGGGAAGCGGGTTAGGCCCATTATTGTTTTCGATGTATCTTAATGATCTGAGGAATTTGCAACTAGATGGTCATGTTATTATGTTTGCTGATGACGTTTGCCTATTTTACCCTTACAAATATGATTTGGAACTGGAAACTAGAGTTGAGAGGGATGTAGCTTTGGTATTTGAATATGCACGGTTGAATCGGTTACTGATCAATCCCGGGAAGACCAAACTTATTAGATTCAGACCACATTCTGCCAGTCTTAACAATAATTTTAATGTTTATGTTGATGGAAGACTTGTGTATGAGACACATGCTATGCAGTACCTGGGAGTAACATTGCAGAGTAATTTATCTTGGAACATGCATATGGATGATTTAAAGAAGAAAATTGCTCCTGCTGTAGGTAGGAACAAACTTAGTCTCAATTCCAAGTTGATGATATTTCTTTAAGCTTTAATACAGTCTCATTTAAGTTACTTGGCAAGTGCCTATGCTTACAACAAGAACAATACTACCTTCAGATCCTTGCAATGTATGCAAAACAAGGCCTTGAAAGTTGTATATAATTTGCCAGTAACAATTTCATTGTATATGGATCAGAGTAAAACCGTACTGCCAATTTATTGACTGCATGAATACCAAGTACTATTATTTGTTTATAAATGTATTCACAACATCGGTCACCATACCATATCATTTATGCAAAACCAATCGAATTTTGCTACTAGGAATCAGACCAATTTAAGAATTCCTAGATGTAGATTAGAAAAAACAAAGCAGCGAATTGATTATATTGGGGGAAATAAGTACAATGAATTGCCGTTTGAATTAAGAAACATTGCTCGAATATCAAATTTTAAGTCCTACTACAAAATTTAAGCCCTACTTTAATATATTTATTTTGAATTGATATTAAACTAATTTATTTGTATATGTATTATATACTGCCAGCCTGCCTCGATAATGCCTTCATGGCACTGGGGCCAAATTATATATGCATGTAACAGTATTTGTACAAATAAAATTCAAAATAAAAAAAAACGTAGAAGCGTAATCTAACTGGATTTTTTGAAATTTGAACTTTTAAGGGATGAGCGGGGAAAAGGGATAAAAATGTTACCAACTAAACTATATATAATAGCTAGAATCGTTCCTCTTTCCTCTGACCACGTAGAAGCGCAAATCTAAATGGATTTTTCGAAATTTGTACTTATCAGGGGTAAGCGGGACAAAAAGGGATACAGATAGTACGAACTGAAGTATTGTAGATAGAATCGTAAGATTAGGCACGAACATTCCTTTGACCACATAAATTTTCCGAATGGATAAATGGATTTATCGAAATTTGTACTTTAAATGGTAAGGGGATTTAAATGGTACAATCTGAAGTACAGGGTGGGCCATCTCAAATTTTAAATTTGAACTACCGATTACTTTGACTTTGATAGGTAAAGGGTGCTATAGAAAAGTTTTTAAAAAAACACATAAAATTCAGAAAAATGCATGAAAGATTATTTCATGCAAATGTTGACCTTGACTGGTCCATCCGCTTAGTCCAATTTTGGCATACCTTTCCAACATTTCGGCCGGTATCTCACGAATAAATGCTTCAATGTTGTCCCAATGCGTCAATTGAAGCGGGCTTGTCTGTATAGACATGAGCTTTAACATAGCCCCACAGAAAATAGTCTAAAGGCGTTAAATCGCACGATCTAGGCGGCCAATTGACCGGTCCCGAACGTGAAATAAAATGTTCACCGAACTCGCCCCTCTCAATAAGTCCATTGTTGCGCGTGCTGTGTGGCATGTGGCACCGTCTTGTTGAAACCACATGTCATGCAAGTCAAGCTCTTGCATTTTGGGCAAAAACAAGTTGGATATCATCCCACGGTAGCGCTCACCATTCACAGTTACCTTACGATTCGCATCATCTTTGAAGAAGTTCGGTCCAATGATGCCACCAGCCCATAAACCGCACCAAACTGTGACTTTTTCTGGTTGCATTGGTAGCTCTTGCAATGCTTCGGGCTGATATTCACTCCAAAATCGACAATTCTGCCTATCTATGTACCCATTAAGCCAAAAATGAGCTTCGTCGCTGAACACAATTTTTCGGTAAAAAAGCGCGCGATGAACTTTCTTAACAGAGCACGCATTTTGATAATAAAATTCAATAATTTGCAAGCGTTGTTCGTTTGTAAGACGATTCATGGTTAAATTATAGACCCAACTGAAGATGTTTGACAGTGAAACAAAACAAGAAACGTGCGTCTGCTGTTTAAACCAGTGTTGCCAAAAAGATAATAGCTAAAAATCACCCTTTATAAGTCGATTTAGCTGACTGAAGCTTACTTACTTATTTTATTGGAAATGGTGGTTTCTTAGCTTTATTACGGCGTCCAAAACTGTGTTTGTGCCAAATAAAGTTTGTTTGTAATAAACGTATAAAATATACTCTTTTTGAAAAAAAAATATGAATTAAGACCAACATAACTTTTTCCATTTGAAGAATAAAATACATATTTGGAAAGGTTGAAGGGTTACCAGTTTTTGCGAGTAACTTTTACCTGCACCAAATTGCACACTTAGAAGACAGGATACTTTTAGTGCAAAAAGTCATATTTTTTAGTACCAAAACACGAATTGCTCATTTTCCTCATTGTCTTTTGAAAAGTAAGTTCGTCAATTGGAATGCAATATACTTCCACGAAATATGAATAAGCAAAATAATTTATTTAAACGTCCCATAATTCGACCAATGTATATTTAAGATGGACAATGCCAGCAATTTCGCTTGTTAGTATTTTTAGTTCCCTTATGGCCTAATGTACATAGTCCTATGAGCCTGAATTCAACTACGACGGCATCGACGAGGACGAGGACAACGACTATAACAACAGGCTTTCAAGTAATTTGTGTATAAATGTCATTTTTATGTCAAAATATCATTATTATCGATGCTGTTATTATTGCGAGCATTTGTTTATTGATGCCCCATTTTGTCATTTGTATGGCTGACTATCTGTCTGTCTGTCCGCCCGTCCGTCTGCCTGTCTGCCTCCGCTGTATGAGGCAACCCATCATTTCACTTGTTGTTCGAGGCAAAAAGTATGCATTTCCTCGAGCCTCAACATGTCGTCACACACACAAGTAGACCGTGAGTGTGTGTGTGTGGATGTGATTAAATGACACAGCAATCATGCCACATTTTCAACTGAGCCGTTTTCGGTGAACTCTGGCTGTCTGTCAGTCTGCCTATGTGTCTGTGCGTCCGTCCGTCCGTCCGCCCGTTTGTCTATTGACTTGTGCTTGTAGTTGTCGGGGGTAAATAAATGGGTTTTGTGGGCTTCTTAATGGTGCCACACATTTGACCCCTTTTTGCTGAAGCCACAGGAAGTTAAAGTGTCTGGATGCGTGCTTATGTGTGTGTACAAGTATACATGTGTTAGTTTCTTTGTTACGAATAGTGTTTGTTGTTGCTGCTGTTGTTGTTGTTAATGGAGGACAAGAATGACTGTAATTGTTTTGTTTGAAATATGCAAAATTGTTTTACAATTTTCCGACTCATATGGCAGACATGAATGAACAATGTCCAGTCACCGCACACACACACACCCATACACAGCAGCAGAGACGGGCATCCCTGAGTGTGCTTGCGTGTGTGTGTGTTTGTGTTTGTCTGTGTTTATTTCATTCTTATCAGGATATCACAGAGTCAGGCAAAAAATAGAACAACATCAAAAAAGACAACCGAAACAAAAAAATAATAAAACAAGATTGTCGATCAAGGGCGACTATCAACTATCCTGTACCACAGATATCGATTAGCACTGGAATCAATCTTGGTCGAAAACAATAAATACCATACCCTACTGTATTGCCATCAGAATAGAAAAAATAATTAAATCGGCTTTTGCAGATTATAGATGGAATAATTTTAATAATTTACAAACCTTTTCTCAATAGACGGTGCAGAATACTTTGAAAACAAAATTATTTTTTTTTTTAAGAATATAAGAAGATGTGTATGGATGGAATTGAAGGACTGGCTAAAGCATAAATATTTTTTATGTATAAAATGATTATCAAAGCATTTTCAAATATCAAATTGCAAGTAATTTTGACTACCCGCAAGGAAGTTACATCGGTTTCATTTTAATGAAGTCATATTTTGTACACTTAATGTGATTATAAAACCTTTTTCAAAAACCGAAATATAGCTAATTCGGCATATCCGTGTGAAATTTGCATTGCTTTTAATTTTTAACTTAAACTAAGTTTGGGAAAAATATTACCATGTGCCAAGTTTGAATTGACTGCTTAACTCATTAACTCGGATATGGCTCAAAGTCGTGAATCAGATTTGACTCAAATATTATACCTTGTTTTGAAGGCGTTATTATTTTCAAAGTTTTTACAATTTTATTTCTTTTATTTTGAATTTTGAAATGTTTACATTAATTATTTTTTGAAGCTTTAAAGTAGTGTTCTTAGATATTGTTTTTATACACTCCACGAGAGTATTATGTCTTTGTGCAATTGTTTGTAACGCCCAAAAGGAAGGAAGCATACCGATCGACTTAGAATCACTTTCTGACACCACTCCCTCCTTCCCAAATCCCATCACTCCCTAACCCTATCCCTCTCCTATAACCTTATACTTTCAGGAAACAAAAGAATTTGCACGTCCCAGTTGGATCCATTAACTGGGTCTCCGAGTGTTCAGAATGCAGCAGCATTCTGGTCCTTAAAACCATACCATACCACCAATGTATTTATAATCACTTTAAGATTATTAAATATTACGGGTTTTGCCACGCCCCTTCCAGTACCTCCCACACAAATCACCCAAAAACTACGTAAATTTAATGCTGTTATAACTTTTATACTGATTATCGGAATATTGTGAAGTTTGAAATTTAGCAATGCTTTTATAGCAGATTCATTCACAAGGAATATGGGCGATATTTCCACACTCCTTCTGGTACCTCCCACACAAAGTGGCACAATCTTTGGTTACAAAAAACCGACATAACATTCATACGGGTAGTCAAAATCATTTGTAATTTAATATTTGAAAATATTTGTATAATCTATTAGTAAGTAGAATGAATTCCTTCATAAATTATATACTGGTGCACTGTGACTTGATATTTGATCATGAAATTTTGCAATTGTTTTATAAATGTGGAAGTTAGGACCATATGTCATGAACCTTCTAGTACACAAAAAGTAATCCACTATTACATTTTATAGATAGATTTTTTTCATAGATTTTTTTATTTTTTTTCTTTATATTTCAACATATCTTCCAAAAATGGTCATATTTTTATACCCTCCACCTCCAGGATGGGGGTATACTAACTTTGTCATTCCGTTTGCAACACCTTGAAATATCGACCTGAGACCCTATAAAGTATATATATTCTTGATCGTCATAAAATTCTAAGACGATTTAGCCATGTCCGTCCGTCTGTTGAAAGCACGCTGGCATCTAAACGAAAGGAGCTAGAACTTTAAAATCTTCCATAAATGCGACTTATAGTCGTAGATCGGTTGGGATTGAAACGGGGCGAAATCGGCCCAAAGGGAAAAATTTTTCCCTCACAAGGACTAAAAATACCCATAACAATTCCTAATATTTTAGCGTATTTAAGCATGTGTTTTGAATATGTCTGTTTATATTTGATTGATATTTGGTATGTGCATTCCCCTTATAGCAAAAACGTGCACCATAAAGGGATTCTTATATGTAGGAGGGATGGGGCAAAAAAGGGATAAAAATGGTACATACTAACCACAACAGCTAGAAACAAGAAATTCGGTGTGTACATTCCTCTAATTGAGTAGATACATAATAAAAAATTATTGTTCCCAAATTCGTACTTTAAAGGGGTAAAATAGGAATAGAGGGATAAAAATAGTACCAACCAAACGGCCTAGAATAATGAAATTCGGTGTATACATTCCTCTGATTGCATAGACAAGTAAAATACACGTATTTTTCAAAATTCGTACTTTTTGGGTTTAAAATGAAAAAAGGGGATAAAAATAGTACCAATCAAATGACCGCAGCTAGAGTCATGAAATTCGGTGTATACACTCCTCTGAGTGTGTAAACACGGAAAATAAACTGATTTTTCCAAATTCGTACTTTTTGGGGTTAAAATGAAAAAGGGGATAAAAATAGTACCAATCAAATGACAGCAGCTAGAGTCATGACATTCGGAGTATACATTCCTCTGACTGCGTAGACACGGAAAATAGACGAATTTTTCGAAATTCGTACTTTTTGGAGTTAAAATTGAAAAAGGGGATACAAATAGTACCAACCAAATGACCGCAGCTAGAGTCATACAATTTGGAGTATACATTCCTCTGATTGCGTAGAAACGGAAAATAAACGGATTTTTTCTACATTCGTACTTTCAAGGGATACAATGGTACAGACGGATAAAAATAGTACCAACTAAACGACTAAACAGAATGATGAATGATGCAGAATGATTGCGTAGAAACGTCAAGGGGGTAAAAATGGTACCAACCAAATGGGCGCAGCTGAAATCATGGAATTCGGTGTATACATTCCTCTGACTGCAAAATAAATAATAAAAAATAAGACACGCAAAATAAAAAGTTTTTTCCAAATTCGTACTTTTTCTTTTACGGCAAAAATTGGTTGAATCATGAAGTTTGGTTATTTTGCACTATGTACGTCTGGTAATGGATTTTCAAATTTTGTACTTTTGGAATTAAAATAGAATGGAAATACAACCAACTATAGCACCCACTATCTACCAATATTTATGGTATTTAAGCTTTTTGAAAATATAAATATTTATAAGAATATTTATTTTTTGATTTGAAATAAATAATGGTTTGAAATAATTTAAATATTATATTTATTTATAAAATTAATTTTTCAATATTTGTATTTGTTTTGGTTTGGCTATATTAAAAAAATTATATTTTCCTGTAATATTACTGCACTTCTACGAAAACCGACAACCTCTGTGGAATGCAATCGAGGTGGAGGGTATATAAAGTTCGGCCCGGCCGAACTTAACGCTGTTTTTACTTGTTATAGTTCCAAAGTACCTCATCTCACAAATCATAAAACAGGGAAAGGAAATCCCAAATATATAAAAGAAATATCTTTCAAGCGATCTTGAAGAAATTTGATGCATTTATCTTTTTTGTACACAAATTATTATTTGGTTTTATATTTTGTTACAGCCCACATAGGGTTTGTATCCCGATATTTCCTGCGGGAATAATCCCAGGAATTTGCATATTTTCTGTTTTGAATATGGTAATTTACTATATCTAATTGATATGAAGTGAATATAACAGAATAGAAGGCTAAAAATAATGTCAGTTATATTTTCAGATAATAATTAACAATTAATAATACATCTCTCGAGTGTGCAATATCATCTATCGCGCTCACTTTTTCCAATAAAATTAGAAAAAAGAGTATCTGATGTGTCTTTTGTAGACAGTGTCTGTTGTTAATTTTAAAATATGCCTACAGCTATCTGTTTAATTATTTTTCATCCTTGGAAAAAGTTGATTTAATTGTTTATTCTTTTATAGGTTAGGTTAGGTTAGGTTGCAGTGTATGGTGAGGTAGGGTGAAGGAATGAATGATGAGTGAAGGGAAATTCGAATGTTTTATTCGGAAATAAGTTTTTATACAGCCTGTTGACGATTTCCCGTCCAAAAGTAAGAAAAAATCAGCCGGAAATTTCACCAAAGTTGTAAATAAAGCTCAAAACTTACACGCCAAAAAATGCTAGGGTTAAAATTCGTCCATGTTTTTTGGAAGATCAATCATGCACTTTTGGCAATCATTTCATTTTGTAAGGCCACCCAAAAATGATATATCACCCACTAGGAAAATTTTTGCATGTGAAATTGTTTTTGTGAAATTTTGTCAAGATTTTTTTTTTTTCATTTCAAAAGTTACAGAATGAATTCCGAATATAATATGGCCAATTTTCATAAAAAAAATTGTCTCGAAACGCAAAAGACCCATTATAAATTATATTCAGGAATTAAATTAAAGATTACCCCCAGGAGATGTGACATTAAACGAGGAAAATCTATAATAACATATATACACATCAATGATTTGTTTATCAATGGGAAGATTGATTTAGGACAATTTTTTCCAAGGCTCGAAGAAGTGGCCTGTAAACATAATATTGAAAAGTTACAAGTGGCAGTGAGTGAGAAAATTTTTGAATTTGTCTCAATTAATGATTTTAAAGAAATGGGCAATAAGAAATTGGTTCGAATTAAAGTAGCGCTACTAAATGAGGTGACCCGAATTGATGAAAAGAATGCCGAAACTATTCAAGACATTATGAAAAGATATCACGACGACCCAATGACAGGTGGTCACTGTGAAATTTTACGTACAATTCAGAAACTTAGAAGATATTATTTCTGGAAAAATATGACTAAAGACGTTAGAAAATATATTAAATCATGCTTAAAGTGTCAGACAGCCAAGACTACAAAACATTTAAAGACTCCAATGACTTTGACTCCAACAGCGGTAGCAGCATTTGATACCGTATTCGTGGATACCATAGGTCCATTTCCAAAGTCAGAAAAAGGCAATGAATATACAGTCACATTGATATGTGATCTGACGAAATATTTAGTTGCCATAGCCATTTGTGACAAGAACACCAAAACAGTCGCTAAGGCGATATTTGAGCATTACATTCTCACCTACGGTCCGATGAAGACGTTCATTTCGGACATGGGCACAGAATATAAAAACACTATATTGACGGAGCTATGTGAACTCCTCAAAATTGAAAAACTAACTTCAACAGCATATCATCAGCAAACACTCGGTAAAGTTGAGAGAAGCCACCGAACTTTCAACGAATGTGTGAGATCCTACATATCGGTTGATCGGTTGACTGGGATGAATGGCTTAAGTATTTCACGTACTGCTATAATACTTCACCATCGACGGCACATGATTATTGTCCATACGAAAAAGTTTTTCAAAACTTCCAAATATGTTCCAACAATTTGCTGAGGTAGATAGAATTGCTCCATTATACAATATAGTTTAGATTAGAAGTAGCACATAAGGGAGCACAACAATTATCAGATAAACAAAGACAGAAAATCATTTATGATAAGACAGCACTAGATCATAAAGTAAATATAGGTGACTCGGTCTTACTCAGGAATGAGACTGGCCATAAGCTAGACCCCAAATATAAGGGACCATATATAATTAAAGATATATTTAAGAATAATAATGTTAAAATAGTTGATAATGAAACTAATAAGGAACAAATAGTTCACAAAAATAGAATTAAGATTTATATACAAGAATACCATAAGGGAAGAATTGAAAAAATATAGTAAGAAAATAATTGTAAAGATATATATAACTAGTTTAAGATTCATTTTTAACTTCAATGTAAAATAATGTCCATACAATTCAAGTTATATAAACATTCTTCTGAAAAGTGGAGGTGTAGCATGAATCATATTCCGTCATGCCAACAAGAATATTTAATGTTATTCCATTTCGCCAACGATCATATCGAGCCCTTAGCGCGGAATGATCGCAAGCGCCAAAACACACATTTTACAGGAGAAGGTTTTTTTTGATTATTTTGAAATGTTTGCATAAAATGAAATATGTTTTAATGCAAAAGGTTTTAATTCCGCCGTACCCAACGAATTATTATTAAAAATTGGTCATTTGTTTACATCATACGGTACTTTTGGCGCTTGCGATACAAATATTGTACTTGCGGCTACAAATACTGAAAAAGCTATGGCGCTTACGATATATTTTTCTTTGAATAAACCCCGAAATTTTAGTAAAAACACACATAAAACAACATAATAAAAAATATAACACTACTTTTATAAAGGGGAAATGAACAGTAAAGTAATTCAAATCGTTAATAAAAAACTATTTTAGACACATTTGAATTCCTATAATTAATAAAGAGTGATTTTTTTGAGGTTAGGATTTTCATGCATTAGTATTTGACAGATCACGTGGGATTTCAGACATGGTGTCAAAGAGAAAGATGCTCAGTATGCTTTGACATTTCATCATGAATCGTCTTACAAACGAACAACGCTTGCAAATTATTGAATTTTATTATCAAAATGCGTGCTCTGTTAAGAAAGTTCATTGCGCGCTTCCATTTTATGGTCAGTTTAATCGACCCACTGAAGCGGCTATTCGGGCTATTGTGACTAAATTTCGCACCAAATTTACATTGTTGGACATTAAACCACCAACACGCTTACGTAGAGTGCGAACTGAAGAAAATATCGCAGCTGTATCGGCCAGTGTTAATGATGACCACCAATTTTCGATTCGTCGCCGTTCGCACCAATTGGGTCTCTGTTACTCAAAAACGTGGAAATGCCAAAATTGGACTAAGCGGATGGACCACCTAAGACGCAGCCGCGGTCAACATTTAAATGAAATTATCTTCAAAAAGTAAATGTCATGGACCAATCTAACGTTTCAAATAAAGAACCGATGAGATTTTGCAAATTTTATGCGTTTTTTTAAAAAAAAAGTTATCAAGCTCTTAAAAAATCACCCTTTAGTTAAATTTCATATAAAAGTTTTTAGGTAATATCGATATTGAATTTTTCTTTGAACGAATAATTAATAATAAGTTCATCCACCCTATTATCTGCAAAATATCCATATTTAAATTATGCGCAAAATCCCAGTATTTCTAAATGTGCCGATCTCAAACAATTAAATTTTATTTTAATGTTTGGCGGTAGAAATGATGAAGAAAATGGATTCCAGTCCTTAAAATCTAAATGATTTAGTAAAATACTTTCATAACACTTCGGTATCGTGCGGGAATTCGGTCGGCCACTCAGAAGGGGCCCAAATTATTCTTCCTTTACAAAATGTATAGAACAACTGACATCATTGTATGACCGGGTAGTAAAAATGTTATGTTAATGATCTTAATGAAAACTGAAGTTTTTCTAACCTCCACTTCCCGGATGGGGGTATACTAACTTTGTCACATTGAAATATCGACCTGAGACCCTATAAAATATATATATTCTTGATCGTTATAAAATTCTAAGACGATGTTACTTTAAGGGATATAATGGGTACAGAGGGATAGAAATAGTACCAACTAGACGGCTACAGCTAGAATGATGAAATTCGGTTTGTACATCCCCCTAATTACGTAGACACGTAAAATAAAGAGATTTTAGAATGTCGTAATCTTAAGGGGGTAAAATACGTAAAGGGGGATAGAAATGGTACTAACCAAATGGCCTATGCTAGAATCGTGGGATTCGGTGTATACATTGCTCTGACTGCATAGATACGCAAAATAAAAAAATGTTCAAAATTTTAACTTTTTACTTTTACGTCAAAAATTGGTTGAATCATGAAGTTAGGTTATTTTGCACTATGTACGTGAGATAATGGATTTTCATAATTTGTACATTTGGAATTAAAATATAATGGAAATACAACCAACTGTAGCATCAGCTATCAATATTTATGCTATGTAAGCTTTTTTGAAAATATAAATATAAGAATCTTTATTTTTATCTGACGTATTATTTCGTTATATATAGTGTAACCGTATTGGTAGCCTCTTTAACTTTATAGAATTGTGGGCAATGTGCCCATTTTCATCACTATTTTAAGCTAAATATTATGTTTCTTTGTCAAATTTGCCACTATTTGAATTCAATAAATGTTAACGTTTACCCACAATAATAGGGAAATTATACCAAAACCATGTATATAGTATTTGGCTTAATATACGAATATTCCAAGAAGTATATTAAAATTTAATATAAAAAATAAAATAATAATATAAAAAATAATAATAATAATAATATATAAAATATAATATTAATACCAAATACAATAATTTAATTATTGTGTATAAGGCACAAATCATACAAAAGGCTTTGTGTTCCCTAAAAAGACAATAATTTAGAGCTACTTTCAGTTCTTGTGGATAAACTTTTTTCTTCTGGATCGATAAAAAATATATAAAACAACTTCGAACCTCTTAGCTTAGTTCGAACACTTCGTTCTGTGGCCGAGGGTATAAAAATACACTTATTATTGCATCAATATATTGATAGACCTATCTAAAACATTTATAAATATCTCTTGCATTATCTGATAGTTTTTGTCTAAATTCATAAACTGTCGCTTGCGATAAAATTGCATTCTTTGAAAATGTGAGCAGCGACTTACGATAAAATCTTAGCCCCATTTTTTATATAAACGTTAACAATTTTGATATTTTGACAATTTTTATTTATGTATCAGCCCATAAAATTTTAAATTCAACAATAAAAAATATTTTCACAAAATGTCGCTTACGATAATTCCGCGCTAAGGGCTCGATATTATCCCGTTGTTGTTGTTATGCTTGATCGGCCGGACGGACTGTATTTACATTCCACCTTTTCAAAACTAGACATATGTATGTATGTAAGTACTAGCAGTACCCGCTGCTTCGCACGCGAAAAAGCCAGTTATTTGTTAATTTTATTCGTCTAAGTTTTTGGATAGTATTTATTTAATTTTCTTTTGGTGGATATAGATAAATCTAAAATAGTAATTTGGAAACCTCCTATTAGCTAGCACTCCCACACGTTGTCTACGTTGTCAGAGAAATTTAAACACAAAATTTCACGACTATAGCTGAAATATTTTAGTTGGTACTATTATTATCCCGCTCATTGTTTATAAGTACAATCTTAGAAAAATTCGTTTAGATTTGCGCTTCTCGTTGTCAGTGGAACTTACACACCACATTTCACGACTATAGCTCCAATACTTTAGTTGGTACTACTTTTATCCCTTGTTGCTCACCCCCTATAAGAAAATTTCAAAAAATCCATTTAGATTGCGCTTTACAAACATTTTACACTTCAAATTTCCCGACTATAACTGCAATTCTTAAATTGGAACGCTTTTTGTCCCGCCTACCCCCTAAAAAGTACAAATTTCGAACAATTCAATTATACTGCGCTTCTACATGGTCAGAGGAATTTACATACCAAATTTCACGATTCTAGCTGTAATACTTTAGTTGGTACCATTTTTATCTCTTTTTGTCCCGCTTGCCCCTTAAAAGTACACATTTCGAAAAATCCAATTTTGCTTCGTTTCTATATGGTCAGAGGAATTTACACACCAAAATTCACGTTTCTAGCTGTAATACTTTAGTTGGTACCATTTTTATCCTTTTTTGTCCCGCTCTCCCCTTAAAAGTACAAATTTCGAAAAATCCAATTTTACTTCGTTTCTATATGGTCAGAGGAATTTACATACCAAAATTCACGTTTCTAGCTGTAATGCTTTAGTTGGTACCATTTTTATCCCTTTTTGTCCCGCTCATCCCTTAAAAGTACAAATTTCGAAAAATCCAATTTTACTTCGTTTCTATATGGTCAGAGGAATTTACACACCAAAATTCACGTTTCTAGCTGTAATACTTTAGTTGGTACCATTTTGATCCCTTTTTGTCCCGTTTGCCCCTTAAAAGTACAAGTTTCGAAAAATCCAATTTTACTTCGTTTCTATATGGCCTGAGGAATTTACATACCAAAATTCAGGTTTCTAGCTGTAATGCTTTAGTTGGTACCATTTTTATCCCTTTTTGTCCCGCTCGCCCCTTAAAAGTACAAATTTCGAAGAATCCAATTTTACTTCGTTTCTATATCGTCAGAGGAATTTACATACCAAATTTCACGATTCTAGCTGTAATACTTTAGTTGGTACCATTTTTATCCCTTTTTGTCCCGCTTGCCCCTTAAAAGTACACATTTCGAAAAATCCAATTTTACTTCGTTTCTATATGGTCAGAGGAATTTACATACCAAAATTCACGTTTCTAGCTGTAATACTTTAGTTGGTACCATTTTTATCCCTTTTTGTCCCGCTCGTCCCTTAAAAGTACAAATTTCGAAAAATCCAATTTTACTTCGTTTCTATATGGTCAGAGGAATTTACACACCAAAATTCACGTTTCTAGCTGTAATACTTTAGTTGGTACCATTTTGATCCCTTTTTGTCCCGCTTGCCCCTTAAAAGTACAAATTTCGAAAAATCCAATTTTACTTCGTTTCTATACGGTCAGAGGAAGTTACATACCAAATTTCATGTTTCTAGCTGTAATACTTTAGTTGGTACCATTTTTATCCCTTTTTGTCCCGCTTGTCCCTTAAAAGTACAAATTTCGAAAAATCCAATTTTACTTCGTTTCTATATGGTCAGAGGAATTTACATACCAAATTTCACGATTCTAGCTGTAATACTTAAGTTGGTACCATTTTTATCCCTTTTTGTCCCGCTCTCCCCTTAAAAGTACAAATTTCGAAAAATCCAATTTTACTTCGTTTCTATATGGTCAGAGGAATTTACATACCAAATTTCACGATTCTAGCTGTAATACTTTAGTTGGTACCATTTTTATCCCTTTTTGTCCCGCTCGTCCCTTAAAAGTACAAATTTCGAAAAATCCAATTTTACTTCGTTTCTATATGGTCAGAGGAATTTACATACCAAAATTCACGTTTCTAGCTGTAATACTTTAGTTGGTACCATTTTTATCCCTTTTTGTCCCGCTCGTCCCTTAAAAGTACAAATTTCGAAAAATCCAATTTTACTTCGTTTCTATATGGTCAGAGGAATTTACATACCAAAATTCACGTTTCTAGCTGTAATACTTTAGTTGGTACCATTTTTATCCCTTTTTGTCCCGCTCGTCCCTTAAAAGTACAAATTTCGAAAGATCCCTATTTGTAGCTCTTCTGCATGGTCATTGCAAGGAACTCACCGAATTTCATGTTTATAGCTACTGCCGTTTAGTCAGGACGAAGGTTCGATGTTTATCCCTTTTTGGGCCATTTTATCCCCTAAAAGTACGAATTTCGTAAAACCCTTTCTTACGTAAAACCCTTTCTACGTCATATTTGGGAACTACCCTGAAAATTTCATGACCCTGGCTTCAGCCGTTTGGTCTGGGGGCTGGTCAATGATAAGTCAGTCAGTCAGTCAGTCAGTCAGTCAGTCAGTAACGCAACTCTTTTATATATATAGATAGCGTAAGTAAAATATACCAAATAAGCATGCATGTATTACTGAATATTGGGAACCATAGATTATTGCTGCATAATCTTATTCATGATATAAATATCGCCAATGGTTCCCCCAATAAAACACATCATAATTACAATCATAAAACTGCGTTTCAATCGCAAGAATAATTAAAAAGATAAAAGTTAGTTCAGTTTACAATTATATTTCTTCTTCTCTTGATAGAACTGAAGGAATGTCTACCTATTTCTTTTCTGAGGAAATATACATTTTTTGGATTTAGAAATTGTGGGTTTAAAAAAAGAAAAATGTTTTCAATATAGAACTTTTTGTATTTGTACTGTTAAAAACTGTATCTGATTGCTAATGATTTTTATAGAAGCTTCATAAACGTCGCCAACATTCATGAGATTTTACTGCCGCTGAATAAGGTGGTCTTAGGCGAAGTTGAACTTGCCTAGGTAATTCTTATAGCGAATATAATGGTAATTGTCTTCTAATAAAAAACATCGAAATCAATTTTCAACTGCCACCACCACTCCATGTAGTGTAGGGTACAAAAACACACATACGGCACACAAACACAGACTGACGGTACGTACATATCACCAAGTTGGCCAACCGTAAAGACCACATATTTGAAAACATTTCGGAAATATGCATTCGCAACCTACATGCAAACTCGTGTATATGTATGTAATATTTGCATGCGATACATATACACCAACACACACATGTGCGTGTGTGTGTGTCTGTATGTGTGTAGGCCGTATCCTTTTAAAGTTGTTTATGTCGGCCATCTAAGACAGTTTTGCCGGAAGAATTCGTTTTTTAACACATTCCCTTTTATGCCTTCAAGTTATGTTTTTGCTAGTCTATCTCCACACATATGCAGGCAGTTTTCAACACACATGTGTGTGTGTGCATGTGTTGCCTTTGTCTATACCAACTATAGTTAAATAAACATTTTTAATTAAATTATGCAGTCACAAATGACTACAAAATATTTGTCCACTCATGCCACACACATACACACACACACGAAAACTTTCGTGATGAGTGCTGCTGCTGACATTTGCAATGCAACTTTTTAGTTGGCTCCCTGCCACCCCGGAGTCTGGACAAGACAAAAATATTTTCTCAGAAATTTTATTGATTTGATCTTGATTTAGGGCCATTCAACTTCGTCCGTTCAGTAATTGGTTTAAGAGACGTTGGCCGAATACTATTGCTACGTGGTGACTGCCCTGTACACTGGCAGTTAAAACTATTCGACACAAAGGGTTTTGCTTTTAATGTTTTAATGTCTGTTTGTTTAGTGTATATTATTAAGTTTTAATAACTATATTTTTATGATTTTCATTGGAAATAATTAAACTCTCGTAAAATTAGGACATTTCATGAAAACAAGGGTAACAATTTATAGTGTTTGAGAATAATAAAAAAACTGTAATTTTGTGATTGAAATTAGTTTTATTGTTTTTCAATATACTCGCCTATAAAATAAACACTAAATTTTTATGGAAAGAATGAGTAATTCGTGTTTTGAAACTGAAAAATCGGACTATTTGCACTAAATGTGTCCTATCTTCCAAGTCCCATATATTCGTGTAGATTCTGGGAATCCTTCATTCTATACATCAAAGGCTTTCAAAGGAAAAAAAGTTGTGTTGGTCCAAAATCATATTGTTTTTGCAAAAATATTTTAAATATTTATTGCAAACAAACTTTAAATTAAACTTTAAACAATTCTGGCGTCAATATAAAACAAATTCGAGTCCTAAGTCTCTGAAAATGTGAGAGTAACAGTTCGACAAAGTCGAAAAGGGAAATTACGTTTTTTTTTTTAATTTTCAAAATCTGAAAAAGGCGAAAATCTGTAATACGAAAAAAAATAATAAAATAATAATAATAACGTACATTATGAACAAATACGTAAAATAATATTAAAAAAACATGAAAATAAAACGAGTAAAAATGGCGTTAAGTTCGGCCGGGCCGAACTTTATATACCCTCCACAGAGGATATCAAGGCTACCAATACCTTTTCTCTATATATATATCGAAATAATACTTCAAGTCAATTCAAAAAATAAATATTCTTTAGGGTCCGCCAAATAACTTTTTTTTTTGAAAATGCTATAAAAAAAACTACTGAATATTTTCTCAAATTTCTTTTTTTATTTGAAAATACAATCCATCCGGTTAATAATGGAAAATAATTTCATTCTAATGGCTGCTGAGGGCACCCCACAAATAATAGTCCAACGGTTGAATAGTTGAAAAAACACGTTAGATGGCGGACTCTATATATATAATTTTTCAAAAAAATCTTAAATACCATGAATATTGGTAGGCAGTGGGTGCTACAGTTGGGTGTATTTCCTTTCTATTTTAATTCCAAAAGTACAAATTTTGAAAATCCATTATCTCACGTACATAGTGGAAAATAAACTAACTTCGTGATGATTTTGGCGTAAAAGTGAAAAGTACGAATTTGAAAAAATCTTTTAATTTTGCGTGTCTACGCAGTCAGAGGAATGTATACACCGAATTCTATGATTCCAGCTGCTCCCATTTGGTTGGTACCATTTTTACCACCTTGACATTTCTACGCAATTAGAATGCCATCATTCTAGCTGCAGTCGTTTAGTTGGTACTATTGTTATCCCTCTGTACCCATTGTATCCCTTGAAAGTACGAATTTGGAAAAAAAAATTAATTTTTGTGTCTACTTAGTCAGAGGAATGTATACTCCGAATTTCATGACTCTAGTTGCGGTCATTTATTCGGTACTATTTTTATCCCCTTCTTCCATTGTAACCCCAAAAAGTACGGATTTCGAAAAATCCGTTTATTTTACGTGTCTATGCAATCAGAGGAATGTATACACCGAATTTCATTATTCTACGTCCAGCCGTTTGGTTGGTACCATTTTTATCCCTCTATTCCCAATTTATCTCTGAAAAGTACGAATTTGGAAAAAATACTTTCATATTATGTATCTACTCAATTAGAGGAATGTACACAGCGAATTTCGTGTTTCTAGCTGTTGTCGTTTAATAGGTACCATTTTTATCCCTTTTTGCCCCATTTCACCCCCGACGAATAAAGATCGTTTTATGGTGCACGTTTTTGTTATCGGGGGAATGCGCAAACCAAATATCAAGTAAGTACAACCAGACATAGCAAAAAAATATGCTTAAATACTCCAAATTTTTAGGTGTTATTATGGGATTTTTCAGTCCTTGTGAGAGAAAAATTGTTCTCCTTTGGGCCGATTTCGCCCAGTTTCAATCCCAACCGATCTACGACTATAAGACGCATTTATGCAAAATTTGGGCCTCCTAGCTCCTTTCATTTAGATGCTTGCGTGTTTTCAACAGACGGACGGACGGACACGGCTAGATCGTCTTAGAATTTTATGACGATCAAGAATATATATATTTTATAGGGTCTCAGGTCAATATTTCAAGGTGTTATAAACGGAATGACAAAGTTAGTATACCCCCATCAGTCGGTAAATTTATTTATCCCTTTTTGACCCAATTCCCATTTTAAATTCCTACACAATTCATTTATGTAGCGTGTCTACGTAGTCAGAGGAATACTTTCGCATTCGACTGTTAAATTCCTTTGAAATTCTATGGAAATTTAATTTTTTTCCTTCAAATTTATTGAAATGTTCATAAATAAAACAAAATATTTTCAAATGACTAACGGTATGTTTTGCAGTTGATGCCATTGGCATTCGAGTCTAAATACTTGAAAATTCAAAATTGAATATTTATACAACATGGCCACATACACACGAGTACCAAGCGCACATACTCGTACATATGTATGTACACATAGATAGGCATCCTGCTCGTACAAATAAATACTCAGTTATTTATGATTGCGTATTGAAATGTATGCGATTATCTGCATGGCACTGCATATAATTGATTTTCGCATCAAAGCCGTTCGTTCGTTCGTTCATATTTCTTTTTAAAGAGGGCCTGAGTGCAGAAGTGTGGTTTCCCCTCCTCGTCATTGCAATCGAAGAGATTATTGTTTTATTAGTTTCACTGATTTATGACAAACAGCATAATACGGGTATGAACAGTGGGATGGGATGAGTTGTGATATGATAATGAAACTGAGACTGATTTTTCGAAAAGTATCATCATACAACCAGTCAGGAGAATGGAAAGATTTTCCTATGAAAGGTTAGATCTTTTTAACATTCCAAGGACCTAATACAAAATAAGCACCAACGCTTTGAAGACGAAATATGTAATAAGCTCAATACCCATGTTTAGTCCAGCTCTATGTTCTAATTTGGGCTAATATGTCGAATACAGCAAAAGTTTATGATATGATGGCTCATCGAGTGGGGTGGATGTAAAGAATTAGGTCTATTTTTCCTGAAGTACCCAAAATTGCGCAAGTAATCCCAAGACCCAAAAGTAGTAACTCACAAAAAACCTTAAAATTTTGAAAAACTTAAACAAATTTCCAATTATCTTAACGAAGTCAATCAGTTATATGAGAAGCAACTTGATTTTAGAAAGGGCAGTGGAACTCAAGAAGCTATTGTAAATGTTATCAATTTAGTTTATGAAGGCTTGGATGATAAATTTGGAGCCACATTTTACGATTTTTCGAAAACTTTTCATTTAATTAATCATGATATTCTGCTCGAAAAACTTCGACACTATGGGATTTAGGGTAATTCTCAACATCTGTTGCAGAGCTACATAAGAAATAGAAAGTAAAGGGTGATTTTTTAGCTATTATCTTTTTGGCAACACTGGTTTAAATAGCTGACGCACGTTTCATTTTGTACTTTTAAGGGAGGAAAGAGACAGAAGGGGATAAAAATGGTACCAATTTTAGTATTGCAGCTACAATCGTGAAAATCGGTATTTACATTCCTCTGACAACGTAGACTTGCAATATAAATTTATTTTTCGAAATTTGTACTTATAAGGGGTGAGCGGGACAAAAAGGAATAAAAATGGTATCAACTAAAGTATTGTAGCTAGAATCGTGAAATTTGGTATGTTAATTCCTCTCACCACATAGAAGCGCAATATAAATGTATTTTGTATTTTTATGGGTTGCGCGGGACAAAAAGGGATAAAAATGGTACCAACTAAAGTATTGCAGCTAGAATCTTGAATTTTGATATGTAAGTTCTTCTGTCCATGTAGAAGCGCAGTAAAATTTGATCTTTCGAGATTTATACTTATAAGAAGTGAACAGGAGAAAAAGGGATAAAAATGGTACCAACTAAAGTATTGCAGCTAGAATCTCAAAATTTGATATGTAAGTTCTTCTAACTATATAGAAACGCAGTAAAATTGCATTTTTTGAAATTTGTACTTATAAAGGGTGATTTTTTAAGAGCTTGATAACTTTTTAAAAAAAAAAAAACGCATAAAATTTGCAAAATCTCATCGGTTCTTTATTTGAAACGTTAGATTGGTCCATGACATTTACTTTTTGAAGATAATTTCATTTAAATGTTGACCGCGGCTGCGTCTTAGGTGGTCATCCGCTTAGTCCAATTTTGTCATTTCCACGTTTTTGAGTAACAGAGACCCAATTGGTGCGAACGGCGACGAATCGAAAATTGGTGGTCATCATTAACACTGGCCGATACAGCTGCGATATTTTCTTCAGTTCGCACTCTACGTAAGCGTGTTGGTGGTTTAATGTCCAACAATGTAAATTTGGTGCGAAATTTAGTCACAATAGCCCGAATAGCCGCTTCAGTGGGTCGATTAAACTGACCATAAAATGGAAGCGCGCAATGAACTTTCTTAACAGAGCACGCATTTTGATAATAAAATTCAATAATTTGCAAGCGTTGTTCGTTTGTAAGACGATTCATGATGAAATGTCAAAGCATACTGAGCATCTTTCTCTTTGACACCATGTCTGAAATCCCACGTGATCTGTCAAATACTAATGCATGAAAATCCTATCCTCAAAAAAATCACTCTTTAAAAGGTGAGCAGGACAAAAAGGGATAAAAATAGTGCCAACTAAATTATTATAGCAAGAATTTTGAAATTTGGTATATTAATTCCTCTGAGCATGTATAAGCGCATTAAAATTGGACTTTCAAAATTTGTACTTGTAAGTGCTACGAGGGACATAATGATGGTACTAATTTAAGTATTACAGCTATAGTCGTGAAATTTGGTGTGTCAATTCCTCTGACAACGTAGGAGAACAAATCCAAATTGAAATTTGTACTTTTAAGGGGACAAAAGGGGATAAAAATGGTACATCTTTAGGATTACGGCTAGAATCATGAAATTTAGTATGTAAATTCCTCTGACCATGTAGAAGCGCCATCAAAATGGATTTTTATCGAATAAAAGGCTCTGCGGTTATAATTGTTTCTTAAAAACTGGGTAGAAAATGATAACAAATATCTATACGAAGGGAGTTAAGCTAAAACAGTGCACATCGACAAGCACATTCCTTTGACTGTATATGAGTGCTATGTTTCCAATTTACTATTTTAGAAAAGAAAATTAAATAAATACTATCCTAAAACAGAGACGGATAAAACTAATAACAAATACCTGGCTTTTTCGCGTGCGAAGCAGCGGGTACTGCTAGTATTCAATAATAGGTGTTAACTTCGTGTGGGAGGTACCACGCCCACTTTTCCAACACCGACCATTTTTGGCACAACTGTGCAGACTAACAGTTAGTGAACTTTCATCAAAATTCAAGATTCTAGCTGCAATAGTATTCCGAATATGCTAATTTATACAAAAACGAATAAATCCCCACGCCCACTGAAAATATCAAAATTTTATATAGCCTATTCACCACCGGTTCAGCATGAACATACTGTGATAATTTCAAGAAGATCGGTCCAGTAGTTTAGTCTGCTATAAAGAACAAACAAACAAACACACAAACACAGATTCATTTATATATATATATATAGATTTGGACAATGACTATTGTCAGATAGTAATTCATTCAATTTCCCTAGTAGAATCACCGAAATTGTTCTGCTGGAAACTTTAAAAAGAAACGTAAGACGAATAGAAATATAACGTAGATATATTCATAAGACACCAATTTGTAATGAAGTAATAACTGCGTTTTTTTTTCAATACTTTTGCAATCAAATTCTAATCACTTTTGTTGTAATATTTCTCATAATAACATAAGCATAATTTTGACTTACACTGGATAATTATCAAAAATGTTTAACACAAAATTATTTTTTTACACACACATTGAAATTGCTATTGGCGACAATTTTAAAAAATGAATCTTTTATTTTGAGTGAAATTTTGAAGTTTTTATTTAGGTTTTTGTTATCACTAATAACACTGAAAACCTTAATGCTACCGCTGTTTTACGAGCGAGCAAAGATCCTTTTTAATATAACAATATTCAAATCCAACATCTCTTCATTCATATATGAAAAACTAGCAGTACCCGCTGCTTCGCACGCGAAAAAGCCAGTTATTTGTTAATTTTATCCGTCTCTGTTTTTGGATAGTATTTATTTAATTTTATTTTGGTGGATATAGATAAATCTAAAATAGTAATTTGGAATCCTCCTATTAGCTAGCACTCACACCCATTCAAAGGAATGTGCTTGTCGATGTGCACTATTTTAGCTGAACTACTTCGTATGTATAATTTTTATAATTTTCTACCAAGTTTTGAACAAAATATTACAACCATTTATATCCTCGATCTCATGTTTCTAGATTCAGCCAGCCAGTTTATAACTTTTTGCACTTCTTTCCCAAAAAGTACACATTTTGAAAAACCACTATAGGTAATATGTGTTTTTGCTTCCCCTAAAAATATGTACTTTATTTGGTAACACATTTATTCCTTGTTGTCCCGTATCCCACTTTTAAGTACAAATTTTGAAATAGCCATTTATATTCCGCGCTTACGCAATTAAATGATTGTACAGCATTTTTATCCCTTTTCGTCCCGCGCACCCCTTAAGAGTACAAATTTCGAAAAATCAAACTACTGCGCTTCTATATGGTCAGAGAAATTTACACACTAAATTTCACGTTTCTAGCTGTAATACTTTAGTTGGTACCATTTTTATCCCTTTTTGTCCCGCTCGTCCCTTAAAAGTACAAATTTCGAAAAATCCAATTTTACCTCGTTTTTATATGGTCAGAGGAATTTACATACCAAATTTCACGTTTCTAGCTGTAATACTTTAGTTGGTACCATTTTTATCCCTTATTGTCCCGCTCGTCCCTTAAAAGTACAAATTTGGAAAAATCCAATTTAACTTCGTTTCTATATGGTCAGAGGAATTTACATACCAAATTTCACGTTTGTAGCTGTAATACTTTAGTTGGTACCATTTTTATCCCTTTTTGTCTCGCTCGTCCCTTAAAAGTACAAATTTCAAAAAATCCAATTTTACTTCGTTTCTATACGGTCAGAGGAATTTACACGCCAAATTTCACGTTTCTAGCTGTAATACTTTAGTTGGTACCATTTTTATCCCTTTTTGTCCCGCTCGTCCCTTAAAAGTACAAATTTCGAAAAATCCAATTTCACTTCGTTTCTATATGGTCAGAGGAATTTACATACCAAATTTCACGTTTCTAGCTGTAATACTTTAGTTGGTACCATTTTTATCCCTTTTTCTCCCGCTTGTCCCTTAAAAGTACATATTTCGAAAAATCCAATTTTACTTCGTTTCTATATGGTCAGAGGAATTAACATACCAAATTTCACGATTCTGGCTATAACACTTTAGTTGGTACCATTTTTATCCCTTTTTGTCCCGGTCGCCCCCTAAAAGTACAAATTTCGAAAAATCCAATTTTACTTCGTTTCTATATGGTCAGAGGAATTTACGTACCAAATTTCACGTTTCTAGCTGTAATACTTTAGTTGGTACCATTTTTATCCCTTTTTGTCCCGCTCGGCCCATAAAAGTACAAATTTCGAAAAATCCTTATTTGTAGCTCGTCTGCATGGTCATTGCAAGGAACTCACCGAATTTCATGTTTATAGCTACTGCCTGGGGGCTGGTCAATGATAAGTCAGTCAGTCAGCCAGTCAGTCAGTAACGCAACTCTTTTATATAGATTACCTGCTTTTTAACTACGTTAAAGAAAATAATTTTGTGTTTCTTAATTGACCGTTTTATCTGAGGATAAAACAAGTATAAAGCCGTTAAGTTCGGACGGGACTGTTGACTTTACTAATAGAAAAATTTTGATATTTTTATGCATAATACGATATTTGTTTACTATTTCGAACAAAATATAAGGCATACTTATGCCCACTCTTTTATATAAACTGTGATGCTTCAATATTCATTCATTGCCTCAGGATCGATTTCCTCCATTTGCAATTTCTTGATTCCAGCTACAGCCTAAATGTCTGTACCGTTTTGATGGGAAAAGTTCTAATATTGAAGATCCAATAGGTTTCAGAGTGGAATATACACACATAATTTCATGATTTTAGCTTCAGCCGTTTGCATGGTGCTTGTTTCACTCCATTTTCCAACTGGACACTAAAAGTACGAATTTGGAAAAACAATCATACCTATTATTTTCCGCGTCTACGCAGTCAGACGAGTGCAAATACTAAATATCATGATTCTTGCTACATCCGCTTGATTGCTGCCATATTTAATTCCATTTTGATCCTGAAGGTACGAATATCGAAAGATCTCTTCATTTTTCGCGTCTACGCAGTCAAAGAAATGTACATACCGATTTTCATTATTATATTATTATTATTATTATATCGCCCCATTTTTTTAGTCGCCCCATTTTCCACCTAATAGTACAAATATCGAAAAAATCTTTTTTGTTTTGTATCTTCACAGTCAGATGAATGTATACACCGAATTTCATGATTCCAACTTCAGCGTTTTCATTGGTACCATTATTATCCCTCTTTTCCTAATGTTTCCCTTAAAAGTACGAATTTAAAATACACTCTGTCTTAGGTATTTATGAAATTAGAGGGATGTACAGTCCAAATTTCATTTTTCTAACTGTTCTTGTATTATTGGTACCATTTTTTCCCCTTTCGTCCGCTAAAACTTTTATTTCATACTTTAGGGAACATTTTAACCTACACAACAACGCGGTTTCCTTGCTGAAACAATGTGATTTCGAAAATATTCGTGGCAATAAATTGAACACTTTCGTTGCAGCAACGAAACTTTATTGTTGCAGCAATGAACGCCGACGTTAGTTGATTTTCAAAAACAAAATTCGTTATTTAGTTCCATGATGACAACCGGCAGTGGACTTCGAAGTGAGTATTCGCAACAGCAGCTCAACTACTTAAGGCAGAACTCCAACAACGTGAATGAGAATTACTATCGAATACATTCCAAAAACACACACTAGAAAAACACAGCATTTGTGAGTCTCTGATTGTTGCACCAACGAATAAAGTGTTGCTGCAACGATATCAGTTTCGTTGCTGAATGAGTTGTTGGGGCAAAGTGTTCCATTTCAAAGTCCATTAATTTTAATAAATTTTGACAAAATAATATGGATTTGTATAAAAACAATGATTATAATCATTATCAGTATTATTGTATTAATTAATGATTTCCCATGTAAAAAATGAAAGAGAGTATTTTCGTTGCATCAACGAATATTGAAAAGTCGGATTGTTTGTCGTAGGAACGTAATATTTCGTTGCTGCATCGAAATGGCAATAACGAATCTGATTCGTTGACGCAACGAACGATTGTTCTTTCAGTGTACTAAATCATTTCGTTCTACGGCTAGTGTGCTTCGACAGACATGGCTATATCGTCTTAGAATTTTACCACGACCAAGAATATATATACTTTATGGAATCAAAGTGACGTATAAAAATAATAAATACCGTTATCTTCACCGAAATATATTATTCATATACCGATACCGTTATCGTAAAGTATTCGTTTCGGTATCCAACTTTGGTCTGTACTTCAATTTATTAAAAAAATAATATTTCCCACTATTACTTTTTCGGGTAATTATACTCTGAAAGCAGCTCTAGTTGATATTGTTATTTCAATTGATTCATTAAAAAAACAACAAAAAATGTGTTCGAGAAACTCGTAAATTTTACATAAAAACCGACATTATATTTGGATTCATTACATCATCATCACATCAAAAAAATAACACACCAAAAATGCGTAAAGTATGTTTCAAAATTTGGGATTGTAAAGGGTGTCCCAAGAAGAGCGCATTTTTTTAATTTTAAATAAAACACAGCGGTATTTCATTAATGCGGCATTTCATTAATGCAGCGTCCAATTTCGTGTTTTAAGGCTTGAGTCGTCGTCGGCTTATTCACGTAAACCATCGACTTCAAAAAACCCCAAAGAAAAAAATCTAATGGTGTTAAATCGCACGATCTAGGCGGCCAATTCTGATCTCCAAAACGCGAAATAACACGACCGGGAAATGACTGATGCAGCAATTGAATTGTTTCTCTGGCTGTATGACATGTGGCGCCGTCTTGTTGGAACCACATGCCCTCCACATTCATTTCTTCAATTCTAGGCAAGAAAAAACTGGTTATCATTTCACGATACCGAACACCATTGACTGTTTGCGCTTGACCTGCCTCATTTTCATAAAAAAAGGTCCAATGATTCCTCCAGCCCAAAAACCACACCACACAGTGACACGTTGAGGATGCATGTGCTTCTCGTGAATCACTCGAGGATTTTCCGCACCCCAAATGCGACAATTCTGCCTATTGACGAAGCCATCAATATGAAAATGGGCCTCGTCACTGAAGATGATTTTATCGGCAAAATCAGCATTTTCAAGTTGTCTCTCTAATACCCAATTAACGAACTCCCTTCGCTGTCCACGGTCAGTTGGCTTCAGTTCCTGAGTCAATTGAACTTTGTATGCATGAAGATGCAAATCTTTCGTCAAAATTCGCTGCAAAGTGGATTTGGAGACACCAATTTGCTGAGCTCGGTGTCGAATTGAGGTGGATGGAGTTTGAGCGACATCATCACGTACAGCTGCGACATTTTCGGTCGATCGACCTGGTCGATGGCGCGTTGTTGTCTTTACATCACTAACAGACCCAGTTTCGGCAAATTTATCCATTAATCTCTTTACAGTTGACTCTTTTGGAGCATTATTGTGACCCCAAATTGATCGCAATTTGCGAACTGTAGCCGCAAAACTTTCACCATTTTGGTAAAACAATTTCACAATGAGAATGTGTTGTTCATTCGTGTAGCGCTCCATTTTTACTAAACTCGTACCTTCTACTAACAAACAATAACAATTGTTCAAATGTCAAACAATGACAGTTCCAGATTTAAAAATTGCGTTCTTCTTGGGACACCCTTTAATACTGAGAATACGGTGTTCAAAAATAATTTACTAAATAGTTGCTATTTGAGATTTTATTTTTTTTTGGAAACATTTTTTGTATTGAACAAAACGGCGGACTAAAATGGTCCAGAAACGTGATTAAATGCTTCTAAATTATGTCCTCTTTACGAATAATGAAAGCACCTGCAGGAAGACAAGTCAACTTTACTAGCGAAAGAATTTTATCGCCTTCTGAAGAAAACCTTCACCCTATGAGGGTATACAAATGATATGACAAAAGCTGCGAAAGACAACAAAAGTGTATTTTTTAAATTAATAAAACCAATTTCACAAATTTTTCTTTACTATAAATATAAATACAAAATATAATTACCCTCGTTGATAAGTAATTTTATCGACTTCACTTTCCTCGCTTCCCATGGAAGATGAACGAGCCGTAACATTAAACCCATGAAAATTAGCATTTAACTGACTGACTGAGATTGCATTAAGCACATAATATACATTTATTTTTCGATTACCAACAACATTGGCAATTTATATATATATTTTTCTTGCCATTTTGCCACTTAAATGCGCAAATATCATTAATTTTATTTGCAATTTTGCATTCTTGGAAATTGGAACTTTGCGGTTACAACAAACTTACACACACACATACATTACTTCATACATTTCCACTACATGGGTGTAAGTATATACATACCAAGATATATAATATATGTTTGTATGTATATACAAATATTTATTTATTTAAGGGTACACCAATATAAATCAAGTATATATTTATATACATTTCCTTTTTGCACGCACATCTCACTGCGGTTGGGGGAGGACAGGGAACACCCTGTCTATTCCCTGGGGCAATATTAAAGGAAATATTCGAGATTTTGTTAGTTTGTGTGGGTGTGTGTGGCTGTTTGGCCTTAGTCGCTGGTACTTATGTAAATATATTATTATAATACCTTATTAAACCCTAATTCAATTTAGTAATATTCAGCCCGGATAGACGGCTGTCTGCCGGTAATGCGATAGAATGGAAAGTGTAAGTATAAAGTGGATGTACAGCGAAGCTTAAAAGGAGTATACTAAGTTTCACATGCCGTTTGCAACAGATTAAATTAGTTCTTTTTTGAAGACTCTCCCACCAATATTGAGTGCTATTTACACTATGCATCAAAATATAAAATAACAAGTAAACCCTCCACCATGGATTGCATTCCACAGAGGCTGTCGATTTTCGATTTTTATTCCCTCGACCTCCAGGATGGGGGTATACTAACTTTGTCATTCCGTTTGTAACACCTTGAAATATCGACCTGAGACCTTATAAAGTATATGGGCAAATGTACGGTATAGTACGATTCCATGTCACTCAGGCTTCTAACCGCTTTAAGAGCAATATATAATATTTCTGAGAGTGTCATAATTTTCAAAACGACGAGTTTAACCTCGCCAACATCCTAAAGTTTTAAAATTATGCTGTTAATGTAGTCTACTGAGCTAAGGTCTACCCTAATTTACCCTTTTTTGCTTGTAACTTTCGGGAGTTGTTCAACTCTTTTGGCTATAACTTTTTCAGCATAAGAGAAAATCATTCTGATCTTTTTGTGGATGATAGTAATGATGTTGCGGAATCTTCTATATGTTGAAAAGGGCGTGTGCCATCACTGAGGAATAAATGGTAGCTCTTCAAAATCTGTCACTCTGTTTTTGCATAAAACGAAAATTGATACAATTTTCTTTCTTGCGCTTTCAGCGTGAACGCAATTGCAAATTTTTTAATATTGGATTATAAACGACAGAGATACTAACAAAAGGCGACCGGACGATTTGGTGTGCTTCAGCGACAAGGAGATTATGACAGTACGAATATCATCAGGTCGATGCGTGCAGATCATGAAATTTCATATTTTTTGAAGAGCACATCCGCAGTTTGAAAAATAACTGGTGGCAACCCTGTGTGATTGGTGAATATGGGTACTACTAATAATGTGTGTAAGTGCTAAATAGATCGAATTATTATTTTGGTACCGAGAGCCATTTTAGGTTAAATTTTGTTGATTTTCATAGGGGTTTCAGGCTTAACTTGCAATAGAACCAAAAGGGACAATCCGATTATAACTTCTTCAGCACTTGAAAAAAATGATGCACGCGAGCACATTATTTATATTTAATTAAAATCGGACTATTTTGTAGATTTTCCCATATATATTCTTGATCGTCATAAAATTCTAAGACGATCTAGCCATGTCCGTCTGTTGAAAGCACGCTAGCATCTAAACGAAAGGAGCCAGAACGTTCAAATTTTCCATAAATGCGTCTTATAGTCGTAGATCGGTTGGGATTGAAACGGGGCGAAATCGGTCCAAAGGGAAAAATTTTTCCCTCACAAGGACTAAAAATACCCATAATAATCCCTAATATTTTAGCGTATTTAAGCATGTTTTTTTCAATGTGTCTGTTTATATTTGCTTGATATTTGGTATGTACATTCCCCAAAAACGTGCACCATAAAGTTATTCTTATTTGTAGGGGCTGAAATGGAGCAACAAGGGATAAAAATGGTACTTATCAATCGACAACAACTAGTGACACGAAATTCAGTGTGTATATTCCTCTAATTGACTGGATACATAATATAAAAGTGTGTTTAACAAATTCGTACTTTTAAGGGGTAAAATGGGAATAGAGGGATAAAAATGGTACCAACCAAACGGCTGTACATAGAATAATGAAATTATGTGTATACATTCCTCTGATTGCATAGATAAGTAAAATACGCGGATTTTTCAAAATTAGTACTTTTTGGGGTTAAAATGAAAAAGGGGATAAAAATAGTATCAATCAAATGACCGCAGCTAGAGTCATGAAATTCGGAGTATACATTCCTCTGACTGTGTAGACACGGAAAATAAACTGATTTTTCGAAATTCGTACTTTTTGGGGTCAAAATGGAAATAGGGGATAAAAATAGTACCAACCAAATGACCGCAACTAGAGTCACGAAATTCAGATTATGCATTCCTTTGACCACGTAGACATGAAAAATAAAAGGTTTTTTCCAAATTCGTACTTTCAATTGATACAATGGGTACGGAGGGATAAACCAAACGGGACCAACCAAACGGCTACACCTGGAATAATGAAATTCGGTGTATCCTCCTCTGATTGCTAGACACTTAAAATAAACAGAATTTTCGAAATTCGTACTTTTTGGGGTTAAAATGAAAAAGGGGATAAAAATAGTACCAATCAAATGACCGCAGCTGGAGTCATGCAATTCGGAGTATACATTCCTCTGACTGCGTAGACACGGAAAATAGACGAATTTTTCGAAATTCGTACTTTTTGGGGTTAAAATGGAAAAAGGGGATTTGAATAGTACCAACCAAATGACCGCAGCTAGAGTCATGCAATTCGGAGTATACATTCCTCTGACCGCGTAGACACTGAAAATAAACGGATTTTTCGAAATTCGTACTTCTAAGAGTTGCAATGGTATAGAGGGATGAAAATAGTACCAACTAAACGACTACAGCTAGAATGATGAAATTCTAATTGCGTAGAAACGTCAAGGGGGTAAAAATGGTACCAACCAAATAGGCGCAGCTGGAATCATGGAATTCGGTGTATGCATTCCTCTGACTGCATAGACACGCATAATAAAAAGTTTTTTTCAAAATTCGTAATTTTTCTTTTACGGCAAAAATTGGTTGAATCACGAAGTTAGGTTATTTTGCACTATGTACGTCTGATAATGGATTTTCAAAATTTGTACTTTTGGAATTAAAATAGAATGGAAATAAAGGGCGCTTAAATTGTAAGGGCCGATGTTGAATGTGAACCACACCTAAACGTCAAGTTTTTTCTGCTCTAGCCTCTTGACTATTCCAAACGTCGTCAAAGTACGTGAACACAGTGCAAGATAACCTAAGTTCATGATTCTATACATTTCTGCCTAATTCCATTTTTATGCACTCCACGAGAGTATTATGTCTTTGTGCATTTGTTTGTAACACGCAAAAGGAAGCGAGATAGACCCATTGTTAATTATACCGATCAACTTAGAATCTCTTTTTGAATCGATCCGTCTGCCTGTCCATCTATTCTTGTAATCACGATACAGGTCACAATTGTAGACAGAACCAAATGAAACTTAGCATAACGAAGTTTTTCGGTACAAGGACGAAGGCTATTTAATTTGAAGAAAATCGGTTCAGATTTAGATATTGCCCCATACGAATTTCACTCCTGATTTGACTCTTTTCACTCTAGATACCACATATTACAACGGATTTTCTTCAAAATTGGCAAAACATCTTATATTTCGACTATAAATAGCTGTAGTAAAAATGTGTTAGATCGGTTCAGATCTATATATAGCTCCCATACAAATTTCGCACCCGATTTAACTTTTTCCACTCCAGAAACCACATATTTTAACAGATCTTCTTCAAATTAGGCGAACTATCTTATATTTGTTCTATAAACAGCCACGCTGCAAATGGGTCAGATCGGTTCATATTTATATATAGCTCCCACACAAATTTCACTCCCGATTTCACTTTATCCACTCTATAAACCACACTTTTTAACAGATCTTCTTCAAATCTTTCAAAAATTCTTGTATTTCGACTAGAAACACTCGTGGTAAAAATGGGTCAGATCGGTTCAGATTTATATATAGCTCACATACAAATTTCGCTCCCAAATAGACTTTTTCCTTCCCAGAAACCACGAATTTTCACCGAATTTCTTCAAAGTGAGCATAACACGTTATATTTGAACTGGAAGAACTTATTGTGAAAGTTAGTCACTTTGTACCATGTTTGGATATAGCCCCGATACAAATATTCTTTTCGATGTGACAAATCCGGACCAGATCATATTAGCCTATGATTAGGAAACCTTCAAAAAAAATTTTCCCCTTTTCACTTTTTTTATCGAGTTAGATTGTATTCGTATAGAAAGTGGAGTGTGTCATATAGTCGGTCCCGCCCGACTTTAGCCTTTCCTTAATTGTACTAGCTGTGTCCATTTAGTTAGTACCATATTTATCCCCTTTTTCCCATTTCACCCCCTTAAAAGTACGTCTTTCGAAAATCTCTGTATTTTACATGTCTATGCAATTAGAGGGATGTACACACAGAATTTCATCATTCCAGCTGTAACCGTTTAGTTTGTACCATTTTTATCCCTCTGTTCCCATTGTATCCCTAGAAAGTACGAATTTTGAAAATCCCCTTTTCTACGTGTCCACGCAGTCAGAGGAATGTATATTCCGAATTTCACGACTCTAGCTGCGGTCATTTGGTTGGTACAATTTTTATCCCCTTTTTCCAGTATAACCGCAAAAAGTACGAATTTCGAAAACTTCCTTTATTTCATGTGTCTACGCAATCAGAGGAATGTATACCCTGAATTTCATTGGTACCATTTTTATTCCTCTCTTCCCATTTTAACCCTTAAAAGTACGAATTTGTAAAAAATTATTTTATATTATGAGTCCACTCAATTAGAGGAATGTACACACCGAATTTCATGTTTTTAGCTTCTGTCGTTTGATAGGTACCATTGTTATCCCTTTTTGCTCCATTTGACCCAATACGAATAAGAGCCACTTTATGGTGCACCTTTTTGTTATAGGGGGAATGCACATACCCAATATCAAGTAAGTACCAGCAGATATATTCAGTCGTTGTGAGTGAAAAATTTTTCTCTTTGGACCGATTTTGTCCAGTTGCAATCCCAACCGATCTACGACTATAAGACGTATTTATGGAAAATTTGGACATCCTAGCTCTTTTCGTTTAGATAGATCGTCTTAGAATTTTATCACGATCAAGAATATATATACTTATACAAGGTGTTACAAAGGGAAAGTATACCCCCATCTCCAGGATGGGGGTATACTAGTGCTGATGGGCCAGTCGCCAGTTGTGCGAAACCATGTGAGCACGAAGAGGAGCAAGAAACAATCGAGCACTTCCTATGCGATTGTTGATATTTCAAGGTGTACAAAGAGGTGGAGGATATTAAAATAAAAATTATACGGGAACTACAAATATTTTTTGTATGTGTACTGAGGCATATTGTTCCATAAAATCAAATCCATCAATATATAATTAAAATATATATTAAAATTCTGTCTAAGGTATCTTTGTTTGATCCATCTAGCCGTTCTTGTCTTATGTCATTGGTTATGGCCCTTCTCGAGGAAGTCGGAAAATGTAAAAAATCATTGCTCGTGATATTGGAAATATTTAGTTTTTTATACTCTGTTTGTCCCAAACCTAGTTTATTTGCCTCAAACGATTTACTTTTGCCACAACAGTAGAAACATTTCCCGCAAATGAAAACGTTTATCGTAAATATAGTTTCAGAAAATTTAACAAATCTTTGCTCGTGATATTGGAAATAATTATTTTATTTCGACTTTGCGGAAGAAAAAAACGTTTGGAGGTCGTTTATCGCAAACGTAGTTTATTTGTCTCAAACGATTTACTTTTACCATAACGAATGAAAACGTTTGCCGTTCTATTGCTGTGCTGTGAACGTCTTTTTAAGTCAAATTTTTCACGATTTACGCCCATTGTCTTCAAATATCTCCCCTCGGTAGTATGTTGTTGCATTCGCTTCTAACCCAAAATTTTATATTTTTCACTTAAGCTTTTTCAACAAATTTCATTTCACTCTTCGTTTATTCATTTCTGGTTTCACACTAAACATTATTGATTTTTGCAGTATCATCACCTACAATTTAAGCACCAAAATCCGTCTCCATCCGATGCCATCATACAACACCACCAGCTCCACCACCGCCACAACATTCAACTGCACCGTCATTCAGAGAGACAGGCAGACACAGACCGACACACACCCAGACCAAAAGACAGCTCGTCTGCTGCTGCTCTCAGCACCCTACTGACATTTCACCCGCAGTGACACTGTGTGTCGACTGGCTGCTAACTGCTGAATGTTGGATGCAATCATTGAATTTCACCAGCATTCACATTCTTTAAGGATCACGTACTGTGAGTAGTTTCTCACATACAACGATTTAGAGATTGTGTGGGCCGAATGTGCAATGTGAGGGTGGAGAATAACGGGAGTTGCTTTTTGGGATGATAGAGCCCTAATAAAAAAGAAAAAAAAGCAAAAATAATGTTAAAAAAGTGAGAAATATGAATTTAACATTGGGTTTTCATGGGAGGGATGTCTTTTACTTTTTCACTTCTTTCAATTTCTATTTTAAAAAATCCACCGCTACCAGGTGTAGAACAGCGTACCTTGTGAATGTTGAATAACTAAAGCCAACCACTTTAAGTGATTCGATAATTTGAATATCATATAAAATGAAATTATTTGAAAAGAAAATAATAATTTCAAAATAAAGTTTCTAGACGAAGAACCTGTAACTATATATATTTTTTTTGAAATGAAATATTTTGTGCTTTCTTTAATTTTTGATACTTTTTCGAATTAAAATAAAATTTTTTTTTTTTCAATTTTGAGAAGAATGAAAAAGGGTAAGTCAGTACATCCTCTGAAAGTAGTGCTTTCCTTAGAAGTACCAACGTAGGATATTCTATGTGCTTCGTTGGAACAATATTTCTCAATTGACTCAAACATAAACCATTGCATATCTCAGAACGGATAAAGTGTCATTCTATCATTCTAACTGATAATTAAATGTATTGACTAATTCTCAGTGAAACGTAACAGAAATTTTTCTTGGGTTCTCAAATTTTAATGAAGGTTTTCAAATTTGTACTTCTGAATAAGAAAAGGAAAGCTACATTTCCCGATTTTCAAAAAATATGAAATTGTAGACATTAGGATGGATCGAAAAACAGGTATTTTGTCATAAGACAATTTTAACAAATTTGTAACATTTTTGTAGTAGAAGATACAAATATATATGTTTTGCCGAATTTCAAGGAAATTGCTACTACTCCACTATAAAATTATCAAATCTTAAAAAATATATAGTTTTAATCTTTTTCTCAATTCCCAGTATTTTTTTAAGTTTTTGGTTTGTTTGCTTAAAGCTATGGCTTCACGTAGCCCAACAGAAATGTGGTCAATTAACTAACCTATTTCGAGAAGTGACGCGTTCACTAAATGATTCCATCCAAAATTCGATTGTTCGACTCACTGTACGGCATGCGGCGACATTTTGTTGGAAAACCTTCCCTTTAGTCAATATTCTAATCAGTTGATTATCTAGCGCTCGCTGCCAACGGTAACTTTCTCGCAGGCTTTATCATTAAAGATGTAAGGGCCAATGATTTCACCAGCCTATAAAGCACCACAAACGGTGAGCTTTGGACGAGTTGATGTATCGGTGCCTCGTGTATCCATTATGGACTCTAAATGCGGATACTATTTAGAGACTAATGACATACTTAATGATCGAGAGTATGACTTCCGTAGGAATCGTTCTGCGGGTGACCTGATGACGCTGCTATCCGAAAATTGGAATCGATCCATCCACCATCCAGAGAGTAAGGTGGTTGCTCTATATATCTCCAAGGCCTTTGATAAAGTCTGGCACGGCGCACTCATATCAAAGCTCTTTGCTTTTGGTGCTGGTCGTGTTTTTGTAGATGGGTTCTCATCCGATGAGCATAGGTTAACCGCAGGAGTACCACTGACCATTTCCGAATGGGGTCGAGTGAATAGAGTAGATTTTAATGCGCGTAAGATCCGTTGCTCCTTGTGTTTCACAAGCGATTCAATGAACGGTGTGGATATTGAGCAATATGACGCTCTTGAAGTTCTAGGCATGAAAATACAAGTGTCGAAAGAAGCATTCAAGAGTCTAGTCTTCTTAAAACGGCGTAAGAAATACTTTACTCCATCTGACCTTCTCAATATCTACACTATATAAAGGGTGATTTTTTAAGAGCTTGATAACTTTTTTTTTTAAAAAAACGCATAAAATTTGAAAAATCTCATCGGTTCTTTATTTGAAACGTTAAATTGGTCCATGACATTTACTTTTTGAAGATAATTTCATTTAAATGTTGACCGCTGCTGCGTCTTAGGTGGTCCATCCGCTTAGTCCAATTTTGGCATTTCCACGTTTTTGAGTAACAGAGACCCAATTGGTGCGAACGGCGACGAATCGAAAATTGGTGGTCATCATTAACACTGGCCGATACAGCTGCGATATTTTCTTCAGTTCGCACTCTACGTAAGCGTGTTGGTGGTTTAATGTCCAACAATGTAAATTTGGTGCGAAATTTAGTCACAATAGCCCGAATAGCCGCTTCAGTGGGTCGATTAAACTGACCATAAAATGGAAGCGCGCAATGAACTTTCTTAACAGAGCACGCATTTTGATAATAAAATTCAATAATTTGCAAGCGTTGTTCGTTTGTAAGACGATTCATGATGAAATGTCAAAGCATACTGAGCATCTTTCTCTTTGACACCATGTCTGAAATCCCACGTGATCTGTCAAATACTAATGCATGAAAATCCTAACCTCAAAAAAATCACTCTTTACATCAGACCTAAGATAGAATACAACTTTCATATATGGTCGGGTGCTCCAGGTTCTTTACTGAAGCTACTTGACCGTGTCGAAAGAAGGGCAATGGTGTTAATAGGTGACGGCAGCATATCCATTTCTATTGTTTTCCGTGAACATCGTCGTAATGTGGGTTGTGTTCCTTGTTCTATCGATACGTTCACGGCGTCTGTTCTTCAGATATTCGCCTGTGAGAACATTCGGTAGAGATACGCGACTTCCCAGGAACTCTCACCCATATGTTGTCGATTGGACAAGCGACCGTACCATGCATTACAGAATGAATTGGTTCTTCGCCCGTACTATCCGTATCTTATCCGCCAATTGTGATATACAGAAGTTTAAAACAAATAGCAACAGACACTACTCCATCTTTTCTCCTTCCTGTACCTTATCTTCCTTCCGCCAACGCAATGCACTGCATTTATAGGGAACATCCCTTGAGTGTTGGTTCATTGAAAAAAAAATATGTATTTTATTCTCCAAAGGAACTATTTTCCAAATTCATACACAGTCATAATAAATGTACGAAACTACAATTTCTAATAAAAAAATGAGTGCAAACCTCTTAAAATGTGTGAGAAACAGTTCGATAAATTCAGAAAAAGAAACGTTTTTTTTTTTAATTTTCAAAATCTGAAAAACGTGAAAATCTGTAATACAAAAAAATTTCTTCGCATTATGAACAAATACGTAAAAATATGATAAAACAAGTAAGGAAAGGATAAAGTCGGACGGAGCCGACTTTATTACAATTCAATTCGGTAAAAAGGGAAATCGGGAGGGTTTTTGTATCCTGTAAATGTATGTGATAAAAAATGTTAAATCGTAAAGGACATCTGTATGGGAGTATATTAAAACATGGATCGATGTGACCCGCTTTCACCATGTATTTTTATGGGTGAAATATAATATGTAAAGTTTGGCCAAAATCGGTTAAACATTTGAGAGCAACATTTGTATATATATAAATAAATTTATATCTAAATCTGAACCCATCTAACCCGCTTTCGCCACATGTGTTTCTAGTTAGATTATAAGATGTTGTGCAGGATTTAAAGAAAATCGGGTACATATGTGGTTTCTAGAGCGGAAAATGTCAAATCGGGAGCGACGTTTGTATGGGGGCTATCGGGAAAATCGGGTACAATATGTCGTTTCTAGAGCGGAAAATGTCAAATCGGGAGCGACGTTTGTATGGGGCTATATCTAAATTTGAACCGATTAAATAGCGTTCATTCTTGGCCCACAAATCTTACTTGTGCCAATTTTTGTTAAGATCCGACTTTAATTGTGACCTGTAATTTGATTACAACAATAGATGGACAGAAAGTGATTATAAGCCGATCTGTATAATAACTCATTTCCTTTTGGGTGTTACAAACAAATCCACAAAGACATAATACTCTCGTGAGTGTATATGTTAATACCTCAAAAATCCTTGTCTAATTCTGTTTTTTTACAGAACTCAAAAATGTCTACTAGAACAAAAGTTGTTGAATTTTGACCGATGGATTTTGATTCTGAGCCACTGTTAGGCATGGCAATTGTAATGATTTGTATTAATTTATATATTAAAATAAGAAATTTTTGACGTTTTTTTTTTCATTTTATATTAAATAGAAGGTAGGCGTGGTTGTGGGCGGATTTAAACAAAAACTCTTTCTTGATTTAATTTGACAATATGAGAGATGCGTGCGAAATTGCAGGATTCCTTCTAATTGTTGGCGCAGCTTGTATCAACATATGTCACTGTACGCCGTCTTTTTGAAAAACCATGCATCCATTCAATTGGGCTCCAAATAATCGGCAATAATGACCCTCGGGCGCTCGCTGCTTACGGTAACACTCCCCCTGGTCTCATCATTAATCAAGTAAGGACCAATGATCCCACCGGCCCAATTTGCACACCCAACATTGAGTTTCTGTGGAGGTAACGGATCCTCCAATCCCTAAGTTGTTCATCACACATTTTCTATTTTGTTGAATTCTTTAAAACAACAAAAACATCAGATTCCACCTATTGTTCCTCTCCTTTGTTTGTTTATATATAGAGAAATCTGTGCTCTCGTTTCTCTCTCTTCTCTCTATGGCGTTGTCTGTCACATTTATGATCCCCGAAGTTTTCAACGTCATATACGTTACGATACGATGATAACATCGGCTGAATTAAGTCACTACTCGACGCTCCCGTGTTAGTAAGTGACCACTTAAATCAATCATCTTAAATTAAACGCTTACGAATCACGCCAAAACACATCTCACATATAATGTGTACAACACGACTTATAAATTGTAAACAAACCGCCCGACATACGGACTATTCAACTCCCATCACTTGTCTGGGTTCTGAGTAGTTGGAGGAAAGCGAAATAAAAATCAACACCGCCACAACACAGCAGCAACAGCAAAGGCAACGGCAACAACTACAACAATGACAGATAATGTCATTTTGTGGTTTTCAACTGCAGGTTGATGACATTTCTTGTGTGTTGTTGTGCGCCCCAAACAACAACAGCAGCAGCAGCCATCAGCGCAACAATGTCTTCCATTCAGACGTGTCGTGTGGATGCGGATGTGGATGCATGCTTGGTTTATGCTCCACGTACAATTCTGTAAGAATCTCATTGAATTTCAAGGGCACCCATCCTATTTATGGACGGACGGACGGATGACGATGACACGACAATGAGCTTTCATTGAATTCAATGGAATCATTTGGGCAAATTTCACCCTTGAATGATTGTTTTGTGTATTCCAGGCAATTTGACATGTCAACGCACATGTGTTCACTTTCCGATGGACACACTGACGGCATGCAATTGAAAACGGGAACCTAATTATGCTATCGGCAAATCCATCACCTGTTCAGTGACCCAGATGTGGTGGCACATGATGTGATGTGCTGTGATGACATACATACGTGGTGATACACACAGTTGTAAAGAATAATGGACATGGTCGGGAGCATAGTGAGATGCGTAGTTCATATCACTGTTCCATCTGTTGGCAGAATGATGTTGTTCCATTAGGAGTTAATACATTTATGGTTGGTACAACCAACAAAAACACATCATTGGAGCATTTATCTATTAGGACTCTTTGTAAAAGTTAGCATTAGTAAGTTTTTTGCCGACGAGAACGTCTAATCTCATGGCCACATTTGGATGCTAAGGATGTAAAAGACAAAGACAACGGCTTTACGTGGTGCACAGCTGATGCCACAGTTCGCATTCCGCACAAACTATTGAGGGCATGCTTAGCTCACAAGAGCCGACGTGAGCTGACCAGCGATTTGACGGCATTGGACTTTTTCTGCCGAATTTTCCTTAAGTCCCTGCTATATGTCTACAAACTACAAAAGGCAGGTGCTCTCAAAGTCATCAATCAAATTCATAGAAAGCAAAACCTCTCGGATGCGTCCACCGGCCAAAATTCAATAACTTTTGTTCTAGTAAATATTTGTGAGATCTTTAAAAAATTAAATTAGACAACAACCCAAGGAATATTTTGAGAAATTTAAAATCGGGCAATCGGTTATCTTTTATCCTGTATTAATTCGATTTAGTTATTATTAGGCGGTTTGGGCATAGTTCCGGTAAATGAATTCATCCTTGCCTGAAAGCAATCAATAACACTCCGTGATCGAAAATGTATCTAGTTCCATGCTTCAAATATTTTTTCGAACACGTGGATTTAAAAGGGTTCTCGCAAATCTCGACCGGGTCCTGATGGCATTTCATCACTTTTCCTATTAAGTGCTCTTCGACGCTTGTCCGTCCACTTCGTAATCTTTTCAACCTCGCATACCGTGCAGGGGGACCTGATGACATTGCTGTCGTTGCGCTAGATATCTGCAAGTCCTTTGATAGAGTTTGGCACGGCGCACTCATATCAAAGCTCATCGCTTTTGGTGTTGGTAGTGACTTCTTTCGATTTATATCGAGCTTCCTCGGAGATCGCACTGTACGTGTTGTTTAGATGGGTTCTCATCGGACGAGCATAGGTTAGGCGCTGGAGTGCCACAGGGCTCTGCCCTTTCGCCCTCCCTTTTTCTCATTTTCATCGACGCACAGTGGCACCATTTGAGTTTTTCGTTGCAAAAATCATATCTTTTGAACCGAATAAGATAATTGAACAGTTTAAACAGCATATGATAGATAACGGTTCAGCCTATGAAATGAGCGTTTGGAAAGGGTGCTACGCTCTGTAGGGGCCTAATTCTGGGTTATCAAAGTTAAAATTAGTAGAAAAATCAATTTTATGGTAACTAAAAAAAAATTATTTTTACATTTTTAGATTGTTTTTATTTTTTTTCTTTAGGGTTTTATATTTTAAATTATTACCCAAAAATTAAAAAAAAAATATTTTTTTTTTTAAATTTATTTATTTATTATTATTTATTTTTTTTTTTTTTGTCCGGATGATCCATCGCAGCCCCATTTGCTGATCAATGTCAACTTCTCAGGAAGAATTTTCACCTCATTTTCAGGAAGACTCTCCAACAACCGTTTTGCTGTATGGCCCATGAGATCCTGCAGATTGGCTTTCGCAGAGACTTCCGTAAACTCCGTATGCAGTGGTCGTGAATTTATTTTGGCTTGCGTAATATGCTTGTATCCGGGTAAAACGTCAGCGCCGTGTCGCGTTAAAGATGTCCGTAGTTTCTCATATTTCTCTAAGTTCTAAGTCCATAAACAAGGCCAAGGCTTCTTCGGATCCATACTTTTTAATGTGTGCGTTTGTGGGCGTGGGAATGCTTTCCCTAATCCTTTTTAGTAGCAGTGGGCTTGCATCAGCAACAGATTTGGTTATCTGCGACCTAACTCTTTCACTATCCTTTGTAAATTTAATAGACAGCGCGTCCGATAATTGCTTCGTGGTCAAGTCATTGGTGGCATCGGCAAGTTTCCTCTTCCTTGTGAAAATTGAACACTCCTCAATACTTTTTTTTTGGCCTTCCTTTTGCTCCTCTGGTTGATGTGGTGGGTTTATCTACTGCCAATATATCCAGGATGGTGTCTTCATTAAGCCAGTCCTCGTATTTGGAGTTGAAGTTCTGAATGGTTCGATTAGATTTCATCCATTTTGCCTTAATATTTGCATATATCAGATAAAATTTATTTTTTATAATTTCGCTTCTCTCAATATTTCCGTATAAGCTATCAAGTTCTTCTAAAGCAGCTTCGGTGAAAAAATTTGGTGTGGTTGACTTTCTAAACAGTTCAAATAATTTAAAATTGTTCAACGCCATGTTTTCAGTACTTAAATTGTTTAATGGTTTCAGTAATTGTTGCGCCAACTTATTTTGCAATATATAGGCTTATGCTACCATGCCTAAAATAAAAAATAAAAATAGGGACCATAAGTCAATATTGTTCTTGACCATTTGCAATATATAGGCTTATGCTACCATGCCGAAAAATTTACCTGTTCCCTGCATACATATGGATTTAAGCTGAATAATGCAATTTTGATATTATGCACGTGTCCAAATAAGATTTGTGCCTACCTGTAGGGACCATAAGTCAATATTGTTCTTGACCATTTGTACGCCAAAGTATTGTTTAAGTGAGGTACGTACCTGCTAATTTCAATGAGTAGTTTTTTTTTCAAACTATTAGATCAAACTACTGTCAGTCAAAACATATAAGGGATGGACGCCATACCATTTCTGCAACCATGTCTTTTTAACCTTTTTTACCTCTAGAAGCCAAACGGGCACGTACGGGCAGCTAAAATTTTTGAATTATGTAAAGAAATAATCTATGAACAGGTTTTGCAATATGGCAAATATAGAAAAATATAGATTTTTTTATTTTCCGTCAAAGTTGAAAAATAGTGAAAAAACAGATAGTTTTTAAATAGTGATTTACCAGGAGAAACGCAAAGCAAATAGTTAATTTTTTTTTATCATTATACATTTAATAAATACATCAATCAATACAAACAAATAATAAGGCGATTCGTTACCTATTTTTCGTGATATTACACCTGAAATCGCAACAAATTCACTAGAAATTGTGTGTTTTTTTGAAAACCGAAAGTCGGTCAACTTTGAACGGCTATATCTTCTAAACTAAAAATGTGATATTATTAAGAGTGGCAGATTTGAAATCGTTGAAAAGTTTCCTATAACATGGGTTTATTCAAAACTTCGTCGGCGCTCATGAAAATTTTGATTTTTGCAACCTCGTTTGCTCTACGGGCGCTACTGCGCGAAGTCAAGAAATTGAAGACAAAAGGTCATTGCTGGATGAGTCACCCAACCAGGATTTACTGGCCATTTCCGAATGAGGTCGAGTGAATAGAGTAGATTTTAATGCACGTAAGACTCAGTGCTCCTCGATTCACTGATCCAAAGGTGTCGCCTATTTCAATGAACAGTTGGACAAAACATCTATTGGAAGTGTCGAAAGAAACATTCAAGTGTCTAGGCTTCTTAAACCGGTGTAAGAAATACTTGACTCCCTCTGATCTTCCTAATACACTACACTACATACATCAGACCAAAGATGGAATACAACTCCCATATATAGTCGGGTGCTCCAAGATCTTCCTTGGAGCTACTTGACCGTGTTCAGAGCAGGGCGATGGTGTTGATATGTGACAGTAGGATATCGAGTTCATCGTCGTAATATTGAAATACATTTAAGAGCGAATGGTTTTGCGAATTTCATCTTAGCAGTGAAGTGTGTGAGAAAGTTTTTCAAGAATGCGGTCCGTAAATTCTGTTTCTCTAAGATCAGGTGGCAGATAGTCATGCTGCTATGAAGTCCCTGGAAACTATTCTCAAACTGTCCTCCATTGTTGCAGACGAGGTGAAAATTCAAAATTCACCTTTTATGGTTGTCGGGTCTCTGACACATACCACAGAACTGCATGGCAGCTGAACTTGGCAGACTTGGAACTACCTTACGCACACCAGGGAAAGTGGAATAGCGACCTATAAGCTCTTCTTGAGAGATAGTGCACATAGGACAACAAGTGGTCAGTCTAGTCAGGAACTGTATACATTTCAGACTTATGTGGCCCGGCCTAAACTCAAAACGCACTGCTGTCGTAATGTCGTGACCGGACGTCTCACTCATCGTGCCTGTCATGATGGGTCATTGGACGGCACGAAGACAGTTTGAAGTTCAGTTCAATATTCACCTGATATGTGTGCTGGGTCACAGGTACATACCACAGATCAGCAAGACAGATGGACTTGCAAGACTAAGAACTATGATCCACGGGGGAGGGGAATATCAATCTACAAGCTCTTCTGAGAGATAGTGCACATACGACAAAAATGATAGGAGGTCACTGGCCAGGAACTGTATTCCCGACTTATGTGGTCCGGCCTAAACTCAAAACGCACTGCTGTGGTTGTCGATACTGGACGTCTCACTTATCGTGTGTCATGACAAGTCACTGGCTTATTGGACAGCATTGAGAGAGATTGAAGGTCCTCGACTGTTGGAAATCTCTTAACGAGGTGGCTGAACAGTTCAATATTCACCTAGTATGGGTGCAACAAATGACAGGAGGTCTCTGGTCAGCAACTGCATACATTCCAGGCTGATGTGACCCGACCTAAACTCAAAACCCACTGCTGTCGTTTTCAAGACCGGACGTCTCACTCACCGTGTCTGTCATGACAGGTCTCTGTCTTATTAAACGGCATGCAGAGATTGAAGATTTTGTATAATAATAACTGATGATCTTGTAAATATAACAAATATAACTTTTGGAGAAACTGTGGACACGAAGAGGAGGCAGGATCAATAGAACACCTTCAGTATCTGTGTCCCGCACTCTCTATAGAAGGCGGCGTGCTAACGAGTCCGGACATCTCATCGTAGGTCATGAAGGTCTAGCATAATAACTTTTGCAGAAGCTGTTGTGAAGAAAAGGAGAAGGAATCGGTGGAACGCCCTCTGTCTGAGTCCCGCCTTTATATAGATGTTACATTAGGCTCCTATTTCTTTGGGGAGTTTGCTAACTTGGCTGAGGTTGGAATCACTCAACTTTTGAGCTTTTTTTAATGGAGTTATCCCTCCAGCTGGGGCTAGGGATAACTTATGTTTGCCCTTACGTACCTGTGCTAGCACAACAGACTGTATAGCCTAAATGAGTCTGTTTTAATCTAACCCGTTCCTCTTGAAAATCCCTGTTGAAAGACTTTCTCGACATATCTTCTTTGTCTACAAATATGCACTCCAGGGGAGCGAGAATAACAACTAAAACAAACAACAATTTTCAGGTTTGCAATTTCTCTTTCACATTTAAAGGACACAACAAGTCTCATTATGTCTTGTACTTGATGATAGTCCTTTTTGACACCTTCACTTCACTTCGTTTACCTTTTTTTTAACGGGCTATGCTAATAAGACACCATTGGAGGACAGCTGCTGGCGTGGCAACCATTTGTTATTAACCAATTACAACGGGAATTGTATGGACAATTGTTGTAAGTAATCATGGCGATGTGGCCATTTTGCGGTTCTAATACCCGTCACAAGTATTTCCATTATTGGTCGTTACGAGGACTCTTGAAAGTCACAAAGTACTTCCTTTTTTAAAATATGAGCCGGCATATTTAGTTAATGTGGTTCGTTTTGGGGCCGTAGTTGTTGTTCGTGTTGTCGTCGTGCGGATGACAGACATTAGTATTATTGTAATTCAATATGATGTCCTTAATTCTTTATTCGAGGGCGTGAGGGAGGACGTGCGTTTGGACCAGTGTACATTTGTCTATTTGCCAAAGTTATTTCATTCACTTTTGTTTGCCCCACACTCGACGACTGGCTAATGCTCGGATTTGTTTTGTGTCTCTTTGATGCCGGCGTATTTAGCAATTTGTGGTGCCACAAATTGTACTCGTACTCGTAGGCCTGTCCGCAAATGTACTGCGGGCGGCTCACGCATAACCAAAGATATATTTACTCCCCAACCCCCTCCTTCGCATGAAGACATGTCGATACTTTAATATTGACACACTTGCCCAAAAGCCTTTGCATTGTGTTGGACGTTGGCGACCAGGAAGTAGAGGGCTAAAGACGTGATGTCATGTTTATACAAGAGAAGAATCAAGTTAAGTATTCAATTGATTTGACTTTTCTAACATCTCGCCGAGCATTGTCTATTTAGGTGGGGGAGGGGGTGCTGTTGACTGGTGGCCTGCTTCATTTGGTGACCACGGGGACATCACCGCACTAAGACACCATTTGTGCTCGTCTACGCGCAGTTAACGAAACATAACCCACTCCAGCTCCACCCACCCCAGCGCCCGACCATTGCACTAAGCCAAAGCTTTGCCAACCCCTCGCCACAAAGTGCTGGCTGGCTGGAGTGCGAGCTCGAGTATATGCATGATTTTGGGAGCAACCAGTATCCATTCTTCTGCTTAAATCGTCAATATGTTGTTGTCCTTTCATGCTGTTTGTTTGCTCCCGATGTCCTTGTTATGGCTGTTGTGTTATTTCGCAGCTGGCGCTGGGTGCTGGAGCTGGGGTCGGCACAAAACAAAACGTCGGGGGCGGGGAAAGCCACTCCGATACACCGAGATTATGCTCTAAATGTATCTCTAACAACCTAAATACGTATTTAGGCTGTGTCCAAACATTATGGTGGCGGCGGCGGCTGCGGATGGTAGCATCAGTTGTTGCTCTTCTGTTTATGGACGTGATTGCGGGCTTGTTTTTTGGTACGAGGTCAGATTATAAATTATTGGATCTTCAAAAACAAAGGCCGCAAGTCTATCTCTTCTTTAGTCTACATTTAACACTCCTTACCATAGCATGGAGAACCATTAATTCCGAGATTCCGGTTGCAAGATTTGAACCATGCAGAACGTTATCGAACTCTAAGACAATGTCATATATTTGTTAGGATGACTTGTGGGGTTAGTATGAATGGAAGCATCCGGTCCACTTACACCAGAAGTCATTAGTGATATAACGGAATTTCAAGTCCTTCGTGGGAAGGAAAATCTGCAATTCACGAAACATTTTATTTTGTTGACCTGAATCTAATGTTAACAAACATCTTCCAGAAGTAACCAGACGAAGTCAGAAATTACGTTTTTATGAACGGTGCACAGTGGTTCAGAATCAAAATCCATCGGCCAAAATTCTATAACTTTTGCTCTAGCACACATTTTTAAGTTCTGTAAAAAAATTGAATTAGAAAAAGAGAGAGAGAGTAGGATATTCAATTCTATTGCCTCCCTTGATGGTGGTATGGTGTTTGTTCGGATATTCGTGATCTCATAACGGACGTGAGGATGTCTGATAGAGATATGTGACTTTCCAGGAAGCATATACAGACTTGTCAGATGTGGGAATTTGTCCCCAACCATTCGGATTTTATAATGGCCTAAAGTACAAAAAATATGTAATGGAGACAGGGGATTTTCGAAGGGATTTCATAAAATATTTCGGTGATTTTATGGGACATTCGAAGTATTTTGAAAAAATATTTAGTATTTGCTTTTAACTGGGAATGCAAATTTATCTACAAATTTATTACTTTATTAACAGCCGTTAACTACCATCTTCCGCTGGCCGGAAAAGAATTTATAGTAATGATATGATCAAAATATTAGCAGATTGTTGACGAATCAACAAATCATTCATGAATTGATTTTATTTGCTCGAATTCTTTAAAATAAAATAACTTTTTTATAATTGGGGATTTTTGATTACTATTTTTGGGACGAATCAACAAATTATTCGTAATATTTTTTTGTCGAATTCTTTGAAATAAAACAACTGTTTTATATTTAGAGGATAATTGGGGATTTTTTATGGCAATTTTGGGAACAAGGAAACATTCATCTGATAAGTCAGACTCCTAAACTGAGTATTTCGTAAATCGAAATGGAAATTGTTATGAAGAAGAATATGGACCAATTTCGATAGTTCGTATTGTGTTAATAATATCTACATTTTTGGGCATACACGCTTATAACTGTCCGAGATTATGTAGTTCAGACATATAACTTTTGGTCCACGACATTTATAGGTTACTAGCAATTACCCGCTACTTCGTACGCGGAAAAATGGTATGGTAAGACAGTAGTTTGTATCAGTATTCAAACTGTTTTTAAGCATATTACTTTCAGCGTTTATACGTAGTCAATAGTTTAATTTATAGGCACAAAATGGAAACAATTGTTCTACACGTTTCTTTCTTAAGCTGTGAAAATATCATTAGGGATAGAATAAAAGTGTAACGCATTGAAGGAGAGATTTAAAACCATAAGTATGTCCCAAGTCCTTTTCACGTCCGTCTGGCTCGCTGGTATACACGATGACTCTGGAAGGAACTTAAAGAATTTATTCAAACTCTGCACATTTTCCCAAACATAGTTTAAATTCGAAAATGGGGGAAATTGATATACAGCTTATGGTACCCACACACGTATAGTCCATATTCCAAAAGAAACGACCCGTACGTAAAATTAAACCTAATATAACTTCTATACTTTCCACGCAAATTGACATAAGCTTTGGCCAAAATAAAAAAGATAATGACTATAATGTTCACACACAACTCTTTCTGTGCCGTTTGTGCCCTCAAACATACAAATTTCGAAACATTAATTTATGTACTCGGAGAAATGTACACTAGGGCGTACCTCAAAAAAAAAGTTCGCCGTACACCTTCGAATATGAAGTATTATTGAAAGGTAGTTTCAAAAAAAAAAGTTTTATTTTTTTATGCCGAACGTAGGGGTCGCGCTTTTACATTTTTCTATATAACTTGTATTTATAAACGGATTTTAAAGTGTGATACATCGATGTTTTTGTCTCGACGAGGCCGATTTTTTTGTCTTTGAAGTCATTGAGCTCAAGCACCCCCTTCTGGTACTTACCCATCATTTCTCAGTTGCTACTACCCTAATGTACCACTCTAATAATCGAAAATTAAAGCTCGCATAAAATCATGAATCATGTTTGAGCTCAATGACTTCAAAGACAAAAAAATCGGACAAAAACATCGATGTATCACACTTTAAAATCCGTTTATAAATGCAGAAGTTATATAGAAAAATGTAAAAGCGCGACCCCTACGTTCGGCATAAAAAAATAAAAAAAAATTTTTTTGAAACTACCTTTCAATAATACTTCATATTCGAAGGTGTACGGCGAACTTTTTTTTTTTACTTGTAACCTGGTGTGTACATTGTACACACCGAATTTCTTTTGGTTGGTATCATTTGCACCACTTTTGATCCGTTTCCCCCTTTAAAGTACATATACAAAAGAATAAATATTGAAAATCAGTTAATGTTTCGCGTCTACACTGTCAGAGGAATATCCACACCGAATTTCACGATTCTAGTTTCAGCCGTGTTGTTGGTACCATAGGGATATAAAAAGGTACGAATTTCGAAAAATATATTAATTTTGTGTTTCTATGCATGTACAAACCAAATTTCATGATTGGTACCACTGTTATCCCTTTTTACCCAATTTCACAACTAAAAGTTTGAATTATTGTACAATATTATCGTGGTAGTATTCGCGTTATAAGAGTAATATGCGTTCCAAATTTCAAGATTCTAGGCACAGTATTTTGGTACAATTTGGCGGTGGTACAATTTTTAACCCATTTAATCCCTTAAAAGTACAAATATCGGAAAATTCCTTGTTATTATTCATCTACACTGTAAGACGAATATGCGTACCGAATTAAATTATTGTAGCGTCATCCATGTTCTTGGCACCTTTTTTATCCCGCTTTTCTCGTTTACCCTTTAAAAGTACGAATTTCGAAAAATTTCTTCAATTTGCGTTTGTAAGCATTTTCAGGGATATACACGCCGAATTTCATGATTCAAGCTCCATCTCTTTGATTGGTACCATTTTGTATCACTTTCTACCCAATTTCACTAGCAAAAAAGTACGAATTTTGAAAAATATTTTCTTAGTCGCATTCGTGCTGTAAAAGTAATGCTCGTTCCGAATTTCATGATTCTAGGCCCAGTTGTTTGGTCTGGGCTTTATGTTTATCCTATTTAATCCCTTAAAATTACAAATTTCGAAAAATGTCTTCTTATCAGTGATTTGGGCTGTAAAACGAATATACATGTCGAATTTCAGTATTGTAGCGTCATCCGTGTTGTTGGTACCCTTTGTATCCCCTTTTCCCCGTTTACCTACTAAAAGTACGAATTTAAAAAGATTCGGTCATTTAGCGTTTCTAAGGGTTTTGAGGTATGTACACACCGAATTTTATTATTCCAGCTCCATCCGTTTGATTGGTACCATTTTTATCCCTTTTTACCCGATATCACCCACAAAAAGTACGAATTTAAAAATATTTTCTTGGTCGCATTCGTGCTATAAAAGTAATGCCCGTTCCAAATTTCAAGATTCTAGGTCCTGCCGTTTGGTCAGGATGGTGGTACAATTTTTATCCCATATAATCCCTTAAAAGTACAAATTTCGAAAAATGCTTTCTTATTAGTGATCTGCGCTATAAAACGAATATACACACCGAATTTCATTATTGTAGCGTCATCCGTGTTGTTAGTACCTTTTTTATCCCCTTTTCCCTTTAAAAGTACAAATTTCGAAAAATTCCTCGATTTTGCGATTCTAAACATTTTGAGGGATGTTTGGTTTCAGCTCCATCCATTTTATTGGTGCTATTTTTATCCATTTTTACCCGATTTCATCCCCAAAAAATAAGAATTTTTAAAAATATTTTCTTGGGCGCGTTGAAGCTATAAGAGAAACGAAAAACTCCCTTCAAATCTGATTTCTTCACTGTAAGGGAAATGTACATACCAAATTTCATGTACAGTGATCAGTCAGTCAGTCACTCAATCACGCAACTCCTTTATATATATAGATAACACATAAGAAAACCGAGAAGACTACAATCTTCCTTTTTGCGTCTTAATTTTAAGTATTTTTTATAACTGTTTTAGACCCGAATTAATCCCACTTGTTTGAACGGCATAACTTAAATACCACTCAGGCTTGCAGTGTTGACATTTAGATTAGATTTGATTGCTTGGAATATTGCCATAAAGAAAATATATACACATTTAACAATTTCCAATTAAAATTTTTTGAATTTCTGCCAAAAACTATGAATTTGGGACCAGTGTGCATTGTAATCTGCTATCAATTGATAGCAGATTGCGGTTAGTTGGTATTTATTTTTGCTGTGGCGATTGAACACCACCGATTGACAAAAATGTATAAAAATGGTATCAATGAACGACAACAGCTAGAAATATGGAATTCTATGTATGTGTACATCACTATAATTATGTAGACACGTAAAATAGAAGGATTTTTCGAAATTCGTACTTTTACGGGATGCAATTGGAAAACAAGTAAGGAGAGGCTAAAGTCGAGCGAGACCACTTTCTATCAGAATACAATTCAATTCGATAAAAAGTGAAAACGAGAAGGAATTTTCTATGTTTACCAATCATATGCTGATATGTATCGGGCCTATATCCAAACATTGGATGAAGTGGCCCACTTTCACAATAGTAAAGTATAACGTGTTATGCTCAATTTGAAGAAATTCGGTGAAAATTCGTCGTTTCTGGGGCGGAAAAACTCAAACCGGGAGCGGGGATTTGTCTGGAAGCTATATATAAATCTGAACCCATCTGAACCATTTTCACCGTGAGCGTTTCTAGTTGAAATATAAGGTACTTTGCAAGATTTGAAGAAATTCGGTGAAAATACGTGGTTTCTGGAGCGGAAACAGTAAAATCGGGAGCGGAATTTGTGTGGGAGTTATATATGCAAATCTGAACCGATCTGACCCATTTTCACAGAAAAGTCAAATCGGACCTGTATATAAATCTGAACCGATCTGACTTATTTTTACCATATGTGTTCTTAGCTTAAATATAAGATGTTTTGCAAAATTTGAAGAAATCTGATAAAATATGTGATTTCTAGAACGGAAAAACTCAAATTGGGAGCCAAATTTGTATGGGAGCTATATATAAATCTGAAGCGATCTAACACATTTTCACCACAGCTGTTTTTAGTTGAAATATAAAATGTTTTGTAAATTTTGAAGAACATCTGTTAAAATATGTGGTATCTAGAGTGAAAAGAGTCAAATCGGGAGTGAAATTCGTATGGGGAATATATCTAAATCGGAACCGGTTTTCTTCAAATTAAATAGCGTTTGTCCTTATCCCGCAAAACTTTGTTGTGCAATTGCGACCTGTACTTTGATTACAAGAATAGATGGGCAGACAGACGGACGGACGGACGGACAGGCAGACAAGCAGACGGACATTGCTAAATCGATTCCAAAAGTCATTCTAAGTCGATCGGTATAATTAACAATGGGCTTCTTTTTGGGTGTTACAAACAAGTGCACAAAGACATAATACTCTCGTGGAGTGTATAAATATGGATAAAAATGGTACCAACCCAAGCGCTGAAGTTGAAATCATGAAGTCATAAAGAAATTTGTACTTTTAGGCAAAAAAGGGGTAAAAGGGAATAAAAATGGTACCAGTAATACCAGTTAGAATAGTGAAATACGGTGTTTACATTGCTCTGACTGTGTAGATGCGAAAAATAAAGATATCTTTCGATATTCGTACCTTTACGATCAAAACGGGATAAAATTGGTACCAAGAAAACGGCTGTAGCTTGAATCATGAAATTTAGTGTTTACACTAGTCCATTTTCGTAAACATGAGTTTTTCTTAAATATTTGATATTTATACTTTTCTTATCAAAGTCACTTTGTCCGTTGCTAAATCAAGAAATTGCAAATGGAGGAAATGTTACTCCCTACTGACGCCTGATAATACTCCTAATATTTGGACACATTTTTGAAGACAGCTGCCTTATGTTCACTTTTTTATTACAATTGCAGTATTATATTTACATATAGCAATGAACTATTTATATTATAATCATAAATCAATGCAATTTATTTAAAACAGTGCGCATAAGTATGCCTTATATTTTGAAATAGTAAACAAATATAGTAATGTGCATAAAAAATATCACAATTTTCCTAAAATGGTTCTGCATTTCTATGTAAAATCGACAACCATTAATATGTCGATAACACTGCCGGCCCGACCGAATTTAACGCCTTATTACTTGAATAGAGTCTTCGACTTCAGTGGAAATTTATTTGTTCTCCCAATAGATCGTACAACGTAAAACAATAAAAAACAATGTGATCGGATGAATTGGGGACTTTGTTCAAAAATCTGGATCCAAGCGGCATTTGTGATTAGTTCGCGCTAACACATTTGGCTCCACAATAAGTATCAAAGATGATACAAGTAACCACAGCTGATGATATCGAATATCATCCTATTTTTGAAGCCAAATCTTACGCACTTGCCTCTAAAATTTTTACAATAACAACATTAAATACATCGGATGTAATTAGTTAGCTCTTTTCTACAACTTTAAAAATCCCAAAGTCTTCACTTTTTATCTAACAAATAGTGATATGTGCTTTTGATCACAAGCGCATATCACTAAAGCATGTCAAATGCTTATTGATGCACTCTTTACTTGATACTCGACATCGAATATCGTAATAATAATGCTCGCGGGCCAATTCCATATTTGTGCTGAAACAAACAACTTTAAAGTGGCGCTCAAATTGTCAAACTTTGCATTGGAAATATCGGCTGTCATCTAAGATTGGAAATATCAACGATTGAGGGTTTCGAGGCAGCAATGTAATAAAATCTACAAATATCTATGGATATTGTAAATATTTTCAATTTTTCGTTGGAGTAAGTTGATGTTATTGTTTTATTTTAATTAATTCTTTTTATTTCAGTGACACTCACTGAAGACGATTATTAAAATACCACTTAAAAGGCTATAAAATACGCATCATAAAAACAATTTACATACAGCAATGCCTTTTCGAACCACCCTCGTCTGATGCTCAGTTGTAGTCCGTTCCATGCTATGTCATGCCCTGCCATACGGTTGTCTCGGTGTGTGTGTGTATTATTTTAATCATGGCATTGTCTTTTTTTATTATTATTCTTTTATTTACTTTTGCTTTCGTTTTCATAGAATGGAATAAACGAAAAGAGAAAAAAGCCCTTTAATATCTTGATTTTTGTATTTGACATTTGTGTACAACAAGTTAACCGCACACATACGCGCACACACACACAAATGCCGAAAAGAAGGACGAAGGATGAACTTATAGGCGGACGGACGGATGGACGGACAGACAAGACAGCCGTTCAGTATACAAACACTCGAACATCCTTTAGATACGATTGTCTCCTTTGATGATGACGATGCTGCTGCTGCTGCTACTGATGATGACTATGACGTTGACGTCGGAATGTGAGAGGTCATCTCAATTGTATACAATATCGTGGTAGTTATACTCCTCAAAGTTATCATCCTCCTCATCAGCAGCAGCATCATCATCATCATCATGGCAAGGATCTACTCTGTATCTGTATCTTCATCTAAACGCATTGTGTGTTTGTTGTGTCCCATTCGAAGCTTTCTTTGCGGCCGTACATATTTATGTTGGTATTTATCGAAATGTTCCGTTCCATTCCTTCGCTTTTTTTGTCCAACAAGATGAGCCATTTAATTGAAATGGAAAACGGACGGAGAATTTAAATCAACTTTTTATGCAAAATATGAGTAATTTGTTGCGTCCCGATGTTGTTGTTGTTGTTGCTGCGATGATGATGGCGATGGCGATGGCATGTCATGACCCATCATTCGTCATCTCATATTTAAGTTGGAAAACTTTATCAAAATGTTGTTTCTGATTGTTTGTCTGCTGGCCAGGATATGCATGCGCATATTCCTTTTATCCTTCCGTATTCCCTTTGGTACTTTATAAACACAAAGAAAACTTTGTTAAGCTCTGTGACAGTTTATTTTCCTTTTCTATGTAGTTCTCTGTTGTTGCTGCTGCTGTTGTCAAAATATCAGTTCACTTTAGGGAATGCAAGTGGCTTATGTTGCATTAGATAGTCTGTGTTTTCTGGCCATCGGTGTTGGAGCTTGTTTGGGAGCATAGACATAAGAGAACAAGTTACATATTGACATCGTTCTGCCAAGTACGGCTGGATTATATGAATACAAACAAGGCCTTTAATTGTCCCTTAAGGAACCGACAAAGACTATCTTTTGGACTACACGAATACTGACTTTTTCAGAGATGCGAAATTTTACAATTTCTTGAGGAATGAATGAATTGAATTGAATGAATTTTCAGAATGCAGACAACGCTTTCTAAGAACAAGAGGTGGTGAAAATCCATCACATCTCCCGATGACATAGATTGATAAAGTTTTGGATTTTCTGCATATCTACGGTTGTAGCGTTCCACGTTCGCAACCATAGAACCATTTCAGATTTTATCTAAATATGGTAAGCTTTACACTTTGAGATATAGAAGATGAGAATTAGAGTAATCAAAACCGTGACCGGTTAATCGGTCTATCCTACACCTAAGTATGCGGGTATATGCACTTTGGCATTCCGCGTGTAACACCTTGAAATATTGATCGGAGATTCCATAAAGTATATATATTCTGTATCCTGGTAAAATTCTAAGACGATTTAGCCATGTCCGTCTGCCTGTTGAAAGCACGCTAGCCGTCGAACGAAATGATCGAGGTGGTTCACATTTTCCCTAAATGTGTCTTATGGTTGCAGATCGGTTGGGATTGAAAGTGGGCGAAATCGGCCCAGAGGGAAAAATATTTCCCTAACATGGACTGAAAATACCCCTAATATTTAGACTATTTTAAGCATTTTTTTTTAATTTTTCCATGCTTTATAAAGGGTGATTTTTTAAGAGCTTGATAACTTTTTTTAAAAAAAAACGCATAAAATTTGCAAAATCTCATCGGTTCTTTATTTGAAACGTTAGATTGGTCCATGACATTTACTTTTTGAAGATAATTTCATTTAAATGTTGACCGCGGCTGCGTCTTAGGTGGTCCATCCGCTTAGTCCAATTTTGGCATTTCCACGTTTTTGAGTAACAGAGACCCAATTGGTGCGAACGGCGACGAATCGAAAATTGGTGGTCATCATTAACACTGGCCAATACAGCTGCGATATTTTCTTCAGTTCGCACTCTACGTAAGCGTGTTGGTGGTTTAATGTCCAACAATGTAAATTTGGTGCGAAATTTAGTCACAATAGCCCGAATAGCCGCTTCAGTGGGTCGATTAAACTGACCATAAAATGGAAGCGCGCAATGAACTTTCTTAACAGAGCACGCATTTTGATAATAAAATTCAATAATTTGCAAGCGTTGTTCGTTTGTAAGACGATTCATGATGAAATGTCAAAGCATACTGAGCATCTTTCTCTTTGACACCATGTCTGAAATCCCACGTGATCTGTCAAATACTAATGCATGAAAATCCTAACCTCAAAAAAATCACTCTTTATAAGGTTACTTTCTATATATGTTTGTGTGCCACAAAATTTGAAATCAATTTTTGAAAGCTTTTTTCTCAACCAATTTTGCTCAAATTTTGCACACTTAATCATTTTCGATGACAATACAAGGAAATGGAAAAATTTGACCAATTGGACAAAGGGGCGTGGCACCTCCCATACAAAGTTAAAACCTATTATTGAATATTGTCAGTTCTATGACACCTAGAGTGCTGAAATTTTGTGTAAGTGCATCTAGCATCAATGTGCATAGCTGTGCCAAAAATGGGCGGTATTGGAAAAGTGGGCGTGGAACCTCCCATACGAAGTTAAAACCTATTATTGAATATTGTCAGTTCTATGACACCTAGAGTGCTGAAATTTTGTGTAAGTGCATAGTTGTGCCAAAAATGGGCGGTATTGGAAAAGTGGGCGTGGCACCTCCCATACGAAGTTAAAACCTATTATTGAATATTGTCAGTTCTATGACACCTAGAGTGCTGAAATTTTGTGTAAGTGCATCTAGCATCAATTCGCATAGTTGTGCCAAAAAGGGGCGGTATTGGAAAAGTGGGCGTGGCACCTCCCATACGAAGTTAAAACCTATTATTGAATATTGTCAGTTCTATGACACCTAGAGTGCTGAAATTTTGTGTAAGTGCATCTAGCATCAATTCGCATAGTTGTGCCAAAAAGGGGCGGTATTGGAAAAGTGGGCGTGGCACCTCCCATACGAAGTTAAAACCTATTATTGAATATTGTCAGTTCTATGACACGTATAGTGCTCAAATTTTGTGTGATTGTACAAAGGGGCGTGGTACCTCCCATACAAACCACAAATTAAAAATCTATTATTTCTGCTCCTGATAACGGTATTTGAACAAAATTTGGTACGTCGGTTTGGTGTGCATTTTTTAAGTGCTGCTGAAAATATGAGCGGGAATGGACAAAGGGGCGTGGTACCTCCCATACAAACCACAAATTAAAAATCTATTATTTCTGCTCCTGATAACGCAGTAATTTTTCCTTCTACAAAAGATAACTAAAAAAGAATTTCTAGGCCCAATAGAATTCTGCTTGCATAAAGCATGGATTTGAAAAAAAATTTTTTTTTGATTTACTAGTTGATTTTAATACACTTGAAATTTGTTTCGTACCTTCCACTAGTAACGTCTAATCGCCAAAATGGGACAAAAGGGATAAAAATTGTACCAATGATTCGACAACAGCTAGAAACCTGAAATTCGGTGTGTACGTCTCTACAATTACGTAGGCACGTAAAATAGACAGATTTTTCGAATTTTTACTTTTACGGGATACAATTGGAAAAGAGGGATAAAAATGGTACCAACCAAACCGCTGAAATTAAAATCATGAATCATTCGGTGTATGCATTTATCTGACTGCGTAGACGCGAAAGGATTTTTTTCGCTCCCTCATGTTCACTTTGTGATTACTATTGCAGTATTACATATAGTAGTAGACTATTAATATTATAATAATGAAGAAATGAAATGAAAATTTGGTTTGAAATAGTTAACAAATATAGTAATGCGCATTAAAAATATCACAATTTTCAAAATATGTTACTTCACTTCTTTGTAAAGTCGAAAGCCTCTAATCTACCGGCAATACTGAGGAATGCACTCCGGATTGGAGGGTATATAAGATTCCGCCCGGCCGAACTTAACGCCTTTTTACTTATTCTATAATGGTAGCGCACTTCTAAGTAAAGTCGACAACCTCTAATCTGCTGGTCATTTTCGGCGAACTGGTATAGCCGGTTAATTCGGTTATTTCATGTCGGTTAACCGTTTTCCCATAAATGATAATGTAAAAAAGGCGCAGACAAAACAAGTAAAAACAAAGTTTTCAAAATTCGAGCATTTCTGAACTATTGGGGCAATACACCTTCTGCCAATTTTAAAATTCCCCAGAAAAAAATATCTAGATTTTGGAAGAAGTGCACCTGCCAAGGCTGTAATAATGTAAACATTGCTGAAACTCTGCATGTCCCGGGTGCAATAGAGTCATGCAGAGACAGAAAATTCAAATAGAGCTGAATCTATGCATGCTTCGGTTGCAGTAGAAGATGCAAAATAAAAAAACTCACACATTCACCAAGCAAGTGAAGAAAAAATCGCATCACTTGCTGCGGTGCATTGGGTAGAGCACGCGACTATCATGAGTCGCATGTTCAAATATAGGCCGAGGGATTTTATTTTTAAACTAAACATGCCATTAAAAACATCCCAAGGGATACAAATTTTCAAAAATTATTTTTAATACTTATTCTCATCCTATAACACCGGTGTTATCTATGCTAAATCAAAGAAGAGAATATGTGCTAAAAATACTTTAAATTTCAAGCATCTACAGTGAAAGCTCTCATAAGCGAACACTAACCGTTTTATTGATTTCAACTTGTAATTCAAAGCCTTCGGGCCAATTTAAAACAAATTACAAAATGCATGTAATATTTTTAACATGGCTAAAAAACTACTCAATAAATACTCATTTTAATCAAGAAAAATTGTTGATTCAATTATATTGCATAAACAAGTGCTTTGGCAAACATCTAAAGCAGCGTTGGAATGAATATTTTAAAATAATTTCTGACTTTTGCAGTTTGCAAAAAAATATATATTGTTTTATATCCCCAGTTTTTGTTTCAAATAATCTGATTCGTAATTCGTATCAGAATATACAAACTTTAGCTGATACTACCTGCTAAAACAGTATGTTTGTATTTTGTAGTGCACAAACCCAAAAAAAGTTGACAAAAATTTTACAAAATCCATTCATTAGACTGAAGCTAGAGCCGGCTTACATGAATGCGATGCAAAAACGACATGCGACAAGATAATACCTATTTTAAATTTAAGATTAAGATTTTTCAGTTCTGCAATGCTGCTTGTACCAAGCGTATGTCCACAATCTTAGTAATCATATGGACAGCATGATCCAAATGTTACACATCGAACGTTATATGAAACAAATTTATGAAGAAAATTGGAAAGTTCACGAGATCAGAAAGTGTGATATTAAAAAAAAGTGTTAAGACATGGTCTTGGCAATATCAAAAAATCCCTTGAATAAGCTATAAATTCATGGATCTGATTTTATATAATACAAAATAATTCTAAATGGAATGCTTTTACATCGATCAGAAAAATCTGATTTTTTTCCGGTTTGAAATGGAATGACTCATATATTGTGTGTTAAACATATAATTTTTTCGAGAATTTAACCGTAATCATATTTAACTGGTATATTACCATGTGCCAAAATTATCGTAGGATAATTCCTTCTAGTTTCCAGTCGGAAATTTACGAGGTAATTCGAAAATCATTGACTAAATATACTCGTATTTCAACATTCATTACGAATTAAGTACGTATTGTACTTAATATGGAATTTATAGAATTATTCAGAATTCAGTCATTTATGGCTTACAAAGTAGCTAAAGTAAAAAGATATAAAACTTCGATAAAATAAATCTTACTTACATCTTCGCATACAAAATAAACAAGAATCACAAATTACACTGTGCTACAAAAACTAATGTACTAGAAAACTCTGAGAAGTGATATTATTTTTCTTGTATGTATTGTCAGGTTGAACAAAAATCTGTATTTGAAATTTGCCAGACACCCCCAAAATCTGGAGTTTCGGTTACAAAACCGGAGTTTTCCTTTAACTTTGTACGATATATAATATAAACATGATTTGAAAAGAAGAAACCTGGAGCTTTCGATCGATATGTAGCTTATTTAAGAATGCTTAAGAAATCTGTGTGCTTTTGTCCAGTAAACAATTTTTTTAAACAATTCTTAGTCATTTTTCAACTTTGATAATATTTTTGCACATTATTTTGTTTCGTAAACGTACCACTTGTAAATTTACTTAAATAGCAGATTTAGTAAGGAGTAAAACGCCGCTTTGTCTTTATTATTTATGTATTTTTATTGGACTTCAATTCGTAAAATTATGAGATTTTTGACTGGAATGACCAAAACTTGTATATTTGCAATAATTTTGTTTTAGCGAAAACTTCAATAACTCAGTAAATTACTGACGGATTGTAGTTTAAAAATTGTTTTAAAACAAGTATGAAAACGTCAGTCGGCTATACCGACTTATAAATATATACCCTCACTCTCAGAGAACATATATATGGAAATTATAATAACTTAAATTTTAAGTAGGGCCGGATGATTTGTGTGGAAGGCACTAGAAGGTTCATGGCATTTGGTCCTGGCTTCCACAGTTATAATTGCAAAAACATGATCTAATATCCATGCACCAGTATTGAATTTATGATGGATGTGGGTCATGGCTAAAGCGTAAATATTTTTTAGGTTTAAAGTGATTATAAAAACAATATCAAATATCATATTGCAAGTGATCTTGACTATCCGTATGGAAGTTATGTTATTTTATTTTCACCAAGGCTTATGCCACTTTGTGTGGGAGGTACCACAAGGTGTAACGTGGTTTTCTCGTTGGCTGAGGTAAGCTCAATCGCATCCAGAGTCGTCATAAGGACCCACAAAACCTTACGAAATAATAACACAAGTATTTATCCCTTCCTCGGGCAATAATACAATTCGGTTCTTTATTGATGTAAAACTATGTTATAATCTACTTGTGAAAATGCAAATATTAATATGTATATTTCATTGAAAGTGATTCGTATTGGATATTGGCTCGTCTCTACGGGCTGAGTGGATAGTCGATTTAAGTTGATCGGGAACTCTCGTAACTCTCTTTAGCAGTCACAGCGGCAGAATATCGGAAACGAGGGATTTGTAGTAGTAGATTCTGATTCGGTAGCAGTAGATTCGGCGTATGATGAAGACGGAATCGGGTTTCGGTAGTAAGCGTGGCTAGTTCGGCCGTATACTCGGTTCCTCAGGTTCGGTAGTAAAGTCGGCTGGTTCAGGTTCGGTAGTAAAGTCGGCTGGTTCAGGTTCGGTAGTAAAGTCGGCTGGTTCAGGTTCGGTGATAATCGGCTTCTTCAGGTTCGGGTTGGCTCGTTCTTCATTACAAACTAAATCTCTATTTACATTCTACTAATCTAACTACTGGTTGAACAGTGGACCGAAGTCCCTGTGTTGGAACAGTGAACCGAAGTTCCTGTGTTTGAACAGTGGACCGAAGTCCCTGTGTTTGAACAGTGAACCGAAGTTCCTGTGTTTGAACAGTGGACCGAAGTCCCTGTGGTTGAACAGTGGACCGAAGTCCCTGTGTTTGAACAGTGAACCGAAGTTCCTGTGTTTGAACAGTGGACCGAAGTCCCTGTGTTTGAACAGTGGACCGAAGTCCCTGTGGTTGAACAGTGAACCGAAGTTCCTGTGTTTGAACAGTGGACCGAAGTCCCTGTGTTTGAACAGTGAACCGAAGTTCCTGTGTTTGAACAGTGGACCGAAGTCCCTGTGCTTGGAACAGTGGACCGAAGTCCCTGTGTTTGAACAGTGGACCGAAGTCCCTGTGGTTGAACAGTGAACCGAAGTTCCTGTGTTTGAACAGTGGACCGAAGTACCTGTGCTTGGAACAGTGGACCGAAGTCCCTGTGTTTGAACAGTGGACCGAAGTCCCTGTGGTTGAACAGTGAACCGAAGTTCCTGTGTTTGAACAGTGGACCGAAGTCCCTGTGTTTGAACAGTGAACCGAAGTTCCTGTGTTTGAACAGTGGGCCGAAGTCCCTGTGGTACAATTTAGGTTCGGTAATATTCGACTACTTTAAGTTCGGCAATAATCGGCTACTTCAGGTTCGGTAATAACCGACTACTTAAAGTTCGGTAATAATCGGCTACTTTAGGTTCGGTAATACCCGATTACTTCATGCTCGGGTTGATTCGAACTAGTTTTCTAAACTACTGATCTAACTACTGGCTGAACAGTGAACCGAAGTTCCTGTGTTTGAACAGTGGACCGAAGCCCCTGTATTACAATTTATTTGCCCGAGGGCGGTAAAAAGTGAGCAGACAGCAAGACTTATAAAAAGTCAAGCAGACCGGTGTGACACGCTGTTTCAAACAAAACGTTGAAATGGATCACTGTGGTGCTAGCTGCCTGTGGTGTCCCAAAGCTAATCATTTGTCCAGTTCGACAATTCAACTTAATGAGAATTGCCTTGCTGTTGTGTGTTTTCCGCACACACTGAGTGCTTGTGCGGGCGATCACTGTTGTTTGTAGGCAGTTGTGTACGTGTGTGGTGCGGCCGGCTGTTCGTGGTATGTCTGTGTGTAATTCCTCTTTGTTTGTCGTGGGTGATGTTAGTGGCGTGATTATGATGTTTGTTTGTATGGTTGTATGTATGGCTTGGCTTGTTTGTGACGTCACAGGCACAGCTACACTATGTACGGAGATTTTCTCAGGAGAAATTCGTCACGTTACAAAGGGGTGTGGCAATATCGCTCATATTCCACACTAATGCAACATATATAAAAGCATTGCCAAATATCAAATTTCATAGAATTCCGATCATCCTTGTAGAAGTTATAACAGGTTTAATTTTACGTAGGTTAGGGTGATTTCTGTGTGAGGTACATGAAGGGGCGTGTCAATACCTACCATATTTTGCACGCTTAAACTGATTATAAAGTCTTTATCAAATATCAAAATATAGCCGATTCCGAATATCCGTGTGGAAGTTACATTGGTTTAAAGTATACATACGAATATGGGTAATTTGTGTGGGGGGAACCAGAAGGGGCGTGGCAATTTCGCGCATCTTCGAACTTAAACTATGTTTGGGGAAAATATTACGATGCGCAAAGTTTGAATCGATTCCTTAACTTCTTTCGAGATTTATCGTGTACACCAGCCAGCCAGCCAGACGGACGGACGGACATGGTTCAAACAACTTAAAACGTCGTGAAACGGATTTGGTCCAAACATACTTAGGGTCTTAAGTCACTCCTTCAATGCGTTACACTTTTTTCTGTCCCAAATGATATATATACACTCCTAGCCTGTAGAGTGAGGGTATAAAAATCATTTGTTCCCGTTTTATTTTGTTAATTTTCTTAATAAATAGACCATTTAGCATTAAAGGGTAATTGGTATTTAAAATATAATTGTTTTATTGTCTTAAAAAAATGGACAAAAAAAAAACAAAAAATATTTCTATGGATAATTTTTTTACTAAAATTCAAATTTTCGTAGTAGGTACCTTTAATATTTGTACTCTCATTTTGGATATAACCGCTTATATGTATTTTCAATTAAAGGTAATTATAATGTCTACAAATGAATTACACTTTCAAATAAAATCAGTAGCTTAGGAACAGGCATTTGATTTATGTTTATTTCGTCCTAATATTATTTAACATATAGATGGATGTTTTCGGACTAATATTTCCAAAATTATTTGAAAATTGGAGTTTTAGTAGAAATTAAGATATACCAATTTCGTGTTTAGAACGTAGTCAACTTTGTGCTAATTTCTAAAATATATCCGATTATCAATAATATAATACCTCGGGTACTTGTCTAATTTCATTTTTTACGGAACTCAAAAAAGTTTAATAGAACAAAAGTTATTGAATTTTGGCCAATGGATTTTGATTCTGAACCACTGTGCGACGACAATTTCTCACATAAATGTGTAATTTTTTTAGGATACCTTGTGAATACCCTAAATATTCGTGTATATGAACTGATAGATGTGAAAAAATTCTGCGAAATACATAGCTTTTGGTTTCGGTGTGGAAGTTACTTTGATTTTATATTTTATATGGTCCTAGGATAATTTAATAACAAAAATTTTGTTGCTGATATAGCAGAGATAAGTGATTGCAATATATTTGATCTCAAATTCTTATGGTAAATTTACACTTGTTCGTGTTTTATCTTGTTTCAGTGACTGACCTATGTATGTAACATGATATCCACTGACAATATTATGAAGCTGAACCCACAGTGGAGTGGAATATATGAAATGCAGTCTGGACGACTTAATACCATTTTAGATATTTTTATTGCCGGTGGTTATGGTTAAACACAACTGGAGGAAATTAAAATGGCCGCGGATTAGTTAACACAGATAATTATAAATGTACGTAGATAGATACATATACACCAGTATATATATTTATGAATGTATGCAATGAATGATGATGTTTAATCAATCAGCCAGCGACCGACCCCGGTCAGTCGATTTATTATTATCGTCGTTGCGGAAAAAAATGCGATTTAATTGGAAACTAATAAAAATCAATTGCGATTTATTTGAACTAAACCAAAAGCAAATTAAAAATACGCTCATACATAAGTGCATAGACAGGGTGTGATGAAAGGCAAAAGGTTGCAACTCGCATTTTTATTTATGCACAACCCTAATAATATTACGATAGTGAAATTGTCATTTTTAAGCTCCTCAACTTTTCTTAGTTAATCTCTTTTGCATTCCACCCGCCCCATGTCTATGTCTATGCAGATTCACGCAATCAATTATTTACTGAAAGACAACGCGGGGAATAGGAAAATTAAAATCCTCCACATACAAATGCAAATTGAAAAATAAAAACTGTAATTGTATTTGTGGAGCTGCATGATTATGGAAATTTTTCAATTAATTAAAAGTGATTAGCGAGTGGATAGCGAATGTTGGTGAATGAATATAGAGATCACAGTGGATATGAACAAAATGAACTGAATTTAGGCAGGTGGCGGGTACGGGAACGAGTGCGGAGCGACATGTTGTGATCATCGTTGCTGGGGCAGAAAGAAGAAAACCCACAAGTACAAGTGGTACGCGAGAATGCTCGTATGTCGCAATGAACTCACCACACATGTAGGGGAAAGGTTGGCACTAGCTTGGAATACTATGGAATCTGGGATTTATTTTCAGCCATTAAAAAATCAACGTCGTTATTTTTTACACGAAGACCTTAAATTTAATTTTTCGGACTTGTTATTTTGAAAGGCATAGATAAAAAATCTTCTTGATTTTTTTCACAGCCCACATTCGGTTCGGCTCTGTCAATAAACGAAATCGCCGTACTTCATTTAAATGGTAATTTATTTGTTGTCATTTATTTTGGTTTAAGACCAAAGGTTGTGCTGAAGTCTTCAGCAGAACCCAAAATTAGCAAAAAGGCAAAGTGAGACCTGCCATCTCGTCAGAACTTTCGCAATGAATGTATGCCTTTGCCTTAAATCAGGCTAATATGAACCCTGATTTAAGGCAAAGGCATACATTCATTGCGAAAGTTCTGACGAGATGGCAGGTCTCACTTTGCCTTTTTGCTAATTTTGGGTTCTGCTGAAGACTTCAGCACAACCTTTGGTCTTAAACCAAAATAAATGACAACAAATAAATTACCATTTAAATGAAGTACGGCGATTTCGTTTATTGACAGAGCCGAACCGAATGTGGGCTGTGAAAAAAATCAAGAAGATTTTTTATCTATGCCTTTCAAAATAACAAGTCCGAAAAATTAAATTTAAATACCAGCGGTCACATACGACAAATGAGAAGCGCTGATAAACAAAATATGCCACCGAACTAAGTCGACACACTAAAAATCCCACTTTGCCAATTCAATGTTATGCATGTGCTCGCATCGCTCGCAACAATGCAAATGTTGTTGTTGTACGGTATGTCCCGTCTTCACTGTACCTCGTGCGTATTGTTGTTGTTTGTATGTATAGTTGGTCTGTTATGTTGTATGTGTTGTCATTTATTTTGGTTCAAGACCAAAGGTTGTGCTGAAGTCTTTAGCAGAACCCAAAATTAGCAAAAAGGCAAAGTGAGACCTTTATTGTTGCAGCTAAAAGTTGACTGCGCAGTTTCGTTGGGCGCTACCCTGATTTAAGTCAAAGACATACGTTCGCTGCGAAAGTTCTGACGAGATATCTACAGTATCGAGTTCGTGATCACCAAAGAAATAATTAGTTCTAGAATGTTTAACTCTAGAAAATGCTATATGTTTACATTTCAAAATATTTAGTTCCATTAAATTTACTTTACACCATTCATGAAAGCAATCAAGATCAGATTGTAGATAATATTGCTCCAGCGGGTCTTTAAACGACCGAAATATTTTTACATCATCAGCATACATTAGAATATTGGAATGTCGAATTACAGATGGAAGGTCATTAATAAATGGTGTAAATAAGACACCACAATTTCCTTTGAAATAGCATTTCCGAATTTTACCATAGAATCTATATTTTTTTAGGAGAAGGTTATGATTAACTTTATCAAAAGCCTTACTAAAATCTGTGTAAATCGTATCCGTTTGCATTCGGCTTTTAAATCCATCGTTTACAACTGTAGTAAGTTCCAATATATTCGTTATGGTTGATCGGGATCTACGAAATCCGTGTTGACAACAGGACAATAATGACGAAACTCGATGAGATAACATGTCAGTTATAATTTTCTCCAAAAGCTTTGGAAAAGCGCTAAGTTTTGCAATGCCTCTATAATTCGATACGTCCATCTTGCTGCCAGATTTAAACATTGGGATTATATATGATTCTTTCCAAAGAGGTGGTAAATAACCATAACATAATGATCTATTAAATATTAAGCAGAGAGGATACGAAAGAACATCAGCACAATATTTTAGTATGTTAGTGGGAATTCCATCAGGACCAGGATTAAATGTACTCTTTAATGACTTCAAATTTTCCAAGACCGTACACCTACTTATATATGAAACATTTACTGGTGAATATTCAACAATGTTATAAGGATAAGAACTTGACTGATCAAATGTTTTATTGGAGTAAGTCGTTGAAAAAAGTTAGCAAATATGTTACTAATTGATATATCATCATCAGCAACAATGGAGCCAAATTTCAAAGAGTTTGGAAAAGTACGTAATCGGCTTTTGGAATTTACAAATTTATAAATAGATTTAGTATTACTTTTCAGTTGGTTTTTCATAGATATTACGTAATTATTGTATGCTCTTCTGTTCTCAGTATTGTAATTAGATCTTGCGATGGAATATTTAGAAAAGTCAGTAGAAGAACCAGTTTTTTTGTATCTTTTAAATAATTTGTTTTTCTTATTCTTGAATCTTGCCAATTGATTAGTATTCCAAGGTGGACCAATATTATCACCTTTTAATATTTTAGGAACTGATTTAGAAATACAATTTTGCAATGCACTGCAGGTGCATTCCACTGTTACGTACAGACAAGTTCAACTAATTTTACGGTTTATATTACATATAGCACTTAATTGTTTTATCAGATATATACTTTTTTCTCTAATTTAATAGATTATATACTAGTCTTTAATAGTGCCCAGAAACATTTAAAAAAAGTCATGAAATACTGAAGAAAAATGCAAACAACCCAGGTCACGTACGGGACACATCAAGTCAACCAACATTCGAAATCGTTATAGTTTTATTCAGATTTCAGCGAATATATTACAGGTGCATAAAAAGTGTATTCGAAGGAAATTATAACTAAGAATCATGCTTGCTACTAGCGAAAAAAAATATTAATTAAAACACCTATTTATAATTCAAAAACATTTTTTTATATTTGTCACGTACAGACAAGTCGCGTCACGTACGGGACATAGTTCAACTTAAATCTATAATATATGTAAAAATCAATAGGTAAATACAGTTTTGTCTTGGGAAAGGCAATGTTTTCTGCACTCCACAACTTTCTCCTCAGTTTTAATAAAATGGAATTTGGAAACTCCAGTTATCGCTTTGGCATTGTCCCACGGCGATGCACTTTTAATCCTTTCATAAATTTCAGAGGATGGCACATAAATCACACGGGTTTTTGTGACTAATTGAGAAGCTAAATCAGAAAAGTCCTTGGCTGATTGGACAACAACATGTTCATTTTGGCTCATCATTTTCTCTCTTACCAGTCTTTTGATATTTCCGCCAACTCCGTCTATCACACCTTTTCCATGCGATGTAGCAAAATATTTCCAATAAAAGGGCCTTTTGTACTTTTCACTCATGTTAGTTTAACCATATAACGGTTCTTAAATTCCGATGAAGGGCCGTCACTCCAAATAATTTCCGCTGAAGGTAAGTCTTCATTTTCTTTATGCATCAAGTCAAACAACTTATTGATGAAAACAAAAACTGTATCCTTGTCTTTCGAATTTGCATCTGAGCATATAAGATATGTTTGGCAATTGCCTTTGTAAAAACTTGCAGCAGTAAATAAAAGAACACTTGTTCGTGACCAGAGTGCGCTTTGAACTTCATTCTGGTATTCACAGCCAAAAGACATCGCAAAATCAACTTGAAGGATCCGCACATTTTCATTGCGTTGGTCTTTTTGAAATTCACCGGCTTGAACTCGTTTTAAATTAACATGCTTCATCATAATATGGATAGAATCAATAAATTTTTCTTTAAGTTCACCTGAACTTGTTTCGTGGTTTACTAAACGTAGTTTATTTTCTGAGTTTTTTCCCATTCTTTCCATACACAGATTGTACTTAAATCCATAGAAATTAATATTTTTTTGCCATCAGAACAAGTATCACATTCATTTTTCCAGCACTTCGAATCTAAAGAAGGATCACATAAAATCATAGTCCACCAGTCGTTACAATAATTTTGTTTCAAACCTTTCAATTTGAACATAAAATTTTCATGAGTTAAACATTTGCTCTGGTCTGAAGGTGTGTCTTTCATTAGCAAAACATTTTTCGGTCTTAGACTACAAAATTTTGAAAATCCAATTTCGATATTAGGAAAAAATTCTTTAAAAATGCAAAAGGCTTCTCGTAGGTACAAAGTCAAATAATGCTTTTGACACTTCTTCTTAATGCCGTTTTCCCAAACAACGATGAAATCATTTGCGCCTGGGCAGGTATACACAATATCCGGACGATAGTAAAATGCTTTCACATCGTCATAACGTGTATCGTCACCTGATGTGCTAATGTTTGGGCTTTCTGCTAGAGCAATGTTCATTTTACGCGCTAGTTCTGTAACAACCGCTTTTTTCTTTCTTGGTGATTGAGGCAGTGCTTTTAGAGCCTTTTGAACAGCTTTAGATAAAGTCTGTTTCGACTTGTACGGAGATTCATTACTTACAGGAGAATCAGTAGGATTTTTAAGTTCCACCCGCTTTTTTGCCCTTTGCAATCTCTTCTTATCCCTTTCCTTAAGTGAAATTGCTTTTAACTCACCTTCAGAAAGATTTTCTGCTTTTCGTTTACGAAGCTCACGCAATCTTTTAGCCTCATTAGCGGTAAAATTAGGATCTTTCTCTTTTTGCTTTTCTCGAAATTTTCGCATGCGGCTAGCACTGGTCGATGGTTGCTGGTCGCTCATTTTTGCGTTATTGAGATTTGCAGTACAAAAAAGGGCTTTGTTTATTACAAACGCCAGTAAAAGTTGAAGATGTCAGATAACTTATTCTTCGGCGTCACGTACAGACACTTTATTATCACCAAGAATATATTGTAAGCAAAGCAATTTCAAACAAAATTGTTTCACCAGTTTTTAGACCGCTAAAAGTTAGCTGTTAACAGAAAAATTCAATTTGTATAGTCGACTTGTTTTACAATTATTAATAGAAAAAGGAATTAAGCGTCACGTATGGGACATCGAAACTTACCTTTCCGTTATGATTAATTTCTTATCAAAAAACACTTAACCAAAAAAATGAGTATGCAGTTAAATACAGCGGACCATACACTATAACTTAGAACAGAAATCTAGTTTCTATCTGATAAACAATAGCGGCAGCGACCTCGCTAAAAATTTGTGTAAAGACTAATGAAAAAATCCGATTTGTTGTTACTCTCAATAAATAACGGTATTTACAAAAAATGAGACATACTCACTACAACTTTTGTAAATTATTTTAGATGAGAACATAATCTCACTATGTACGTGCAATAATATATAAAAAATGCATATTTGTAAAACAGTTCAGAGTTCCCCTTTTTCATGGAATGCTCCTGCAGAAGACTTCAGCACAACCTTTGGTCTTAAACCAAAATTAATGACAACACATTAATTATACTTTCATTACATACACTTAGTAGCATAAATAAAAAAATTAAATATAACAAACTAAAATTTTACATTACCTTGAATTTTCTTCCTACAAATATTGTAATGTCTGATTCACCTGAAGGTGTCAACAAATATTGATGCAACGTTGGGAAATGCAATAAAAAATTTTTATTTGCAATAATCAACCTTAGGTCCTAGTTAGGGTTTGCATCCCGGGATTTCCCGCGGGAATTCACATATTTTTCATTTCCCGTATCCCGGGAAATTCGTACGGGAATCCCGCGGGAATTCGGTAGAAATTTTTACATATTTTTTCCATCATTTCCACAATGACAATGTTGTTCAATAATATAGCTCATATCGATTTTAATTTGGTATGTCAAATATTACAGCTCGATGACAAATGCGTTCGAATATACACCCAAAATTCACTTTTTCGGGTAATGGAACGTCCAAAATAAATGAGGTCAGTCGTTTAAAAATATTTTAAACAATGCTATAGAAAACGCAAGTAACAATATTGTATTAAAAAAGTCAAGATAGCTGTCTAAAAAAATATATATAGTTTCCAAGGCGACAGGACAAAGAACAGACAACTTAAACATTTTATTTAATGCTCTACTGACTACATCTGTTGAATGTGAACGATCGTTCTCCGTCGCGTCCACATTTCCCAATAAAATAAGTAAATATCTGATGACATTGTCTGTTCTTAATTTGAAACAGTCAAACAAAATTTTGACTGGAAACATTTAATTAATTTTGAAACTTGAAAAGATGTTTGAATTAAATTCTGTAACAGGAAATACATTTTTATTTTACTGTACTGGGAAGCTCAAGACCATCTGTATTTAAAATCTATTTACAAATGGCATGGTGACATTTATTACTCGGCTGCAGACTACCACTATCAGATGGCTTCGCAGCGACTTTTCAACAACATACCCGGCCTCTTTAAGTAAATGATTTTCACAAACGAACGAGAAGCACAGCTCACTTGCCGAATACCCGTTCGAAAAATCGCACACATCCCACCTTAATAAAATGTGGATGTTTCATTGGAAAAAATAAGCTTAACTCATGGTAAACGATATATTGACGATTTCCCGTGCTTTCCCGGGATCCCGGTAAATTGAAAAAATAATTCCCGTTTCCCGGGAAATAAAAATGACGGGAAAATGCAAACCCTAGTCCTAGTAGCTTAAAGACGACAAATAAATAAAAAATAATAGTAGCCAAATATAAAAATAGTTACTTTCGAACTAAGCATGTTTTGACGTATGTATATGGAAGTGTTCCCAGTAATTATTTTTCAGGGTGTACGAGTAATAAAGAGTGATTTTTTTGAGGTTAGGATTTTCATGCATTAGTATTTGACAGATCACGTGGGATTTCAGACATGGTGTCAAAGAGAAAGATGCTCAGTATGCTTTGACATTTCATCATGAATAGACTTACTAACGAGCAACGCTTGCAAATCATTGAATTTTATTATCAAAATGCGTGCTCTGTTAAGAAAGTTCAGAAAGAAAGAAATTGTGTTCAGCGACGAAGCTAATTTTTGGCTCAATGGGTACGTAAATAGGCAGAATTGTCGATTTTGGAGTGAATATCAGCCAGAAGCATTGCAAGAGCTACCAATGCATCCAGAAAAAGTCACAGTTTGGTGCGGTTTATGGGCTGGTGGCATCATTGGACCGTACTTCTTCAAAGATGATGCGAATCGTAACGTAACTGTGAATGGTGAGCGCTACCGTGAGATGATATCCAACTTTTTTTTGCCCAAAATGGAAGAACTGAACTTGGTTGACATGTGGTTTCAACAAGATGGCGCTACATGCCACACAGCTCGCGATTCTATGGCCATTTTGAGGGAAAACTTCGGAGAACAATTCATCTCAAGAAATGGACCGGTAAGTTGGCCACCAAGATCATGCGATTTGACGCCTTTAGACTATTTTTTGTGGGGCTACGTCAAGTCTAAAGTCTACAGAAATAAGCCAGCAACTATTCCAGCTTTGGAAGACAACATTTCCGAAGAAATTCGGGCTATTCCGGCCGAAATGCTCGAAAAAGTTGCCCAAAATTGGACTTTCCGAATGGACCACCTAAGACGCAGCCGCGGTCAACATTTAAATGAAATTATCTTCAAAAAGTAAATGTCATGGACCAATCTAACGTTGCAAATAAAGAACCGATGAGATTTTGCAAATTTTATGCGTTTTTTTTAAAAAAAAAAGTTATCAAGCTCTTAAAAAATCACCCTTTAGGATACCGACATTACTAAATATCATTTGAAATGGAAACTTTTCATATGAAGTCTTTTGAGTTTCAATTGATGAGCTTTGAATTTAAAATTAATTCAAATTTTGTTTTTTATTTCAATTGGCTTTTTCGAATTTCAAATGGAAATGTTGAATATAAAAAATGCAGGTAGCATTACGGCTATGTGGTTTTACCTTAGCCTAGCATTTGAATCGTTTGTATATGAACAACGAGGGTCACTAATATACTTGACAACCCTAAGTGCACCAGCTGACATTTCCAAAGTTTATAAAGTTTGCAATTTTGTATCATAATAACCTTATTCAGTATATTTCGTCAATTGGGTGCGCTTTCTATTTGTTCGCTATTCGTTATTCAAAGTTTATGTATGTGCCAGCAAGAATATGCAATTAAGTCGTGAACAATTTTTTGACGATCTTCGATGTGGAGTATCATGACAGGAACGCATTCATTACCATTCTTCCAATTCTTGGCGAAGAATCCACATCGTTATACATTGTTAAATACTGGTAATTTCATCACAGCAATAATTAAAATTTTGTCATCACTCCCTTTATCATATCTTCAATAACTATAGCTTCAGATCGCATCCATAAATAATAGTTATTCAGTACCCCCAAATGAAAGATATCGTTTCAATAAACCCCATCCCATATTGCAAACCATTCCCCTATCTGAGTGCATCTCAATGGCATAGCGAAGAGATCGTATTTCCCTCGAACTACACGAATGGATCTGCAAACACTTTGTCACAATTCAACATGTCAGTCAATCAAGTGGATTCATAGAAAACAGTACCAAGCACTACATAGCAGAGAGTGAGTTAATAAATAATTAAAAATGTCTTCGCAATACTGGAAATCGAAAGTGGCCGTGATTACGGGAGCTTCAGTGGGCATTGGAGCTCAAGTGGCCTTAAAATTGGCAAATGCCGGGGTGACAGTTGTCGGCTTGGCCAGACGTTCGGAATTAATCGATGTAAGTTAAACGCCAACAAATGTTCGTCCGTTCTCATGGCATTTCCATTTGCAAAGGACCTCAACAAAGAAGTCCTGGAAAATGGAGCCCAAATACATTCGTATCGTTGCGATCTGGCCAATGAAAACCAACTTGTGGAAGCATTCAATTGGATAGGAGAACGTTTTGGCGGCATCAGTATCCTGGTGTGCAATGCTGGCATAATTAAAGCGAATTTTATAACCGGTTTGTGAATTTTTGTAGTGCAAAAATTACGAATGGATAGATGATGTGTTTTTGTATTGTTTGTGTTCTCCCGCAGAATCATCGAATACGGAATTGAAAGAATTGTACGATTTGAATGTTTTTGCCACCACAATTTGCTTGCGCGAAGGATTGAAGCTGATGCGCGCAATGACGAACGTCAAAGGTCACATTATCGTCATGAATAGGTGAGTAGACGAGAATTGAGAAATGGAAGTAAAAATACAAAATCCAATTCACCCCATTGATTTTATTTCCGAATCTCACAAAATAGGGGATTCTAGCATATCAAAATCCAAAAGTCGTGTACTATCCCACCCCCACTGAACAATAACAAAATTAACCCTTAATGGACAATCTTGAATTTGATTGATTTTTGACATTTGTGTTAAGTTTTGAGTTTTGGTGTGCTCTGACATACATAGTAAAATTTTATGGCCAACATTTCTGTAGAACATTTCATACCCGCCCTTACCCCTTTTCGGGGTGTTTTTTACAATTTGTTAAAATAAAGCTAAAAAATGCCGTTATGAGGGGTAGTTAGAGGGTTAATATGTTCTACAAAAATATTCACCATATTATTATCTGCAAAGTTGCTGAACATACCCTATGCCTCAGATGTAAAGAAACCATAGTTTTATACACCGATATGCTGCAAGAAGAGGCCAGAGTTGGGAAACTTTAATCGTCTATAAAATGAAATTCCGATGTGATCTAAAAAAACGCCGACACACGTATTTTTTTTTGGGGTCTCCTCTTTCAGAATCCATTGTCAGAACCCCGTAATTTTGGAAAGTGGCTACAAATTAAAAATATATATATATATTTCCTGGACGCATCTTCTTAAGTTTTCTTAAATAATCTATATATCGATCGAAAGCTCCCGGTTTATTCTTTTCAAATTCAAAAATGTAAATTCCTCTGACAATATAGAAACGAAGTAAAATTGGATTTTTCGAAATTTGTACTTTTAAGGGAAGAGCGGGACAAAAAGGGATAAAAATGGTACCAACTAAAGTATTACAGTTAGAATCGTGAAATTTGGTATGTAAATTCCTCTGACCATGTCGAAGCACAGTATAATTGGATTGTTCGAAATTTGTACTTTTTAGGGGGTAGGTGCAATTTAAGAATTGCAGCTATAGTCGGGAAATTTGGAGTGTAAACTGTGTGTACAGCGCAATCTAAATGTATTTTTTCGATTTTTTTCTTATAGGGGGTGAGCAACAAGGGATAAAAGTAGTACCAACTAAAGTACTGGAGCTATAGTGGTGAAATGTGGTGTGTAAGTTCCTCTGACAACGAGAAGAGCAAATCTAAACGAATTTTTCGAATTTTGTACTTATAAAGGGTGATTTTTTAAGAGCTTGATAACTTTTTTTTAAAAAAAAACGCATAAAATTTGCAAAATCTCATCGGTTCTTTATTTGAAACGTTAGATTGGTCCATGACATTTACTTTTTGAAGATAATTTCATTTAAATGTTGACCGCGGCTGCGTCTTAGGTGGTCCATTCGGAAAGTCCAATTTTGGGCAACTTTTTCGAGCATTTCGGCCGGAATAGCCCGAATTTCTTCGGAAATGTTGTCTTCCAAAGCTGGAATAGTTGCTGGCTTATTTCTGTAGACTTTAGACTTGACGTAGCCCCACAAAAAATAGTCTAAAGGCGTCAAATCGCATGATCTTGGTGGCCAACTTACCGGTCCATTTCTTGAGATGAATTGTTCTCCGAAGTTTTCCCTCAAAATGGCCATAGAATCGCGAGCTGTGTGGCATGTAGCGCCATCTTGTTGAAACCACATGTCAACCAAGTTCAGTTCTTCCATTTTGGGCAAAAAAAAGTTGGATATCATCTCACGGTAGCGCTCACCATTCACAGTTACGTTACGATTCGCATCATCTTTGAAGAAGTACGGTCCAATGATGCCACCAGCCCATAAACCGCACCAAACTGTGACTTTTTCTGGATGCATTGGTAGCTCTTGCAATGCTTCTGGCTGATATTCACTCCAAAATCGACAATTCTGCCTATTTACGTACCCATTGAGCCAAAAATGAGCTTCGTCGCTGAACACAATTTCTTTCTTTCTGAACTTTCTTAACAGAGCACGCATTTTGATAATAAAATTCAATGATTTGCAAGCGTTGCTCGTTAGTAAGTCTATTCATGATGAAATGTCAAAGCACACTGAGCATCTTTCTCTTTGACACCATGTCTGAAATCCCACGTGATCTGTCAAATACTAATGCATGAAAATCCTAACCTCAAAAAAATCACTCTTTAAACAATGAGCGGGATAAAAATAGTACCAACTAAAATATTTCAGCTATAGTCGTGAAATTTTGTGTTTAAATTTCTTTGACAACGTAGACTTGCAACATAAATGGATTTTTCGAAATTTGTACTGTTAAGGGGCGAGCGGGACAAAAAGGGATACAAGTGGTACCAACAGTTAGAATCGTGAAATTTAGTGTGTAAATTCTTCTGACAATATAGAAGCGCAGTAGTTTGATTTTTCGAAATTTGTACTTTTAAGGGATGCGCGGGACGAAAAGGGATAAAAATGCTGTACAATCCTTTATTTACGTAAACGCGAAACATAAATTGATATTTCAACTTTTGTGCTTAAAAAGGGGATACGGGACAACAAGGAATAAATGTGTTAGCAAATAAAGTACATATTTTTAGGGGAAGCAAAAACACATGTTACCTATAGTGATTTTTCACAATGTGTACTTTTTGGGAAAGAAGTGCAAAAAGTTATAATCTGGCTGGCTGAATCTAGAAACATGAGATCGAGGATATAAATAGTTGTAATATTTTGTTCAAAACTTGGTAGAAAATTATAAAAGTTATACATACGAAGTAAAGAGTGATTTTTTTGAGGTTAGGATTTTCATGCATTAGTATTTGACAGATCACGTGGGATTTCAGACATGGTGTCAAAGAGAAAGATGCTCAGTATGCTTTGACATTTCATCATGAATAGACTTACTAACGAGCAACGCTTGCAAATCATTGAATTTTATTACCAAAATCAGTGTTCGGTTCGAAATTTTTTATCGACAAATTTTGTTCAGCGATGAGGCTCATTTCTGGTTGAATGGCTACGTAAATAAACAAAATTGCCGCATTTGGAGTGAAGAGCAACCAGAAGCCGTTCAAGAACTGCCCATGCATCCCGAAAAATGCACTGTTTGGTGTGGTTTGTACGCTGGTGGAATCATTGGACCGTATTTTTTCAAAGATGCTGTTGGACGCAACGTTACGGTGAATGGCGATCGCTATCGTTCGATGCTAACAAACTTTTTGTTGCCAAAAATGGAAGAACTGAACTTGGTTGACATGTGGTTTCAACAAGATGGCGCTACATGCCACACAGCTTGCGATTCTATGGCCATTTTGAGGGAAAACTTCGGAGAACAATTCATCTCAAGAAATGGACCGGTAAGTTGGCCACCAAGATCATGCGATTTGACGCCTTTAGACTATTTTTTGTGGGGCTACGTCAAGTCTAAAGTCTACAGAAATAAGCCAGCAACTATTCCAGCTTTGGAAGACAACATTTCCGAAGAAATTCGGGCTATTCCGGCCGAAATGCTCGAAAAAGTTGCCCAAAATTGGACTTTCCGAATGGACCACCTAAGACGCAGCCGCGGTCAACATTTAAATGAAATTATCTTCAAAAAGTAAATGTCATGGACCAATCTAACGTTTCAAATAAAGAACCGATGAGATTTTGCAAATTTTATGCGTTTTTTTTAAAAAAAGTTATCAAGCTCTTAAAAAATCACCCTTTAGTTCAGCTAAAATAGTGCATATCGACAAGCACATTCCTTTGACTGTGTGTGAGTGCTAGCTAATAGGAGGTTTCCAAATTACTATTTTAGATTTATCTATATCCACCAAATGAAAATTAAATAAATACTATCCAAAAACAATGACGGATGAAATTAACAAATAACTGGCTTTTTCGCGTGCGAAGCAGTGGGTACTTCTAGTTTTTTATATTTTTTAGTAAAATTCAATTTTTCGGCGAATAAATCTTAAATATTTCTACTCTCATTTTGGAAATATAATATGGATAACACCCGGTTATATGTTCAATTAAAGGTATTCATAATATCTTCAAATATTGCGAACTTCACTTTCATGTAGCAACAGTGGTTTAGGAACAGTCTTCAAAAATGATTTTTTTTTTTCGAAAAAAATCAATTTTTGGTGGCATGAAAAAAACCATAGAAAATAGAAGAAAACCCGTTAAAAAGTAAACATTCTTACGCAAAAATAATGTTTATATTTAAAAAATCTATGGATAAATGTAGAGGTTATGATACTCTATGTAGACGCAAAAATTAAATTTTTAATTTTTAAGTGAAAGAAATGCAATACTGCAAAAATGTTACTATTTACTGACTTCTGGAAGTGGAAATGTCGACTGTGTGCAATTTCTATATATATTCTTTTCTATTTCCACTCGCCAAGCTTAGTAGTTTTTGAAAAAATCTTGTTTTGAAAACGTTTCCAATTTCGCGTCGACTGAGAATCGAACCAAGAACCTTCCGTATGCTAGTCGTGCACGCATCCTCTTTATTAAGTTGAAAAAAATGCTACACACAACTTGAGTAACAAAGAATACCAAATGGTAATGATAGCTGGGGGATTTAAGAAATATAAAGGGTGATTTTTTAAGAGCTTGATAACTTTTTTTTAAAAAAAAACGCATAAAATTTGCAAAATCTCATCGGTTCTTTATTTGAAACGTTAGATTGGTCCATGGCATTTACTTTTTGAAGATAATTTCATTTAAATGTTGACCGCGGCTGCGTCTTAGGTGGTCCATCCGCTTAGTCCAATTTTGGCATTTCCACGTTTTTGAGTAACAGAGACCCAATTGGTGCGAACGGCGACGAATCGAAAATTGGTGGTCATCATTAACACTGGCCGATACAGCTGCGATATTTTCTTCAGTTCGCACTCTACGTAAGCGTGTTGGTGGTTTAATGTCCAACAATGTAAATTTGGTGCGAAATTTAGTCACAATAGCCCGAATAGCCGCTTCAGTGGGTCGATTAAACTGACCATAAAATGGAAGCGCGCAATGAACTTTCTTAACAGAGCACGCATTTAGATAATAAAATTCAATAATTTGCAAGCGTTGTTCGTTTGTAAGACGATTCATGATGAAATGTCAAAGCATACTGAGCATCTTTCTCTTTGACACCATGTCTGAAATCCCACGTGATCTGTCAAATACTAATGCATGAAAATCCTAACCTCAAAAAAATCACTCTTTATTTCCATAGATGTTCGAGGGAAACCCTCCCTACATATGGTTCTAGTGGCGGCGCTTTATTCTAGAACCCCTTTTGCGAAATTACTTCAATGCATTCCTTTTCATGACCTTTGACCATGAATGTATAGGAAAACATATATTCAATTTAAAGCTCAATAATTACAATAATTTTAATTCTTTGAAAAAATACAACAAATTGATTATTTTACTTTAAACTTTCGAACTGTAAGAAACATAACAACGAAATGACATTTAACTTTAATTACAAATATAAATTGAATATAGTTCCCATATTTTCAATCCCGGGAAATCGATGGCGGAATTCCCGGAAAATTATAATAGAAACATTAGGGCTATTTTCCTTTAAGACTGGATAACTAAGCTGGCATAACAACACCTAAAGACAAACTTAAAATTTCACGCAAAATTATACTTATATTGCCAACAGTAATATACATAAGTATGTGTTTAAAAGCAGTCAAATTAAAGGACAAACAAGTAAAAACGGCGTTAAGTTTGGCCTGGCCGAACTTTATATGCCCTCCACCATTGATTGCATTCCACAGAGGATGTGATTTTCGTAGAAGTGCAGTAATATTGCGGGAAAATATATATATTTTTTATATAGCCAAATCAAAACAAATACAAATATTAAAAAAATAATTTTATAAATAGACATAATATTTTAATTATTTCAACCCACGTTTATAGAAAAAATCCGTTTATTTTCCGTGTCTACACAGTCAGAGGAATATATACTCCAAATTTCATGACTCTAGCTGCGGTCATTTGATTGGTACAACTTTTATCCCCTTTTTCATTTTAACCCCAAAAAGTACGAATTTTGAAAAATCTGTGTATTTTACGTGCCTATGCAATCAGAGGAATGTATACTCCGAATTTGATTAATCTAGGGGCAGCCTTAAAACTTTGGTTGGTACCATTTTTATCACTCTATTCCCATTTTACCCCTCAAAAGTACTAATTTGGAAAAAATACTTTTATATTTTGTATCTACTCTATTAGAGGAATGTACACACCGAATTTCGTGTTTCTAGCTGTTGTCGTTTAATATGTACCATTTTTATCCCTTTTTTGTCCCATTTCACCTTCTACAAATAAGAATCACATTATGGTGCATGTTTATGTTATCGGGGGAATGTGCATACCCATTATCAGTACAAGCAGACATACTCTAAAATATTAGGGATTATTATGGGTATTTTTAGTCCTTGTGAGGGAAATTTTTTCCCCTTTGGTCCGATTTCGCACCGTTGCAATCCCAACCGATCTACGACTATTAAACGCATTTATGGAAAATTTGAACGTTCTAGCTCCTTTCGTTTAGATACTAGCGTGCTTTCAACAGACGAACCGACGGACATGGCTATATCGTCTTAGAATTTTATGACGATCAAGAATATATACTTTATAGGGTCTCAGGTCGATATTTCGAGGTGTTACAAAACGGAATGAAGTTAGCATATCCCCATCCTGGAGAAACGCATACCCTAGACCAAATATTTATTTTCTATTTTATGGCGTTTTTCGTGCGTGAAAAAAATAATGGGGCAAAAAGGGATAAAAATGGTACCTTTCAAACGGCAACAGCTAGAAACACGAAATTTGATGTGTACATTCCTCTAATCGAGTATATACATAATATAAAAGTATTTTTCCAAATTCGTACTTTTAAGGGGTAAAATGGGATTAGAGAGATAAAAATGGTACCACCCAAACGACTGCCCCTAGAATAATCAAATTCGGTGTATACATTCCTCTGATTGCATAGACACGTAAAATACACGGATTTTTTAAAATTCGTACTTTTGGGGTCAAAATGAAAAAAGGGGATAAAAATAGTACCAATCAAATGACTGCAGCTAGAGTCATGAAATTCGGAGTATACATTCCTCTGACTGTGTAGACCCGGAAAATAAACGGATTTTTCGAAATTCGTACTTTTGGGGTCAAAATGAAAAAAGGGGATAAAAACAGTACCAACCAAATGACCGCAGCTAGAGTCATGAAATTCGGAGTATACATTCCTCTGACTGTGTAGACCCGGAAAATAAACGGATTTTTCGAAATTCGTACTTTCAAAGGATAAAAATAGTACCAACTGATGAAAGTCTAATTGCGCAGAAACGTCAAATAAAGAGATTTTAGATAGTCGTACTCTTAAGGCGCTAAAAATGCTACTAACCAAATAGCCGCAGCTGGAATCATGGAATTCGGTGTATACATTCCTCTGGCTGCATACGCAAAATATTTTTTTATTTATTCTTTTACGGCAAAAATTGGTTGAATCATGAAGTTAGGTTATTTTGCACTATCTACGTTTGATAATGGATTTTCAAAATTTATAATTTGAAATAATTAAAATATTATATTTATTTATAAAATTATTTTTTCAATATTTGTATTTGTTTTAACGCCGTTTTTACTTGTTTAATTATTATATATGTCTAGTACTTTTTTAAATCCTCTAAAATATGCATTAGTTTCCCATTAAAGTGCATCATTTGAGGTGAAACTCTTTCCACCAATACAAGAAGTAGTCACAGGAGACTAGATATGGCGCGGAAGCAGATGTCGGATAGCGTTATCTTATCAACAATTTCGGAAACATTTGTGTGCAAATTTAGCCAAGGACGTCTATCAGGACATGGACGTCATATGGGCATCTCCCAAAAAAGGTCCACCAAACAAAAAAATAAATCAAAGCACACTAATAGCTTTTAATTTCATTTTTTTCTTATTTCCACAACTTTCACTATTATGAAACTTGAGCTGTCTTCTGGTTCTCTTTTATTTTCATTAAAAGTTGAAGTGTTATAACGAAAATTACTACTTTTTTACTACACGTGGAAATATATATTTAGCGTCCGTATTCTTGATGTATCTAATTTAAAAACAAGTAAGGAAAGACTAAAGTCGGGCGGGGCCGACTATATGATACACTCCACTTTCTATACGAATACAATTCAATTCGGTGAAAAAGTGAAAACGGGAAGGATCATTGTATGTTTCCTAATCATAGGCTAATATGACCTGACCCAATTTGTTAAATCGAGAAGAATTTTTGAATCGGGGTTATATCCAAACATAAAGAGTGATTTTTTTGAGGTTAGGATTTTCATGCATTAGTATTTGACAGATCACGTGGGATTTCAGACATGGTGTCAAAGAGAAAGATGCTCAGTATGCTTTGACATTTCATCATGAATAGACTTACTAACGAGCAACGCTTGCAAATCATTGAATTTTATTACCAAAATCAGTGTTCGGTTCGAAATTTTTTATCGACAAATTTTGTTCAGCGATGAGGCTCATTTCTGGTTGAATGGCTACGTAAATAAACAAAATTGCCGCATTTGGAGTGAAGAGCAACCAGAAGCCGTTCAAGAACTGCCCATGCTCGAAAAAGTTGCCCAAAATTGGACTTTCCGAATGGACCACCTAAGACGCAGCCGCGGTCAACATTTAAATGAAATTATCTTCAAAAAGTAAATGTCATGGACCAATCTAACGTTTCAAATAAAGAACCGATGAGATTTTGCAAATTTTATGCGTTTTTTTTAAAAAAAAAGTTATCAAGCTCTTAAAAAATCACCCTTTAGAATGAAGTGACCCAAATTCACAATTGAATCTTCCATTTCAACGTGTTATGCTCAAATTGAAGAATTTCGAGGAAAATCCGTCGTTTCTGGTGCGGAAAAAGCCAAGCCTGGAGCGAAAGATGTATATAAATCTGAACCGAACTCACTCATTTTTACCATGGGTGTTTCTAGTGGAAATATAAGATATTTTGCCAAATTTGAAGATGATCGGATAAAATATGTGGTTTCTAGAGCACAAAAAATTAAATCGGTGGCGAAATTTGAATGGGAGCTATATATAAATCTGAACCGATGTGACCTATTTTCACCACAAGTGTTCCTAGTCAATCGGATAAAATATGTGGTATCTAGAGCACAAAAAGTCAAATCGGTGGAGAAATTTGAATGGGAGCTATATATACATCTGAACCGATCTAGCATATTCTCATCACAGGTGTTTCTAGTTTAAATATAAGATGTTTTGCCAATTTTGAAGAAAATCTGTTAAAATATGTGGTAGCTAGAGCAAAAAAGTCCAATCGGTGGCGAAATTTGAATGGGAGCTATATATAAATCTGAACCGATCTGACCTATTATCACCACAAGTGTTTCTAGTTGAAATATAAGATGTTTTGCCAAATTTTAAGACAATCGGATAAAATATGTGGTTTCTAGAGCGAAAAAAGTCAAATCGGTGGCGAAATTTGAATGGGAGCTATATATACATCTGAACCGATCTGAGCTATTTTCACCACAGGTGTTTCTAGAGGAACTATAAGATAGTTTGCCAAATTTGAAGAAGATCTACTAAAATATATGGCTTCTAGAGCACAACAAGTCAAATCGGTGGAGAAATTTGAATGAGAGCTATATATAAATCTGAGCCGATCTGATCTATTATCACCACAAGTGTTCCTAGTCTAAGTATAAGATGTTTTGCCAAATTTTAAGACAATCTAGAGTGAAAAAATCAAATTGGGAGCGAAATTTGTATGGGAGCTATATATACATCTGAACCGATCTGAGCTATTTTCACCACAGGTGTTTCTAGAGGAAATATAAGATAGTTTGCCAAATTTGAAGAAGATCTAATAAAATATGTGGCTTCTAGAGCACAAAAAGTCAAATCGGTGGCGAAATTTGAATGGGAGCTATATATACATCTGAACCGATCTGAGCTATTTTCACCACAAATGATGAATATGAGATGTTTTGCAAAATTCTAAGACAATCTAGAGCACAAAAAATCAAATCGGGAGCGAAGTTTGTATGGGAGCTATATAAATCTGAACCGATATAACGCATTTTCACCACATGTGTTTCTCGTTGAAATATAAGACGTTTTGCCAATTTTGAAGAAAATCTGTTAAAATGTGTTGTATCTAGAGTGAAAAGAGTCAAGTCGGGAGTGAAATTCGTATCTAAATCTGAACCGATTTTCTTCAAATTAAATAGCGTTCGTTTCAGTTTGATTACAAGAATAGATGGACGGACAGCCATACAGACTGACAGACAGACGGACATTGCTAAAGCGATTCAAAAAGTGATTCGATAGGTATAATTAACAATGGGTCTATCTCACTTCCTTTTGGGCATTACAAACAAATGACGTAATACTCTCGTGGAGTGTATAATAAATATATTTATCATATTCTAGGTCCAAGGTAAAAAATGCATGCATTCATTCAAAATCACATTCGTTATTAATAAATTCCACTTCATTTGAATGATTTCATTAAATTTTCACCAAAAACCCGCTTTCTCAAACACTGTGCTCTCTCACTATGCCTCTGACACATGAGACTTATTTACGCAGCCTTATCAATTCTGAAATATTGGCCCGCATTTCGCCATAATGATGATGGCCATAAAAATGTTAGCGCCGCATGCCATTCAATCGATTTTAAGATGATAAGTTCAAATTAATAACACTCATACGCCCGGATGAACCAGTTTTTTTGTTCTGTGTGAGTTCGTACGGATATTAGTGTGAGTGAATGTTTCCACTTCCGACTTAACATCAACATGAGTATGAGTGTGCACATACTCATGTGTGTGTGATGTGTGTGTGAGGGTGTGTTTGTCGTTGTGTGCGTGAAAGCATAAACACTTAATGCACTGGCATGAAATGACATTATGCATTATATGTCGTAAATACTTAATTGTGTTTAATAATTGAGTTATTTTGCGTTTTATTTGTGTTTAATGCTCGCATATGCCGCAACAGCAATCCGACATTGTCATCCCAGGGAATTCGGTTAAAGCTGATGCACAGACACACCCGATGCACACACACACACACGCATGCACTTGTAGATACGCTCCCGCACGCAAGTTGAGTGACTGAGACATGACTGAACATACAGTAGGTGGCAAAACTATAATTCTGCTAATGCATAATGAGTTATACCCTCAACAATACATAGTAACACCTTTAAATACTCATCGGAGACTCTATAAAGTATATATAAAGTATCTGGGTCGTATTAACAAAATGGAGTTTAGAATAATTTTGGATTTTCCATCTGTTTGGATTCCAAATTGGTGAAATTGATGCAGAAAAGAAAGGCTAAAGTCGGGCGCAGTCGACTATATATATATCCTCCCTTTTGCATTTGTTCAGCTTGAGGCCATAGAAAAACTGGTGTTGTTTGTTTTATTTTATTTTATTTTTCCCAATATTTCGGTTGCCTTCGTCAACCATCATCAGGGGTAAAAACACTAAACAAAAACATATTTAAATTATAACAAATGTAAACTATAAAAATCACGAAACAATTTTACAAATAATTACATTAAAAATAATTAGCGTCGTCCTGTTCGTCTGCACAAGTTATTGTCAACTAAAAGTCATGTTTTGTTTTCGTCTGTATTTTTGTACAATATGACGATAAGCTTTCGCACAGTTTTCTGTGTCCGTTTTGTAATTTATTCTCTTATCCGTGGGAACGTCAATAATATGCAATACTTCGAGAGTAAATCTTCGTTTATAGTTTCTCTCTTCTGCAAGTATTTTTACGTCTTTAAAATTCGGCGTGTGCCCTGTCAGAGTACAGTGGGCCGCAAGAGCAGTTTTTTTCTCTATTGGCCTGTCAGTAGCTTTTTGGTCAGATTTATGTGAGGAAAGTCTAGTTTTAAGTTTGGTCTTGGTAGTGCCAACATATACCTTTTGGCATATGTTGGACTTGTCTCCATTACATGATATCTTATAAACAACATTAGACTTGTCCTCATTCTTTATCTTAGACTTAGTTCTACTGAATAACTTATTTACTGAGCAATTTGTCTTAAGTGCTAATTGAAATTTGTCCTTGTTATACACGTCAGCATTTTTGAACCTTTCTGAGAATCCTTGTATATATGTCAGTGATTTATATATCTTCCCCTCTTTTTCATTGTTATGTTTAATTGGTGTCCTTTTAGTGTATTTTATAAGGTCGTTGATTGTTTGTTTTGGGAAGTCATTAGATCTTAGAATTTTCTTAATTTTCATCTCGTTGTCTGTGTGAAATGACTGGTCACTTATATTAAATACCCTATTTATAAAATTCGTCGCTGTATTGATAATTATTCGTCTATGGTGATTGGAATAGAAGTTGATCAGCCTTCCAGATGACGTTGGCTTCTGATACCAATCCAATTTCAGCAGGTTGCCTTGTCTATGAACAATCGAGTCCAGATAGGGGAGTTTATTGTCCTGTTCTTTTTCCATGGTAAATTGTACTTGTCGATCAAATGCGTTTAATGTTTTTAGGGTATTGTCAACTTCTTCTCTTTTTATAATCCCAAACAAGTCGTCTACATATTTTGTGATAATTCTAGGTTTTATTGTTAATTTTCCTATTGAAGCGTCTAATAGTTCTTCCATGATTATATCAGCAATCACAGGGGAAGCTGGAGAGCCCATTGGCATTCCTTTTCTTTGTTCATAAATGTAGTCATTATATTTGAAATAACTATAAGTTTTTACTACCAAACCTGAAAGACTAGCAACGGCAATGTAACACAACACTGTCCCATAGAGCGTACCAGGTTACAAGTAAAAAAAAAAGTTCGCCGTACACTTTCGAATATGAAGTATTATTGAAAATTTTTTTATTTTTTTATGCCGAACGTAGGGGTCGCGCTTTTACATTTTTCTATATAACTACTGCATTTATAAACGGATTTTAAAGTGTGATACATCGATGTTTTTGTATCGACGAGGCCGATTTTTTTGTCTTTGAAGTCATTGAGCGACCCCTACGTTCGGCATAAAAAAATAAAAAAAAAAAAATTTTGAAACTACCTTTCAATGATACTTCATATTCGAAGGTGTACGGCGAACTTTTTTTTTTTTGAGGTACGCCCTACTGTCCCAACTATATGTCAAATATCAAATCACAGAAGATTCCGAATTCGAAAATTTCCCATAATCTATATATATGGGAAAATCTACAAAATAGTCCGCTATGAAAATCAACAAAATTTAACCTAAAATGGCTCTCGGTACCAAAATAATAATTCGATCTATTTAGCACTTACACACATTATTAGTAGTACCCATATTCACCGATCACACAGGGTTGCCACCAGTTATTTTTCAAACTGCGGATGTGCTCTTCAAAAAATATGAAATTTCATGATCTGCACGCATCGACCTGATGATGTTCGTACTGTCATAATCTCCTTGTCGCTGAAGGCACACCAAATCGTCCGGTCGCCTTTTGTTAGTATCTCTGTCGTTTATAATCCAATATTAAAAAATTTGCAATTACGTTCACGCTGAAAGCGCAAAAAAGAAAATTGTATAAATTTTCGTTTTATGCAAAAACAGAGTGACAGATTTTGAAGAGCTACCATTTATTCCTCAGTGATGGCACACGCCCTTTTCAACATATAGAAGATTCCGCAACATCATTACTATCATCCACAAAAAGATCAGAATGATTTTCTCTTATGCTGAAAAAGTTATAGCCAAAAGAGTTGAACAACTCCCGAAAGTTACAAGCAAAAATAGGGTAAATTAGGGTAGACCTTAGCTCAGTAGACTACATTAACAGCATAATTTTAAAACTTTAGGATGTTGGCGAGGTTAAACTCGTCGTTTTGAAAATTATGACACTCTCAGAAATATTATATATTGCTCTTAAAGCGGTTAGAAGCCTGAGTGACATGGAATCGTACTATACCGTAGATTTGCCCATATGTTATGCAGAATTTAATTGTGCCTATGTACTGTAGTAATTGGAAAAACATTATCACATATCCAAATATGACTGATTCGGAATATACATATCGTTAAAAAGACCCATCAACTTATAATTTTTCGAAATCCAAAAACTCAAAGAAAAAACCCCTTAAAACTCATACAAAACTTGTAAAAACGTAAAAAAGTAGATGAAGGCCGCTATTGTTTTGTATAAAAAATCGCATTTAAACAATTTTTATTCATATTTTACTTCCAGTTCTAGGACGTTTTTCCATACTCCTGTATAATTAGCTTTTTATCCAATTATTTTGCCCATCTGTGTAAAAGTTATTACAAGGAAATATCCAATTTCGGTCAGAGTAAGGTGAGTAAAAAGTGGCGAAAAGATTTAAAGAACACTGAAGAACTGTGCCGAAATCAGTCTCTCGCTACAAAGGGAAAATAAACAAGTCAAAAGGGCAGTTCATTTCGGTCGTTCACTTTATGTAGAAGTGGCGTGAGAATTATTTTACGTTAGTGGTACATAAGACCGAAAGAACAATATGTCTTTATAATTATACACTCACTCTGCAGAGTAGGAGGGTATATATAATTTGGGACAGAAAAAAAGTGACTTAAGATCCTACGTATGTTTGAACCATAACCATTTCACGACTTTTTACGATGTTTTGAGCACTGTCCGTCTAACTCTCGAAAGGAGCTAAGGAATCAATTCAAAATTTGAACATGGTAATATTTTTCCCAAACTTAGTTTAAGTTCAAAGATGGGCGAAATTGTCACGCCCCTTCTGGTAGCTTCCACACAAATAGCCAATATTAATAGATGTTGCATTCACCTGGAATATGGAAGACATTGTCACACTCCTACTGGTACCTCCCACATAAGTTTTGGCATAAGTTTTGGTTAAAATAAATTTTTTATAACTTGGATATGGGTTGCCAAAATCAGCTGCAATTTTATATGTTTTTATAATCACTTTAAACCTAAAAAATATTTATACCCCTTCTAGTACCTCCCACACAGATGTACCGATCCTAGGTAAAATTAAATCCTTTACAATGTGCATAAAATCCACTATAACTTCATATTTGATCATGTTTTTAAAATTATTAACAAATTCGTTCGGTGGAATATTTTGTTTATCAGCGCTTCTCATTTGTCATATGTGACCGCTGGTAAAGGGTGATTTTTTAAGAGCTTGATAACTTTTTTTTAAAAAAAAACGCATAAAATTTGCAAAATCTCATCGGTTCTTTATTTGAAACGTTAGATTGGTCCATGACATTTACTTTTTGAAGATAATTTCATTTAAATGTTGACCGCGGCTGCGTCTTATGTGGTCCATTCGGAAAGTCCAATTTTGGGCAACTTTTTCGAGCATTTCGGCCGGAATAGCCCGAATTTCTTCGGAAATGTTGTCTTCCAAAGCTGGAATAGTTGCTGGCTTATTTCTGTAGACTTTAGACTTGACGTAGCCCCACAAAAGATAGTCTAAAGGCGTCAAATCGCATGATCTTGGTGGCCAACTTACCGGTCCATTTCTTGAGATGAATTGTTCTCCGAAGTTTTCCCTCAAAATGGCCATAGAATCGCGAGCTGTGTGGCATGTAGCGCCATCTTGTTGAAACCACATGTCAACCAAGTTCAGTTCTTCCATTTTGGGCAAAAAAAGTTGGATATCATCTCACGGTAGCGCTCACCATTCACAGTTACGTTACGATTCGCATCATCTTTGAAGAAGTACGGTCCAATGATGCCACCAGCCCATAAACCGCACCAAACTGTGACTTTTTCTGGATGCATTGGTAGCTCTTGCAATGCTTCTGGCTGATATTCACTCCAAAATCGACAATTCTGCCTATTTACGTACCCATTGAGCCAAAAATGAGCTTCGTCGCTGAACACAATTTCTTTCTTTCTGAACTTTCTTAACAGAGCACGCATTTTGATAATAAAATTCAATGATTTGCAAGCGTTGCTCGTTAGTAAGTCTATTCATGATGAAATGTCAAAGCATACTGAGCATCTTTCTCTTTGACACCATGTCTGAAATCCCACGTGATCTGTCAAATACTAATGCATGAAAATCCTAACCTCAAAAAAATCATTGATTTTTCGAAATTTCTACTAATAAGGGGCGGACGGGATAAAAATAGTACCAACTAAAGTATTGCAGCTATAGTCGTGGAATTTGGTGTGTAATTCCTCTGACCATGCAGAAGCGCAGTAAAATTGGATTTTCCAAAATTTTTACTTTTGAGTTGCGAGGTTGGTTGCGAGGGACAAAAAGGGATGACAATGGTACTAATTTAAGTATTGCAGCTATATACTTGGTATGTAAATTCCTCTGACCATGTATAAGCGCATAAAAATTGGATTTTTCAAAATTTGTACTTTTAAGGGTTGCGCGTGACAAAAAGGGATACAAATGATACCAAATAAAGTATCGCAGTTAGAATCTTGAAATTTGATATGTAAGTTCTTCTGACCATGTAGAAGCGCATTAAAATTGGATTTTTCAAATTTTGTACTTATAAAGGGTGAGCGGGATAAAAATAGTACCAACTAAAATATTGCAGCTATAGTAGTGAAATTTGATTTGTAAATTGATCTGACATCGTAGACTTGCAACATAAATTGGATTTTTCGAAATTTGTACATTTCAGGTGCGCGCGGAACAAAAAGGGATACAAATGGTGTACAACCTTTTAATAACGTAAACGCGGAACATAAATGGATATTACAAAAATTGTGCTTATAAGGAGGATGCGGGACGACAAGGGATAAACGTGTTACCAAATAAAGTACATGTTTTTAGGAAAAGCAAAAACACATGTTACCTATAGTGATTTTTCAAAATGTGTTTTTTTTGGGAAAGAGGTGCAAAAAGTTATAAATATGTCGGCTGCATCTAGAAACATGAGGTCGAGGATATAAAAGGCTTTGCGGTTGTAATTTTTTGTTCAAGACAGGGTAGAAAATGATAAAAAAAATATACATACGAAGGGAGTTCAGCTAAAATAATGCACATCGACAAGCACATTCCTTTGACTGTATATGAGTGCTATCTAATAGGAGGTTTCCAAATTACTATTTTAGACTTATCTATATCGACTAGGGTTTGGGGTTTCCCGGACTTTTTTCATTTCCCGGGAAAACGGGAATGAAAATTTGCATTCCCGGGAATTCCCAGGAAAAAATAATTTATTTTATGTATGGGCAATATGGTTTAAAATATCAACATTTAGTAACAGGTGTGATTTTTTAACCCATTAACACCCACCGTACACGTCCGTGTACACTATTGCAAGGTTTTCGTACTTTTTTGATCATTTTCAATATGAATGCAATTCTTGATTATTAAACTATATGTCACAAGTGATCGAGAAGAACAAAACAAAATAATAATAATCTAAAACTAAATATTTTTTGTAGTTATTATTACGAAAATAATATAAGAAATGAATGAATGAGTGTTAATGGGTTAAAATACTGGCATATTACAAATTAAAAACTAATGTTTTTGGTAAAATATTTTTGAAATTATTTTTATTTTACAAATATTTTACTTTAGACAAAGAGTCAGAACTGAAGGAGTCAGAATGTTGGACATTGTAATCACAAGTGAACTGACACGAACACTAGATTCAAAATTAAAAAAATATTTAAAGAAACAAAGAATGTTATGTCGTCTTCAATTTAGAAAATTCATTCGTCTAGAGTCTAGAGACGAAAATGTTTTACAGAAACAGGTGGAAAATATTCTAAATTGTGAATGCAATAGAAACATTAAAAAAAAATAATTTTTATTAAATAAATTCATAAAAATAAGAACACTGAAATGGTGCAGTCATTAGTTCTTACAAATGGTAATTTAAATATATCGTAGGGTATATTTCTCTTCATATTAGATTACTTCTGGAAGGTTTCAGGTGTAAATTTTATTTTTATTCCTATTTTAGATTATTTCTTAATGGTTTCACATGTAAAGTAAACTCGTCTTTGAAAAGATTTTCACCTTTTATTTCGTCGATTTTTCTGGTAAAACAAGTTAAACGGGATAGCACGAGGGGTTACCTATTGACACTATGGCAGTCATAGTATCAAATGGTCATTATTATTGTCAGTAATTTAAATACATGCATTTGAAATATATCTACAATATGCCATTTATATAGTATAACTAAATTAGTGCTCAAAATAAACAAAAAAATATTTTCTAATATTTCCCGCATGCATTTGAAATATATCTACAATATGTCATTTATATAGTAAAACTTAATTAGTGCTCAAAATAAACAAAACAAATATTTTTTTATATTTCCCGTATTCCCGGGAAATTTAAATTTTTTCCCGGGAATTCCCTTCCAAAATTTTTCGGGAATTCCCGGGAAAAACGATTCGGGAATAATTGTTTTTTTTTTCTTGCGTGCGAAGCAGCGGGTACTGCTAGTAATAAATATATGAAAAAGGAAAATGTCGGGAAAAACGATTCGGGAATAATTGTTTTTTTTTTTCTTGCGTGCGAAGCAGAGGGTACTGCTAGTAATAAATATATGAAAAAGGAAAATGTCGTCGACAAAAAAGAAGCATTGAAATGAATTTCCTATAAAGTATTTAATAATATCAATTAAAATTGAAATTAAATTAATGACGCTCCGAACTCCTATTAACATTTGCTTTCAGTGTTATTTCATCAAAACATTCAGAAATTATTTTTGTTTTGGTTGAATTCTTTTAAATAAAACAACTTTTTTGTAATGGGCATTTTTCATGACTATTTTGGGGACAGATATGATCAAAATATTCCATGGTTGTGGTCGAATCAACAAATCAGTCGAATTCTTTGAGATAAACCAATTTTTTTTTATATTTTGGGGATAATTCAGGATTTTTCATAACAATTTTGGAGACAAGGAACAAATTTATCTGTCAAGCCTGATTGTTATTACCATAATAAGACATTAACGTCTGAAATCGGCGGACTATATTACGACACTCATATCAAAATGTTGTCCCTATGATCAAGTTTATTTTGGATATATCTTCGGTCAAATGTGGGGCATTTCGTGAGGATATATGTACCCAACTTTGTTTATCTGGAAAATGTGTCCAATCGCTTGTAAAAAACGGATAAAATGACAATTCGGACACCAATTTTGTCCTCTTCTTTAATTATTGAAAATGGCGAGCAGACAAATATGTAAATGACGTTGGCTAAATCAATTCTGAAAGTGATTCTACGTCGATGTGTATAAATAAATTCTGTTTTACTTTTGAATTTTTACAAAGAAATGTACGCAGAAACATAAAACCATGTACCCCACTGTCCCAAAAAAAAATGAAGGAAAATTTTGGCAATATTTCCACAATGTTATGTAGAACATGTAAAGCTACTTAGTAGATACCACGAAATTGAAAGCATTTATATCTAAAGAGGCCATTCTTAAATGAATTTCCTTGTATGCGAACATATTTTGGAGACCTACTGTACATGCGACTAGTGAGTGGCCCGTCGCGTAAGTGGTGCTGAGGTACTAAATTTAACGACATCAGCGACAAAAAGGCATGCAAATACAATTTGGGCGCATACATGCTTACGAAAACATGCACATGAATGTGTAAACACACACACACCTACGTACATATACATATATAGATGTATGGTTGTGCATGTGTGTGATATGGCAATTGCAGGCACACGCAGACGGCCGGGACGAATGCAAATTGCAGTAATCAACACAGCCAAACAAAGGGCAAAAACAGGCGCCCTTAATGCCGTTTGTAAGCCGTGCACAACAAGAGGCAAGAGCGCCAACATCAATAACAGCAGCAGCATCAGCATCAGCAACCACATCAACCTATTGCCCTCTTGCAGCGGCATTATAAAGCAACAACACACATACTTCTCTCATCATCGCCGCCATCATCATCAGTGTGCCGAGACTTATTCGCACTCGAAATGCAACAGTTCTTCTCAATGCGTATGTACTCGTACGAACATGTACGAACATGTGTGTTCGACTTAATGCTGTTGTTTGCAAGGGTTGTGTGTGAGTGCTGGGCATGCCGGCTGTCGGCATAGTGGTAAAAACAATAACAACAAGCCCACGAGAGTGTGCCTGTGTGTGCGTGGGTGTAGTGCATTCATAGAGAACAGAGAGTGCAAAGTGCTCATGTGGTAAATAGCATTGACATTTTACAATTTTTTTGCTTCGATCGCTCATTTTGCCGGCCAAACGGGATAATGTCGTTCAATACTCTTTAAATAGTTACATAGTCGGTATAGTATTAGTGTAGTTGAAATATGTACACTTTTGGTAATACAACCAGTAAGTTTTTCTAAGACAAGAATAAACATTTTTCATTTAAAGTGGTCCCAAGGGTCTATTAACTAAGAAAAAACAAGTAAAAACGGCGTTAAGTTCGGCCGGGCCGAACTTTATATACCCTCCACCATGGATTGCATTCCACAGAGAAAAATATAATTTTTTTAATATAGCCAAACCAAAACAAATACAAATATTGAAAAAAAAAACAAAAACAATTTTATAAATAAATATAATATTTTAATTATTTCAAACCATTATTTATTTCAAATCAAAAAAAAAATATTCTTATATTTATATTTTCAAAAAGCTTAAATACCATTAATGTTGGTAGATAGTGGGTGCTACAGTTGGGTGTATTTCCATTCTATTTTAATTCCAAAAGTAAAAAATTTTGAAAATCCATTATCAGGACGTAACTTCATGCTTCAACCAATTTTTGCCGTAGAAGAAAAATTACGAATTTGGAAAAAAAATAATTTTGCGTGTCTATTCAGAGGAATGTATACACCGAATTCCATAATTCTAGCTGCGCCCATTTTTACCCCCTTGACGTTTCTACGCAATTAGAATTTCATCATTCTAGCTGTAGTCGTTTAGTTATTGTTATCCCTCTGTACCATTGTATCCCTTGAAAGTACTAATTTCGAAAATCCATTTCTTTTCAATGTCTACGTAGTCAAAGGAATGTATACTCCGAATTTCCTGACTCTAGCTGCGGTCATTTGGTTGGTACTATTTTTATCCCCTTTTTTATTTTGACCCCAAAAAGTACGAATTTCGAAAAATCAGTTTACTTTCCGTGTCTACACAGTCAGAGGAATGTATACTCCGCATTTTATGAATCTAGCTGCGGTCATTTGATTTGATTTTACTTGTCTATGGAACCAGAGGTAGGTACAGCCGTTTTGTTGGTACCATTTTTATCCCTCTATTCCCATTTTACCCCTTAAAAGTACGAATTTGGAATAAAATATTTTATATTATGTATCTCCTCAATTAGAGGAATGTACTCACCGAATTTCGTCTTTCTAGCTGTTGTCGTTTAATATGTATCATTTTTATCTCTTTTTTGCCCCATTGCATCCCCTACAAATAAGAATCACTTTATGTGCACGTTTTTGCTATAAGGGGAATTCGCATACCAAATATCAAGCAAATATAAACAGACATATTCAAAAAACATGCTTAAATACGCTAAAATATTAGGGATTATTATGGGTATTTTTAGTCCTTGTGAGGGAAATATTTTTCCCTTTGGGCCGATTTCGCCCCGTTTCAATCCCAACCGATCTACGACTATAAGACGCATTTATGGAAATTTTGAACGTTCTAGTATCAACAGGCGGTCAGACGGACGGACATGGCTAGATCGTCTTAGAATTTTATGACGATCAAGAATATATATAATTTATAGAGCCTCAGATCGATATTTCAAGGTGTTACAAACGGAATGACAAAGTTAGTATACCCCCATCCTGGAGGTGCAGGGTACAAAAATGTTGGGCAAAAATACAACATAAAAACATTACACGGGAAAACCGTAATTTTAAAGGTGTTTTCAGGAGCGTTTAGCTCACAGATGGCTTGACCCAAAGACGAAAAATTTTGCAGATCATCATTAAGCATTCCAGCAGGGAAAATTTTTGGGATCACTATTTTTCACTCTATATTATATTGTTTATTGTTGTTGTGAATAATTGGATTTTATATTTGTTGGCAAGAGCTCTATCGTGGCAAGAGCTCTAGAATTTTTAGAAGTCGCTGTTATTGTTTCCATTGTTGTCACATCAATTACATGGGTGATGAAAAAAAACAAGTAAGAAAACTTCAGTCGCCTAGGCTGATTTATATGTCCTCAATCTCAGAGAACATGTGTATGGAAGGACTTTAATTGTGCTTAACGCCGAAGTATGTTTGTGGGAGGTACTAGAAGTTTGTGCCAATTGGGCTCATCTTCCACATTTCTTAATAATTTTAAAAACATGATCAGTAATGACTTCATACATAATGATTTCAGGCACCGGTAAAGGAGTTATAAAACAATTAATTTTACCTAGGATAGAGACAATTATATGGGAGGTATAAGAAGGGGCGTGGCTAAAGCGTAAATATTTTTTATGTTTAAAGTGATTATAAAATCATTTTCGAATAACAAATTATTATGACTACCCGTATGGATGTTATATCAGTTTTATTGTAACTAAAGTGTATGCCACTTTGAGTGGGGGGTACCAGAAGGGGTGTGGCAATATCGCTTATATTTCACACGAATGTAACCTCTATAAAAGCATTGCCAAATGTGAAATCTTACAGTAATCCGATCATTCATAGAAGATATAACAGATTAAATTTTACTTAGTTTATGCAACTTTGTGTGGGAGGTACCACAAGAGGTGTGGCAATATCACCCATATTCCACGCAAATGGAAAGCATTGCAAAATATGAAATTTCACAGTATTCCGATCATCCGTATAGAAGATATAACAACTTTAATTTTACGTAGTTTAGGTTGATTTGAGTGGGAGGTACAGGATGGGGCGTGGTAAAACCCGCCATATTTAGCACACTTAAAGTAATTATAAAAACATTATCAAATACCAAAATATAGCTGATTTTAAATATCCATGTGGAAGTTTTATTGGTTTTAATTGAACAATAAATAAAGGTCATTTGTGTGGGAGGTAGCAGAAGGGGCGTGGCAATTTCGCCCATCTTCGAACTTAAAGTAAGTTTGGGAAAAATATTACCATGTGCGAAGTTTCAACCACGCCGCCGTGGCTGAAGACAAAATTTACAAAAGTCGAAAATTACAAAAGAAACTATAACTGCCGACTTAGACAACCAACTACTGTGAAATATATGGACTTTGAATTTGGTATCCCACTATATGATGACGTCTATAGAAAGTTGAATGATTGTATTTTGATTTGAAAGTCGCATTTATATAAGTCAATTCCAGTATGCATGGCCATGTGTTCCCCAAAAAAAAAAAAAACAAAATGTGTCAAAATAGGTAGAGCTTTTCCATATTTGGAAGGATTATGATATTCAATATGTCTGGTCAAATATGGCTCACATGAAAAGCTGTAATTGCACAAATATTTATTAAATTCATCCATATTATGAATTATAGGAATGGATTCCCACTCAAAACAAATAATTGTATGGGATAATAATATGCATTTATGGGAATATTGGCTAATATTTACGAATATTGAATTACTTGCCAAAAAATAAAAGAAAAGGTATTAAAAACCAATACAAATTGTTCCTTCTCTTTTCCCAAAATTGTCAAATAAATAGAGGTGATCGAATGACAGAATGAACCTGCAAATGAGCCTAAAGCCGCCGCCGCCGACCCATTTTGGATGGCGCCGCCGCCGCCGATATTTCTGGTTCGGCTTGTAACTCTGATGTGTTACACTTTTTTTCTGTCCCAAATGATATATACCCTCCTATTCTGTAGAGTGAGGGTATAAAAACGGCGTTAAGTTCGACCGGACCGAACTTTATATACCCTCCTCCTTGCATTCCATTGAGGCTGTCGATTTTCGTAGAAGTGCAGTAGTATTACAGGAAAATATATATTTTTTTAATATAGGCAAACCAAAACAAAAACCAATATTGAAAAAATAATTATATAAATACATATAATATTTTTATTATTTCAAACCACGCTTCTAAGGCAAGGCAGCCAAAACGTTTACATATCGAAATAATAGTCTATTCAAAAAATAAATATTCTTATATTTATATTTTCAAAAAGTTTAAATACCATAAATATTGTTAGATAGTGGGTGCTTTCCATTCTTTTTTAATTCCAAAAGTACAAATTTTGAAAATCCATTGTCTCACGTATATAGTGCAAAGTAACCTAACTTCATGATTCAACCAATTTTTTCTGTGAAAGTAAAAAGTACGAATTTGCAAAAATCTTTTTATTTTGCGTGTCTATGCAGTCAGAGGAATGTATACAACTAATTCCATGATTCTAGCTGCGGCCATTTGGTTGGTACCATTTTTATCCCCTTTTTCTTATTTTGCCCCTTAAGAGTACGATTTTCTAAAATCTAGCTGTTGTCGTACTATTTTTATCCCTCTGTACCCATTGTATCCCTTGAGAGTAAAAATTTTGGAAAAATCTTTTATTGTTTTATTATCCATGTCTACGCAGCCAGAGGAATGTATACTCTGAATTCATGACTCTAGCTGCGGTCATTTGGTCGGTACCATTTGTAACGGGTGATTTTTTAAGAGCTTGATAACTTTTTTTTTTTTAAAAACGCATAAAATTTGCAAAATCTCATCGGTTCTTTATTTGAAACGTTAGATTGGTCCATGACATTTACTTTTTGAAGATAATTTCATTTAAATGTTGACCGCGGCTGCGTCTTAGGTGGTCCATTCGGAAAGTCCAATTTTGGGCAACTTTTTCGAGCATTTCGGCCGGAATAGCCCGAATTTCTTCGGAAATGTTGTCTTCCAAAGCTGGAATAGTTGCTGGCTTATTTCTGTAGACTTTAGACTTGACGTAGCCCCACAAAAAATAGTCTAAAGGCGTCAAATCGCATGATCTTGGTGGCCAACTTACCGGTCCATTTCTTGAGATGAATTGTTCTCCGAAGTTTTCCCTCAAAATGGCCATAGAATCGCGAGCTGTGTGGCATGTAGCGCCATCTTGTTGAAACCACATGTCAACCAAGTTCAGTTCTTCCATTTTGGGCAAAAAAAAGTTGGATATCATCTCACGGTAGCGCTCACCATTTACAGTTACGTTACGATTCGCATCATCTTTGAAGAAGTACGGTCCAATGATGCCACCAGCCCATAAACCGCACCAAACTGTGACTTTTTCTGGATGCATTGGTAGCTCTTGCAATGCTTCTGGCTGATATTCACTCCAAAATCGACAATTCTGCCTATTTACGTACCCATTGAGCCAAAAATGAGCTTCGTCGCTGAACACAATTTCTTTCTTTCTGAACTTTCTTAACAGAGCACGCATTTTGATAATAAAATTCAATGATTTGCAAGCGTTGCTCGTTAGTAAGTCTATTCATGATGAAATGTCAAAGCATACTGAGCATCTTTCTCTTTGACACCATGTCTGAAATCCCACGTGATCTGTCAAATACTAATGCATGAAAATCCTAACCTCAAAAAAATCACTCTTTATTTATATTCCTATTAGATTTCTCTTGAAAATTTCCAGGCGAACAATTTTTATTGTATTCCTATTTTTAGACCATTTCTTTCTGGCTACATATGTAAAGTAAATTGTTCTTGAAGAAGATATTCACCTCGATTCTTTTAGGAAAACAAGAAAATTTACATTATGTAAGCCATAGTAAAAAAACGATTCGGGAATTCCCGGACCCCAAACCCTAATGTACACACCGAATTTCGTCTTTCTATCTCTTGTCATTTAATATGTACTATTTTTATCCCTTTTTGCCCCGAATAAAATCGCTTTATGGTGCACGTTTTTGTTATAGGGGTAATACACATATCCAATATCAAGTAAGTACAAGCAGACATATTTACTAAATTTACATAAATATTCTAAAATATTAGGGGTTTTTATGGGTATTTTTAGTCATTGTGAGGGAAAAAATGTTCCCTTTGGGCCGAGATCGCCCAGTTTCAATCCCAACCTATCTACGATTACAAGACGTATTTATGGTAAATTTCGTTTAGATGCTAGCGTGCTTTCAACAGACGGACGGACATGGCTAGATCGTCTTACAATTTTATGGTGATCAATAATATAAAGGGTGATTTGTTAAAACCTATAGGAATGTTTTAAAAAAACACATAAAATTCAAAAAAATGCACGAAATCGTTATTTGAATCGATAGTACGGTCCATATAATTTAATGTTTGAAGATTATTTCATGCAAACGTTGACCTTGACTGCGCCTCAAATGGTCCATCCGCTTAGTCCAATTTTGGCATACTCTTTCCAACATTTCGGCCGGTATTTCACGAATAAATGCTTCAATGTTGTCTTCCAATGCGTCAATTGAAGCGGGCTTGTCTGTATAGACATGAGCTTTAACATCGCACGATCTAGGCGTCCAATTGACCGGTCCCGAACGTGAAATAAAATGTTCACCGAACTCGCCTCTCAATAAGTCCATTGTTGCGCGTGCTGTCTGCCATGTGGCACCGTCTTGTTGAAACCATGTCATGCAAGTCAAACTCTTGCATTTTGGGCAAAAAAGCACCATTAACAGTTACGTTACGATTCGCAACATCTTTGAAGAAGTACGGTCCAATGATGCCACCAGCCCATAAACCGCACCAAGCTGTGACTTTTTCTTGATGCATTGGTAGCTCTTGCAATGCTTCTGGCTGATATTCACTCCAAAATCGACAATTCTGCCTATTTACGTACCCATTGAGCCAAAAATGAGTTTATGTGGGAGGTGATAGTGGGCGTGGTCCGATTGGTCCAATTTAATTTTTTATTTTTTAAGTATGTTATGACTAGCAAATGTGCAAAATTACAAGATTGTATCTTTATTTTTCGACTTTATGCCATAAAAAAATACATTTGGGACCAGTGTGCATCCCAGTAATTGTTATAAATCGAGACATCCCCCACAAAAATCACCGCTTAATCTGCAGATTAGTAAGCAAGAGATACTACATCTCTCCCTAAAATTTATCTGATTGGGTGAAACTGAAGCCTATGACAATTCACGAAATTGAGCAAAATGAATATTAAGTTAATTTTTTCTTAGTCTTAGTACCCTGACACTCTTTTCTGAGGGCAATCAGTAAGTAATGCTTCTTTTCCATTAATGATGAATTTTATATAGACACTTCTGCACTTCTTCCATTTACAACTTAAAAATGATTTAATTAGCTATCTTTAAAATTTGCATCATTCAATACCGCATTTAAGTATTTTTAAAATCCGTTTTCAGTAACAGATTTAAAGTGGCAAGTGCAAATTAAGCGAATACACTTATCTTTCGGAGCACTAATTGGAATGGTTGGAATTCATGGCCTTGCGCTACGCAACGAAATCAAGCAAGCAAGCAAGCATGCAAACAACAAACAAAACCCTGCAATCGCAATCTCACCCATATGACATCCGATTGCCTCGGTTTTGATTGCTGTTCCTTCATCAACATTTAATTGTTTGTCCTTTTTTCTCGCTCTTTCTCTTACTCTCCCTCCTCATGCTTTTCTTTTTATCGTTTTTTTTTCGTTTTCTTTAAACGCAGCATTCTAGGCCATCGTATACCAGACGTTGCCGTGCCCCTATTCAGCGTTTACCCCGCAACGAAGCATGCCATTACGGGTCTGTGTCAGACGGTGCGTCAGGAAATACATTTCCTTAAATTAAATATCAAATTAACAGTAAGTAAATATTCTTTCACGCCATACGTCGCGCGTGTGTGTGTATCATACGCCACAGTTACTTTGAGTCTTGTTGATTGTATTATATGTATGTGTGCGGGGGATGTGTGTACAGTTGGTCACGAAAGTAAACGTCTTGTACAGATATGAAATATATATATTTTAGTTCGAGGATTCGACAAATGATGACGTTGGGCTAAAAAATTATACACATCTACCTTAGTTTTCGAGATATTTAAGTTATTTTATAAAATTAATAATCAAAATTGAAATTAGTCTTACCCTACAAACTTTACTAAATATATAATATAAAACATTTTTTTTTTCAAAAATATCTCGAAAACTAACTGACAAAGTGAAATTTGTATTTGATTTAAAAAAATATTTAAAAAAGTTTTATGATTTACTAGCAGTGCCCGCTACTTCGCATGCGAAAACTCCAGTTATCAGTTTTATCTATCTCTGTTTTTTAATAGTATTTATTGAATTTTCTTTTGGATAAATCTAAAATAGTAATTTGGAAACCCCCTATTAGGTAGCACTCATACACAGTCAAAGGAGCATGCTTGTCGAGTTGCACTATTTTAGCTGAACTCCCTTAGTATGTATCATTTTCTATCCAGTATCGAACAAATATTACAACCGCAGAGCCTCTTTCCCAAAAAGCACACATTTTGAAAAATCACTACAGGTAACATGTGTTCTCGCTTCTCCCATAGAAACATGTCCTTTGTTTGGTACCACGTAACTTTTCGTACCGCATCCCCCTTGTAAGTTTACGTAATGAAAGATATATACATATTTTTATACCCTCCACCTCCAGGATGGGGGTATACTAACTTTGTCATTCCGTTTGTAACACCTTGAAATATCGACCTGAGACCCTATAAAGTATATATATTCTTGATCGTCATAAAATTCTAAGACGATCTAGCCATGTCCGTCCGTCTGTCCGTCCGTCTGTTGCTTCTAAACTATAAAAATGGTACTTATTAAACGACAATAGCTAGAAACACGAAATTCGGTATGTACGTTCCTCTAATTGAGTAGATACATACTATAAAAGTATTTTTTCAAATTCGTACTTTTAAGGGGTGAAATGGGAATAGAGGGATAAAAATGGTACCAACCAAACGGCTGTACCTAGAATAATGAAATTCGGTGTATACATTCCTCTGATTGCATAGACAAGTAAAATACACGGATTTTTCAAAATTCGTACTTTTTGGGGTTAAAATGAAAAAAGGGGGATAAAAATAGTACCAATCAAATGACGGCAGCTAGAGTCATGAAATTTTGGAGTATTCATTCCTCTGACTGTGTATACACGGAAAATAAAGAGATTTTTCAAAATTCGTACTTTTTGGGGTCAAAATAGAAAAAGGGGATAAAAATAGTACCAACCAAATGACCGCAACTAGAGTCATGAAATTCTAAGTATACATTCCTTTGACTTCGCAGACATGAAAAATAAAAAGTTTTTTTTCCAAATTCGTACTTTCAAGGGATACAATCGGTACGGAGGGATAAATATGGTACTAACCAAACGGCTACACCTGGAATAATGAATTTCGGTGTATACTTTCCTCTGATTGCGTAGACACTTAAAATAAACAGGTTTTTCGAAATTCGTACTTTTTGGGCTTAAAAAGAAAAAAGGGGATAAAAATAGTACCAACCAAATGAACGCAGCTAGAGTCATGAAATTCGGAGTATACATTCCTCTGACCGCGTAGACACGGAAAATAAACGGATTTTTCGAAATTCGTACTTTCAAGGGATACAATGGTACAGAGGGATAAAAATATTACCAACTAAACGACTACAGCTAGAATGATGAAATTCTAGTTGCGTAGAAACGTCAAGGGGGTAAAAATGGTACCAACCAAATGGACGCAGCTGGAATTATGGAATTCGGTGTATACATTCCTCTGCCTGCACTATGTACGTCTGATAATGGATTTTAAAAATTTTTACTTTTGGAATTAAAATAGAATGGAAATACAACCATCTGTAGCACCCACTATCTAGCAATATTTATGGTATTTAAGCTTTTTGAAAATATAAATATTTATTTTTTGATTTTAAATAAATAATGGTTTGAAATAATAAAAATATTATATTTATTTATAAAATTATTTTTCAATATTTGTATTTGTTTTGGTTTGCCTATATTAAAAAAATTATATTTTCCTGTAATATTACTGCACTTCTACGAAAACCGACAACATCTGTGGAATGCAATCCATGGTGGAGGGTATATAAAGTTCGGCCCGGCCGAACTTATCGCCGTTTTTACTTGTTTTATCCCTTTTTGTCCCACGCACCCCTTAAAAGCACAAATTTCGAAAAATATTTTTTTATTGTGATTCAACAAGTTGAGAGGATTTTTTTCAATTCATTTATTTAGGATATTATATATACAACAATATAAAATTTGCCTCGGCGTAACTTGGACATTATAGAGGCGAGATGGTATAATATACATTTCAAATTAATTCAATGAAGTTAGAAAGAGAGAATAAATTGTATCTTATATTACGTGAAAAGTAGTTCTAAGTCATGAATCAAATACTCTTTTATTTTCCTCTTAAAAGCTGAGATTATGTTTGTATTTTTAATATCTTGAGGGAGACAATTAAATTCAAGGCTACCCATATATTCAACGCGTTGTTTTGTTACTTCATATTGTTCCTAGTGTTAAAACTAGTTTGATTCCTTATAAAATTAACGGTATGTTGGCTTATTCTATTTACAGATTTGAAAACATATAGAAGTAATTGCAACTTAAAAAGTCCGTAAATGGGCAATATTATTTGTGAAACGTCTCTATACAACGATATTGTAGGAAAACGTAATGGTAGGTTAAAAACTGTTTTTAAATTGCTTTTCTTCCGTTCTTTGTAAAGATTTTAGCTCATTACTTTTCCTACTAGCATATATTATAGGCAAGTAGTTTAAATGACTATGCATCAAAGACTGGTATAACATTAGTTTGGTTCTTACATTAAATTTATTTTTAAACTTGTAAAGTAATCCTAAAGCAGAAGCTACTTTTTTCTTCAGGCTTTGAATGTGAAAACCCCATGATAAATTATTTTGAAGATGAATTCCTATGTATTTTATTGATTCACTCTCATAAACAAAAACACTAAAATGTCTATTATTTAACAAATAAGGTCGAAATCTCAACAATTTGGTTTTATCGGCATTCAATAATCTATAAATAAATTCACATATTATCGCAGCGTCTCTTTCCATATACGCCTTCGAAACCACCTCACTCTTATATGGATAGAATAGGCAAATATCATCCGCGTATATATATAGTTTCCCAGACAATTCAAGATTCTGGATATCATTCAGATATATAGTGAAGAGCAGCGTATTCAATCTTAGCAATACAACTCCTATGCCCCTCTATTTCAACATATTGACTACGATTTGTCAAATAATGCCCCAGCAAATTTAAGGCGGTTTCACCAATGCCATAATATCTTAACTTTTGAATGAGGATTTTGTGGTCTACTAAATCAAATGCTTTAGAAAGATCGTAAAAAATACCAACAACATCATTAGAACCACTACTTCACAACTGCTTTTTCTGTTCCGCACCCTTTTCTGAACCCATACTGAAATTTATTTAACAAATCATAACTTTCAAAGTAGGACGATAACTGCCTATGTAAAATTATTTCAAAGATTTTATCAATTATAGATAACACAGCAATTGGTCGAAATTTACTCAATTCTGTTGCATTTTTTTCTCTCGGTATTGGCACAAGCTTTGCAATTTTCAATCTATCTGGATATGAAGAAGTATCTATGATACGGTTAAAAGTTCTGGCTAGATGTACAGATAAAATATCCTTACACTCAAACTAACATTCTCGGAGATATTCCATCACATCCACAACCTTTCGTTATATCTAAATCCGAAATAATTCGCTCTATTTCAAAAACAGTTGTATGTGAAAAATGAAATGTAGTTTGACAACGAGTCAGCGTTCTGAATGTATTGATAGAATCACCTGGGAGGCAATCAATTTGCTGTTTTAATGTTTTAGGAACTTCTAGAAAATATTGATTGAATAAATTGCATTTAATCTGATTGTCATCCACAAATCTACCAAATTATAGCAATAAAAAACATTCAATGACTCTCTAAATGCTTTCCGTATTATAATACTTATTCTCTTTAACCTATCATCCGAAGAAAACGAAGAGGTAAACTTCGTTTTCTTCGCAACCTCAAAAGTTTATTTACCCATGGAATTTACATCCCAAATCTCACGATTTTAGCTGGAATAATTTAGTTGGTACCATTTTTATCCCTTATTGTCCCACGCACCCTTAAAAGGACAAATTTCGAAAAATCAATTTCTGTTGTCCGTCTACGTGGTCGGAGGAATTTACGCACCAAATTTCACAACTAAGCTGCAATACTTAAATTGGTACCATTTTATCCCTTTTAGTACAAATTTCGAAAAATCTACTTTTATTGCGCAACTACATGGTCAGAGGAATTTACATATCAAAATTCTAGCTGGAACAATTTAGTTGGAACAATTTTTATCCCTTTTTGTCCCGCGCACCCCTTAAAAGTACAAATTTCGAAAAATCCAATTTTACTTATTTATTTTCTACATGGTCAGAAGAATTTACATATCAAATTTCACGATTCTAGCTGGAATAAAAATTAGTTGGTACCATTTTTATCCCTTTTTATGCCGATCTCCCTTTAAAAGTGCATAAATGCATTTATATTGCGCTTATATGTGGTGAGAGGAATTTACAATCGATTCAAATATCACGATACTTCAGTTGGTACCATTTTATCCCTATTTGTCCCTGTCACTCCTTAAAAGTACAAATTTCGAAAAATCCATTTAGATTGCGCTTCTACGTTGTCAGATGAATTTACATGCCAAATTCCACGACTAGCTGCAATACTTAAATTGGTACCATATTTGTCCCTTTTAGTCCCTCGTACCCCTTAAAAGTACAAATTTCCACAAAAATCCAATTTTACAGCGCTTCTTCATGGTCAGAGGAATTTACATTTCAAATTTCACGATTCTAGCTGATAATTTAGGTGGTACCATTTTTATCCCTTATTGTCCCACGCACCCCTTAAAAGTACAAATTTCGAAAAATTCATTTAGATTGAGCTTCTACGTTGCCAGAGGAATTTACACAACAAATTTCACTACTATAGCTGCAATACTTAAATAAGGTACCATTTTTATCCCTTTTTATACAAATTTCGAAAAATCTAATTTTATTGAGGAATTTCACGATTCTAGCTGGAACAATTTGTATCCCCTTTTGTCCCGCGCACCGCTTAAAAGTACAAATTTCGAAAAATCCAATTTTACTGCGCTTCTACATGGTCAGAGGAATTTACATATCAAATTTCACGATTCTAGCTGGAATAAAAATTAGTTGGTACCATTTGTATCCCTTTTTGTCCCCCTCACCTCTTATAAGCACAAATTTCGAAAGATGCAATTTTATTGCGCTTCTACATGGCCAGAATAACTTACATACCAAATTTCATGACTATAACTGCAATACTTTAGTTGGTACCATTTTTATCCCTTTTTGTCCCGCTAACCTCTTATAACCATAAATTTCGAAAAATTCAATTTTACTGCGCTTCTACATGGTCAGAAGAACTTACACATCAAATTTCAAGATTCTTGCTGCAATACTTTAGTTGGTACCTTTTTTATCCCTTTTTGTACCGCTCTCCCCTTAAAAGTACAAATGTCGAAAAATCAATTTATATTGCAAGTCTACGTTGTCAGAGAAATGTAAATACTGATTTTCACGATTCCAGCTGCAATTCTTAAATTGGTACCATTTTTATCCCTTTTTGTCTCTGTCCTCCCCAAATTTCGAAAAATCCCTGTTTGTAGCTCGTCTGCATGGGCATTGCAAGGAACACACCGAATTTCATGTTTCTAGCTACAAACGTTTAGTCAGGACAAAGGTTCGATGTTTATCCCTTTTTGTCCCATTTTACCCCCTAAAAGTACGAATTTCGTCCGCGTCACATTTCGGAACTACCCGGAAAATTTCATGACCCTGGTTTCAGCCCTTTGGTCTGGGCTCTGATCAATGATAAGTTGAGATGATGATGAATGACGACTACTTTGTTGAACTACTGTAAACACATGTTTTGTACATATACATACATACAAATATATGTATGTATGTATATACATAATTGATGTGCACGCACAATGTAATTACGACGAATAATTTCTTTCATTGCGGCTTTGGCACCACTTCGTTTTTTAAAAAGTTACCTCACACACCTCGGCACGAATGTACATATGCATGCATGTGTGTATATCAATCAGGACCTTTACATTGCCACCGTAGTAGTGCCCATCCGCTTAAACCCACTGCCCATGTGGTTAAGTGACAGCAGCAACGGGCAACTGTCCATGATGGATCTGATGGCAGACAAACAGTTGTTTATCTGCTGTTGACATCAGCAACATTTCGTCATCGTCAACCGCCACGACACATGAAAACATTAATGATTTTTATCTCCAAAATGTGTGTGTGCGTGTGTGTGAGAGAGTATGTAAATGCTGGATTCCATCAATGGACCACTGACTCCTCGTAGTTAACACATACCGGTTGAGTTTGAGGACGATTGAGGAAGATTGCGAATGTTATAGTAAGCGAGGGTCGACCATGTGAAGAGCCATACAAAGAGCCACTTGTGGCCAAGAGTTCAGAGGTTAAAGATTTTAGTCTAAAGTGATCTGTGCACGTTTTAGACCATTTGACGTGACGTACGTTCTCCAATTGGGCTCTGGAGAAGATGCGCCAAGATGACGAATTTCATCGCAAAATCATCTTCAGTGACGAAGCTCATTTTTGGCTCAATGGGTATGTCAATAACCAAAATATGCGTTATTGGTTTGGTGAAAATCCACATGTACTTCATGAATCACCACTTCATCCACAAAAAATAACTGTTTGGCCAGCAGCGTCATTGGGCCATATTTTTCGTCGACAATAACTATCGTCACGTTATTGTGAATGGCGATCGTTATCGCGCCATGAAATGGAACAGCCTCGTTTGTGCTATTTAACGCCTCTATACTTTTTCTTTGGGGTTACGTCAAATCATTTGCCTATGCCAACAATCCGACGACGTTGGAACAACTTAGAGCCAACATTGAACGCGAAATAGCGGCCGAAATGTGTGACCGACTAATCGAAAATTGGGTCCAACGAATCTAGCGCTGCCGACGTGCCCGCGGTGGCCATATGAACGAAGTCAAGTTCCATTTATAAATGTTTTGATTGGACATATCTTAAATGGTTTGCGTTTTATTAAAAAAAGTTGGTCCTTATTGGAACTCCCTTTATAAGGCAGCAATCTTCAAAAAAGCTTAAATACCCTAAATATTGGGGGATAGTTTTCAGCTACAGGCATTTGGTTGATTCCTATTTCAATTGCAAAAGTAAAAATTTTGAGAATCCATTATCTCTAACTTCACGATTCAACCAATTTCTACCGCAAAAATAAAAAAGTACGAAGAGCGCCCCGGTAGCTACAACAACTAGCTACAATGGTCTTAGTCACCCCGGGTCAATCCCTGGACAAAAAATTAAAATATAAATTTACTTTGTATTGTAATTAGGGTTTGGGGTCCGGGAATTCCCGAATCGTTTTTCCCGGGAATACCCGGAAAAATTTGGACGAGAATTCCCGGGAAATTGAAAAAATTGAAATACGGGAAATATTAAAAAACTAATTTATATATTACTAGCAGTACCCGCTGCTTCGCACGCGAAAAAGTCCGTTATTTGTTAATTTTATCCGTCTCTGTTATTTATTTATTTATCTATTTATTTAATTTCCTTTTGGTGGATATAGATAAAACTAAAATAGTAATTTGGAAACATCCTATTATATAGCACTCACACACAACCAAAGTAATGTGCTTGTCGATATGCACTATTTTAGCTGAACTCCTTCGTATGTATAATTTTTATCATTTTCTACCAAGTTTTGAACAAAAAATTACCACCATTTATATCCTCGATCTCATGTTTTTAGATGCAGCCAGCTACTTTATAACTTTTTGCACCTCTTTCCCAAAAAGTACACATTTTGAAAAACCACTATAAGTAACATGTGTTTTTGCTTCCTCTAAAAATATGTATTTTATTTGGTAACACAGGATTGTACAGCATTTTTATCCCTTTTCGTCCCGCGCACCCCTTAGAAGTACAAATTTCGAAAAATCCAATTTTACTTCGTTTCTATATGGTCAGAGGAATTTACATACCAAATTTCACGATTCTAGATGTAATACTTTAGTTGGTACCATTTTTATCCCTTTTTGTCCCGCTCGTCCCTTAAAAGTACAAATTTCGAAAAATCCAATTTTACTTCGTTTCTATATGGTCAGAGGAATTTACATGCCAAATTTCACGTTTCTAGCTGTAATACTTTAGTTGGTACCATTGTTATCCCTTTTTGTCCCGCTCGTCCCTTAAAAGTACAAATTTCGGAAAATCCAATTTTACTTCGTTTCTATATGGTCAGAGGAATTTACATACCAAATTTCACGTTTCTAGCTGTAATACTTTAGTTGGTACCATTTTTATCCCTTTTTGTCCCGCTCGTCCCTTAAAAGTACAAATTTCGGAAAATCCAATTTTACTTCGTTTCTATATGGTCAGAGGAATTTACATACCAAATTTCACGTTTCTAGCTGTAATACTTTAGTTGGTACCATTTTTATCCCTTTTTGTCCCGCTCGTCCCTTAAAAGTACAAATTTCGAAAAATCCAATTTTACTTCGTCTCTATATGGTCAGAAGAATTTACATACCAAATTTCACGTTTCTAGCTGTAATACTTTAGTTGGTACCATTTTTATCCCTTTTTGTCCCGCTCGTCCCTTAAAAGTACAAATTTCGAAAAATCCAATTTTACTTCGTTTCTATATGGTCAGAGGAATTTACATACCAAATTTCACGTTTCTAGCTGTAATACTTTAGTTGGTACCATTTTTATCCCTTTTTGTCCCGCTCGTCCCTTATAAGTACAAATTTAGAAAAATCCAATTTTACTTCGTTTCTATATGGTCAGAGGAATTTACATACCAAATTTCACGTTTCTAGCTGTAATACTTTAGTTGGTACCATTTTTATCCCTTTTTGTCCCTCTCGTCCCTTATAAGTACAAATTTCGAAAAATCCAATTTTACTTCGTTTCTATATGGTCAGAGGAATTTACATACCAAATTTCACGTTTCTAGCTGTAATACTTTAGTTGGTACCATTTTTATCCCTTTTTGTCCCGCTCGTCCCTTAGAAGTACAAATTTCGAAAAATCCAATTTTACTTCGTTTCTATATGGTCAGAGGAATTTACATACCAAATTTCACGTTTCTAGCTGTAATACTTTAGTTGGTACCATTTTTATCCCTTTTTGTCCCGCTCGTCCCTTATAAGTACAAATTTCGAAAAATCCAATTTTACTTCGTTTCTATATGGTCAGAGGAATTTACATGCCAAATTTCACGTTTCTAGCTGTAATACTTTAGTTGGTACCATTTTTATCCCTTTTTGTCCCGCTCGTCCCTTATAAGTACAAATTTCGAAAAATCCAATTTTACTTAGTTTCTATATGGTCAGAGGAATTTACATACCAAATTTCACGTTTCTAGCTGTAATACTTTAGTTGGTACCATTTTTATCCCTTTTTGTCCCGCTCGTCCCTTATAAGTACAAATTTCGAAAAATCCAATTTTACTTAGTTTCTATATGGTCAGAGGAATTTACATACCAAATTTCACGTTTCTAGCTGTAATACTTTAGTTGGTACCATTTTTATCCCTTTTTGTCCCGCTCGGCCCTTAAAAGTACAAATTTCGAAAAATCCCTATTTGTAGCTCGTCTGCATGGTCATTGCAAGGAACTCACCGAATTTCATGTTTATAGCTACTGCCGTTTAGTCAGGACGAAGGTTCGATGTTTATCCCTTTTTGGGCCATTTTATCCCCTAAAAGTACGAATTTCGTAAAACCCTTTCTTAGTCGACGTCTACGTCATATTTGGGAACTACCCTGAAAATTTCATGACCCTGGCTTCAGCCGTTTGGTCTGGGGGCTGGTCAATGATAAGTCAGTCAGTCAGTCAGTCAGTCAGTCAGTCAGTAACGCAACTGTTTTATATATAGATGTTGATCAATAATTTAATATTACTATATAAATTGGAATTTTTAGATGTATTTCAAATTCATATATGTATTTACATTACTGACAATAATAAGTATTTGTTTATATTATATTACTACAAACAAAACTTTTTAAATTCGCTAAATAGCCATTATATGCGAAACCCAGCTAGGGGAATAAAAACTTTCAGTGAGACTATTTGCAGGATCTTTATTGCGAAATAAAAATATCATGCCGACAATACTATGGCTTACATAATGTAAATTTTCTTGATATCCTAGAAGAATCGAGGTGAATATCTTCAACAATTACTTAGCCAGAATATGTAGCCAGAAAGAAATGGTCTAAAAATAGGAATACAATAAAAATTGTTCGCCTGGAAACTTTCAAGAGAAATCTAATAGGAATATAAATATAGGCTACGATATATTTTATTGTTTTTACAGTTTAGAATATTCCCCCCTGTTTCTATAAAAATTTTTTGTGTCCAGACGAATGAATATTCTAAATAAAATGCGTCATAACATTCTCCGTCATATGAGTTATTTGTTTCCTTAATCGTTTTCAATTTTGAATCTAGTGTAGGTGTTAGTCACTTCTACCTGCGATATAAATGTCCAATTCTGACGATTAGTCTACGACTTTTCAATTTTATAATGAGAAAATGTAATTTATAATCGGAATATGTAAGTTCACGATGAGATGGAAATTCATAACAGGAAATGTAAATTCATTACAGGAGCATGATAATTCATAATCAGCACGTAATGTGAAATGTAAATTCATATATAAATACAAAATGAGAAAATCCAAATAAATTCTTATTCAGGAATATATATTCATAAAATATAAATTCATAAGCAGGAACTCTAAAATTTATAATCGAAGCTATGTATGTACGTTTTTCTATGGATATTTTCGTAGAAACACATATTTTATCAATGTTCTCATTATAAATTTACATTTTCTCAATATGATTTTATATTTTCTCATTATGAATTCATATTTTCTGAATATGAAAACGTATTTTCTGATTATGAATATGGATTTTCTGATTACAAACTTGTATATTTCATTATGAATTGGTATGTTCCTATTATGAATTAATTGTTCTCAATGAATTATGATTTATATATCTCATTATGAATTAACATGTTCCTATTATAAATTTACATTATCCATTATGAATTTATATGTCGCTAATATTAATTTACATTTCTCAATATAAATTTATATGTTCCAAATATAATCTTGAAAAGGTGTAGAGTAAAATATTTGTAAAATGAAAAATAATTTGTAAAATATTTTGACAATAACATTCGTTTTTAATTTGTAATATGACAGTATTGAAAAAAAAACACAACAGTTATTAAATGTTGATATTTTAAACCATATTGAACATACCTATAAATAAATTACTTTTTCCCGGGAATTCCGGGGATTCCCGGGAATGAAATTTTTCATTCCCGTTTTCCCGGGAAATGAAAAAAGTCCGGGAAACCCCAAACCCTAATTGTAATTCATAATAAATAAAAAAGTACGAATTTGGAAAAATATTTTTATTTCACGAATCTATGCAGTCAGATGAACCTATACACCGAGTTCCATGATTCTAGCTGCGGTCATTTGGTTGGTGCCATTTGTATCCTCTTTTTCCCATTTTACCCCCTTAAAAGTACGACTTTCTCAAATCTCTTTAGTTTACGTGTCTACATAATCATTATTCTAACTGTAGCCGTTCAGTTGGTACCATTTCTATCCCTCTGTCATCATTGTATCCCTTGAAAGTACGAATTTGAAAATAAAGTTTTATTTTTCGTGTCTACGCAGTCAGGGGAATGTTTGCACGAATTTCACGATTCTAGCTGCGGCCATTTGGTTGGTACCATTTTTATCCCATTTTATCCCCTTAAAAGTACGACTTTCTCAAATTTCTTACGTGTCTGTTGCCGTTTAGTCGATACCATTTCTATCCCTCTGTCATCATTGTATCCCTTGAAAGTATGAATTTGAAAAAAGTTTTATTTTTCGTGTCTACGCAGTCAGGCGAATGTTTGCACCGAATTTCACGATTCTAGCTGCGGCCATTTGGTTGGTACCATTTGTATCCCCTTTTCCCATTTTACCCCCTTAAAAGTACGACTTTCTAATATCTCTTTATTTTACGTGTCCACGCAATTAGAGGGATGTACACACCGAATTTCATCATTCTAGGTGCAGCCGTTTGGTTGGTACCATTTTTATCCCTCTGTTCCCAATATATCCCTTAAAAAACGAATTTGGAAAAACCTTTTTATTTTTTGTGTCTACGCATTCAGAGGAATGTATACACCGAATTTCATGACTCTAGCTGCGAACGTTTGGTTGGTACTATTTTTATCCCCTTTTCTATTTTAACCCCAGAAAGTACGAATTTCGAAAAAAACGTTTATTTTACGTGTCTACGCAATCAGAGGAATGCATACACCGAATTTCATGACTCTAGCAGCGGTCATTTGGCTGGTACTATTTTTATCCCATTTTCTATTTTAACCCCAAAAAGTACGAATTTCGAAAAATCCGTTTATTTTACGTGTCTACGCAATCGGAGGAATGTATACTCCGAATTTCATGACTCTAGCTGCGAACATTTGGTTGGTACTATTTTTATCCCCTTTTCTATTTTAACCCCAAAAAGTAAGAATTTCGAAAAATCCTTCTATTTTACGTGTCTACGCAATCGGAGGCATGTATACTCCGAATTTCATGACTCTAGCTGCGAACATTTGGTTGGTTCTATTTGTATCCCCTTTTTCCCATTTGAACCCCAAAAAGTATGACTTTCGAAAAAATCCTTCTATTTTTCGTATCTACGCAATCAGAGGAATGTATACACCGAATTTCATTATTCTACGTGCAGCCGTTTGGTTGGTACCAGTTTTATCCCTCTACTCCCATATTATCCCTTAAAAGTACGAATTTGGAAAAAATAATTTCATATTATGTACCTACTCAATTAGAGGAATGTACACAGCGAATTTCGTGTTTCTAGCTGTTGTCGTTTGATATGTACCATTTTTATCCCTTTTTGCCCCTATTTCACCTCCTACGAATAAAAATCGTTTTATGGTGCACGTTTTTGTTATCGGGGGGAATGCGCATACCCAATATGAAATAAGTACAAGCAGACATATTGAAAAAAATATACTTAAATACTCTAAAATATTGGGGGTTATTGTGGGTTTTTTCAGTCCTTGTGAGGGAAAAAATTTTCCCCTTTGGGCCGATTTCGTCCGGTTTCAATCCTAAACGATCTACGACTATAAGACGTATTTATGCAAAATTTGGACCTCCTAGCCCCTTTCGTTTAGATGACAGACGGGCGGACGGACATGGCTAGATCGTCTTAGAATTTTATGACGATCGAGAATATATATACTTTATAGGGTCTCAGGTCGATATTTCAAGGTGTTACAAACGGAATGACAAACTTAGTATGCTCCCATCCTGGAGGTGGAGAGTATAAAAATCGTATGATATTATAAACAAGACAAAAGATGTTACATCCTAGTTGATCGAAGCCAGAACTCGACCAATGTTTTTCCTACGGAATTCCCCATACTTTGTTGGAGCTTCGACGAATATTTTAAGATATTGCAAACGATACGCACTGGACCTGGACCTACCGAAGTACCCAACTGAGCGTGTGCGTTGGTGTGTATCGTAGAGTGTCTCAACAAATGTAAATTCCCTCATTTCTTGACAGCCCAACTAAAAACTTCACGGAAGTGGACAGGCATGGACACGGAAGTGTTGGTGGTTGCATTTGTACGAGTGTGTGTGCGAGGACAACAAGTGCCTGCGGGTAATTAAATGGGAAACGAGTTAAAAACAAAGCTGCTGCTGCGCTTGTTGCTTTCCGCCAAACAACCCACATTTTTCACACCAATCCCAACACCAACATCACCATCCGGAGTCGCTTCTTATCGTCGCCATCGTTATCATATGAAAGAGAGAGAGAGAGAGTGGAAAGTGCACCATCGTCCTTTTTTCTTTTATGTTGAGTAATTTGCAATTAAAATGTAATTCAACTGACGTTTATATTGGATTCATAAACAAACAAACAAGCGAACGAACGAACAAACATCCCGCCAACCCGTCAACCATCAACAAGGACAATAACACTCTTATGGAGGATATTGGAAAAATCAATGGCCATTGGAAACTGAAGAATATAATGCCGCGGCTGTTGATAAAGTTGTGCGGTGTGGAGTGTTGGTGTATATGGTGTGTTGGACAAGTGTTGAACATAGTTACATTGACACGGACGTACTTAGGTACATTGATTACTTACTGAACAGTTACTTACAAAAGTATTCGTCTTATACATAACGAAACATTTGAAAATTGCTATTGTTAGCAACTCTTTTCAAGAGTTTCGGAAAGCATTCTTGACAAGTCATATCCTTTAGACTACTTCCTGCTCCCATTCTTGAAAAAGTGTCTTAGTGGAAAAATATTGACAGCAAATGATGCAGTTGAATGTGACGGTTATGCGTACACTGAACGAATTATCTTCATAATATTTATGATAATATTTAACCTCAGTGAACAGATTTCCACCAGGATGATGGCACTGTTGGTCTCCCCTAGACGTAGTCTAGAGGAGACAATTTATTAAAACAACACAAATTTGTTCTTTTAATATTTTATTTTGAGGAAGTGTGCTGCTGCGTTCGGTGTACACAATAACTACTGATTTGACAGCCATAAAATAACCGCTAACGCCATCTGTATTTGGATGTTACAGCATTGACATACGCACATCAGGTGATGTCGATCATATGGTCGACTTCCAACCTGCCAGCATCAGCTGATGTCGATCATATGGTCGATCTTCAACAGTCAGTGAAAATTTGCATTAAAAAATCGCCAAAGAAACATTTCATAAAATGTACGAAACATGTTTCATAAAGCACAAATCAATGAAAAGTGTGATAGAATTTATGAAACATTTCTTGGAAACTATGAAATGCAGTTCTTCGCTCGAAGAGCTTTTGTCATAAAAATTCATTATTTTTCATAATAAGATTTATGAAAATTTCCACAGATTTTATGAAGAAACTTCATTAATTTTATGAAAGAGTTTCATAAATAGTAATAGTTTACACTGAAGCTTCCAATATAAACAAAAAGGCAAAAAAAGCTCTGACTCGCTGACTAACCAATCAACGCACACCACCGTTGCGAGAGTCTATGCAATGAATATGTCTTTCACCTAAATCAGGGTTCAATACTTATGTCAGAGTTAACAGAATTACTAGCATTCAACGAATAAAGTCGACACACTAAAAGTGTAGTTGTAAGTTATGAAACATTTCATAAAAACTATGAAATCCTTCATTATATTTATGAACACAAACATTTTATTGGTTATGACATATTTCATAATAAAGAGTGATTTTTTTGAGGTTAGGATTTTCATGCATTAGTATTTGACAGATCACGTGGGATTTCAGACATGGTGTCAAAGAGAAAGATGCTCAGTATGCTTTGACATTTCATCATGAATCGTCTTACAAACGAACAACGCTTGCAAATTATTGAATTTTATTATCAAAATGCGTGCTCTGTTAAGAAAGTTCATTGCGCGCTTCCATTTTATGGTCAGTTTAATCGACCCACTGAAGCGGCTATTCGGGCTATTGTGACTAAATTTCGCACCAAATTTACATTGTTGGACATTAAACCACCAACACGCTTACGTAGAGTGCGAACTGAAGAAAATATCGCAGCTGTATCGGCCAGTGTTAATGATGACCACCAATTTTCGATTCGTCGCCGTTCGCACCAATTGGGTCTCTGTTACTCAAAAACGTGGAAATGCCAAAATTGGACTAAGCGGATGGACCACCTAAGACGCAGCCGCGGTCAACATTTAAATGAAATTATCTTCAAAAAGTAAATGTCATGGACCAATCTAACGTTTCAAATAAAGAACCGATGAGATTTTGCAAATTTTATGCGTTTTTTTTAAAAAAAAAGTTATCAAGCTCTTAAAAAATCACCCTTTATATAAGAATTGTTTCTTTAATACTATGAAATCTTTCTTTGATCTTATGAAACTAAGTTTCATTAATTTAACAATTTCGTTTAATGAAATGTTTATGAAAAAATTGTATGAAACATTTCATTTTATTTACGAATTTTTCATACATATTAAGAAAAAATTCACTAAACCTATGAAAAAGCTTTATAAATACTATGAATTCTTAAAGTGTATTTTGGAGGACTTGAGAATTGGTACTAATAGTAGTTTTAGTCATTAATCAATATTGACGTACATCTGAAACAAAATTGAAACAATTTTTGGTCCACCAAGACCAAAAAATTAAAAGTTCTTGTAAAAGCTTTGTTTTATTATCTTTGCATAGAGAAATAATCATATTTAACTTATGTAAACAAATTTTACTTTAATTCATATCCTATCTTGAGATATTTGAATGCACAGTCGCGCGAGTGCAACTTTACTCCTCTGAATATTTCTCTTGCATATTTTGTTTCGATAAAAGTTCTTAAATAGAGACATTACACTTTGACTTTTGCTGTGTAAAATCTTTCAGGGAGTACAAAGAGTCAGAAAAGAAAGGATACGAAGTTATACGACTGCTATTAACTGTATCTTTTTGCTTTGCATTATCACATATTTCGATGTCACGTTCGACATGGAAAAACAACATTTGTTGCTACTGTGTCCAAAGTACATGCAGAAAGATCATAAACTTTTGAGTACAAACAGAGATTTTTATACAATTTTAATAAAAATAAACATTACTGGAAAATGAGACCGTGGTACTTCATTAAAGTTGGTCACGTGCGACATCTTGAGTGGGAAAATTAAAAAAAAATCTTACTTCAATAATTTATTTTTGTAAAAAAATACTTTTGTAATTTATTTATTAGCAAAAACGGAGGCGAAAATAGTAAAGAGAGATGAAAACAGCGGTGAGAAAGTTGAAAGAAGATCAGATAAAATTTCAAAATAATAAATTGAAAAACAAAATTTTCTTTTTTGCTGTTATTATTTGAGAATGAATACATTCAATACTCCTGTGGATTACAAAAAATATATATTATCTATAATTTCTTAAAATTGCAACTGAAACAACATAAAAAACATGATGAAAAAAAAATGTCACGTGCGACATGTCACGTTCGACCGGGCTTAAAATTAAATTACAAAAAAAGTATTAATAATTTTCGGATAAAATCAAAGCCATTTTTAAGAGACATCGGTACACAACGTTCTAAAATTGGCCACACTGAAATATTGCCACAGGTTTCGCTGAAATCGGTGTTTGAATTGTTGGTCACGAAAACTACTTCTGTTTTGGTTTTTGTAGATTATCTTGAAAACGAAAAATTACCCAAAATCCACATTAGCACCAATTATACAGTTAATTAAGATCTATAAGTTAAACATATGGTCAAAATAAAAAACCGTTATATTTTGATTTTTTTGTCACTTTAAATGTGTACGATGGTCACGTTCGACATCCTGGAAATGCCCATATCTAGAAAAACCAAAATGTTTAAGGGAGCCAACATACTTTTATCTTTTTTAATGCGGATAAAAACTATTAAATGGGATCATTTTCAAATAACTTTAAACCCACATATATAGAAACATTTTTGCATTGAAATCTCAAAATCGAAAATGTTATGGATGCATCTTCAAGTGATCTGCATAAAATTTTAAGACAAAACAAACAGATTCGTTCGATATTGCCCGAGATATTGGCGAAAGCATGCCACTGCAATGCACACTGGTCCCAAATCCATTTTTATGGCATAAAGTCGAAAAATAAAGACACAATCTTGTAATTTTGCACATTTGCTAGACATAACATTCTTAAAAAAAAAAACAAATAAAATCGGCGTTAAGTTCGGCCGGGCCGTACATTATATACCCTCCACCATGGATTGTATTCCATGTAAAACAGTAAAATTACAGGTAAATCTTAATTTTTTTAATAAAGCCAAACCAAAACAAATAAAAATATTGTAAAAATAATTTTATAACTAAACGAGTATTTTGTACCCGGCGCACAGTGGTTCAGAATCACAATCCATCGGCCAAAATTCAATAACTTTTGTTCTAGTAGACATTTTTGAGTTCAAACCAAATTTAGACAAGATATTAACATTAACAAGTAAAAAAGCATTAAGTTCGGCCGGGCCACGGAGTGCATTCCATAGTATTACCTGTAGATTAGAGGCTGTCGACTTTACAAAAAAGTACTAATATATATGTATATAATATTGCAATTGTAATCAAAAAGTGAACATAAGGGAGCAACCTTCAAAAATGTACTCTAAATGTTATGTGTATGTCAGTCGTCATTAGAGAGAATAATTTTCCCTCGGGGCCATTTGCAAATTATTGATTCAGCAACAAACAGAGTGACTGTATCATTTTGATAAGAAAAGTACAAATTTCAGAGATCCGTTTTGTTTCGCGTCCATATTGGTATCAACACACCTAATTTCATGATTCTAAGTACATCCGTTTGCTTGGTAGCACTTTTATCATTATTTTTTTTAATTTTTACTCTAAAAGTACGATTTTGGAGAAATACTAATATTGTGCGTGTCTACAAAGACAGACGAGTATAACCGCTGAATTTCAAGATTCTAGCTACAGCCGTTTGCGTGGTACTAATTTTATCCCGTTTTTATCCTAAAGGTACGAATATCGAAAGATATTTTTATTTTTCGTGTCTACGCAGTCACAGCAAAGTACACACCGAATTTCACTATTCTAACTGCAACCGTTTGATTGGTACCATTTTTATCCCTTTCGCCCAATTTTCCGCCTAAAAGTACAATTTTTGCGTCTACACAGTCAGATAAATGCATACACCGAATTTCATAATTTTATCTGCAGCGGTTTGGTTGGTACCATTTTTATCCCCCTTTTCCAATTGTATCCCTAAAAGTACACATTTCGAAAAATCTCTTTATTTTACGCATACACCGAACTTCATGATTTTATCTTCAGCGGTTTGGTTGGTACCATTTGTGTGCCTCTTTTCCAATTGTATCCCTTAAAAGTACACATTTCGAAAAATATCTCTATTTTACGTGCCTACGCAATTAGAGGAATGTACACACCGAATTTCACTATTTTAACTGCAACCGTCTGATTGGTACCATTTTTATCCCTTTCGCCCAATTTTCCGCCTAAAAGTACAATCGCATCTACACAGCCAGATAAATGCATACACCGAATTTCATGATTTTATCTGCAGCGGTTTGGTTGGTACCATTTTTATCCCCCTTTTCCAATTGTATCCCTAAAAGTACACATTTCGAAAAATCTCTTTATTTTACGTGTCTACGTAAATATAGGGACCCACACAGCGAATTTCATGTTTCTAGCTGTTTTCGTATCAAAGGTACTATTTTTATCCCTTTTGTACAACTTTGAGGTATTCTGGAAGTGGACTGTATTAATATGTGTCCTCAAAGATGTAAAGTTTCAGGTTTTTCCCACAAGTACATAAAAGGAAAAAAGTGAATTAGTTCTGTTTTGAAATTCAATTTTATTTTGTACGTTGCTCCTTACCGCTGTAATCGTTGATGCTCCCAAAAGAAGTGAAAAAGCAGCAGACTACGTACCAAACTCAACGTAATTCAGCATAATTATGGATGGGAAAAGCAGATTCAAGATGGAAACTCTTTATCTGCTTGAGTGAAAGCTTTTCGCTATTGAGTGTTAACCAGATAAAGGGTTTCCATTTGTACATAAATTATTCTAATTGAAGGATTTTATATTTCAGATAAATCACTTAATAAATTTCAAATTTCAACCTCCTAGCTCATTTCGCTCGGAAGTTAGCGTGCTTTCAACAGACGGACATGTCTAAATAGTCTTAGAATTTTACCAGGATACAGAATATGTATACTTTATGGGGTCTCCGTGGAATATTTCAAGGTGTTACAAACGTAATGACAAAGTGAATATAACCCCATCCTGGAGATGGAGGGTATAAAAATCAGGAAATCGGATTTATTTTAGAAATCGGCCCAAAGTTAACTACTTTTCGTATTTTTCGATTTTAAAGAAAAGCAAAAAGTCAGATTTTTTAGTGCAAAATCTCTTAAAATTTGAGGAGAACAGTTCGACAAAGTCAAAAAAGTAATTAAGTTTTTTTAATTTTCAAAATCTGAAAGACGTGAAAATCTGTAATACAAAAAAAAAATAAAAATTTTTTTACGCATTATGAACAAATACGTCAAAATATGTTAAAGAAACATAAAAACAAAAAAAAATAAAAATTTTAATTTTCTTTAAAATCGAAAAATACGAAAATTAGTCAACTTTTGGCCGATTTCTAAAGTATATCCGATTTCCTGATTTTTAATGGTAATATCCCTGATGGTAATATTTCCTGATTTTTAATGGTAATATCCCAAAATAATCCTTGTTTTTATAGTTTAAAATATTGTTTGGGAGGTTCCACCTCCTTTGTCTTATCATGACCTAGTATGTCCAGGAACCATCCCCTGTCTAGAAGTAAAATATACGTAACATACAGACACACATTGATTTACATATCAATATATATATATATTATATATATATATATTTAAATTTGTAAATAAATTTGCATTCGCATTTTAGAACCGTGCCAACGCCAGGACAATATCCCAGTTCAAATCAAATATTGATTACAGACCAAAAAAATGCAAACGAAAAAACTAAAACAAATGAGCGTTGGCACGGCAGAAGTATTGCTGGGTAACTATACTTGCATATACACATGCTTACATATGCAACTCAATGAGATGCTTGTAAGATGGCATGTGTGCTTTATTGCTTGGTGCGATTTTTTAAACGCAACTTCGGCAAGTGAGTTGTTCTTCTCGTTCGTTTGTGAGAATCATATCCTTATAGAGGCCGGGTTTGATGTTGAAAAGACGCTGCGAAGCCACTTGAAAATACTTTTGACATGGTCGAAATCATGATCGTGGTAGTCTGCTGCCAAGTAATAAATGTCACCATGCCATTTGTAAATAAATTTGCATTCTATTAAATATAGAAGCAAAATGGTCTTGAGCCAGAACAATATCCCAGTTCAAATCGAATATTGATTACAGACCAAAAAAATGCAAACGAAAAAACTAAAATAAATTTGCATTCTATATAATGCAGATGCAAAATGGTCTTGAGCCAGGAGAATTTTAATTATTTGAAATCACTCTTATAAGCAAGGCCACCAATATGTTTCTACTGTACATAAAGGGTGATTTTTAAGAGCTTGATAACTTTTTTTTAAAAAAAAAACGCATAAAATTTGCAAAATCTCATCGGTTCTTTATTTGAAACGTTAGATTGGTCCATGACATTTACTTTTTGAAGATAATTTCATTTAAATGTTGACCGCGGCTGCGTCTTAGGTGGTCCATTCGGAAAGTCCAATTTTGGGCAACTTTTTCGAGCATTTCGGCCGGAATAGCCCGAATTTCTTCGGAAATGTTGTCTTCCAAAGCTGGAATAGTTGCTGGCTTATTTCTGTAGACTTTAGACTTGACGTAGCCCCACAAAAAATAGTCTAAAGGCGTCAAATCGCATGATCTTGGTGGCCAACTTACCGGTCCATTTCTTGAGATGAATTGTTCTCCGAAGTTTTCCCTCAAAATGGCCATAGAATCGCGAGCTGTGTGGCATGTAGCGCCATCTTGTTGAAACCACATGTCAACCAAGTTCAGTTCTTCCATTTTGGGCAAAAAAAAGTTGGATATCATCTCACGGTAGCGCTCACCATTCACAGTTACGTTACGATTCGCATCATCTTTGAAGAAGTACGGTCCAATGATGCCACCAGCCCATAAACCGCACCAAACTGTGACTTTTTCTGGATGCATTGGTAGCTCTTGCAATGCTTCTGGCTGATATTCACTCCAAAATCGACAATTCTGCCTATTTACGTACCCATTGAGCCAAAAATGAGCTTCGTCGCTGAACACAATTTCTTTCTTTCTGAACTTTCTTAACAGAGCACGCATTTTGATAATAAAATTCAATGATTTGCAAGCGTTGCTCGTTAGTAAGTCTATTCATGATGAAATGTCAAAGCATACTGAGCATCTTTCTCTTTGACACCATGTCTGAAATCCCACGTGATCTGTCAAATACTAATGCATGAAAATCCTAACCTCAAAAAAATCACTCTTTATATTATATATATATATATATATATTTAAATTTGTAAATAAATTTGCATTCGCATTTTAGAACCGTGCCAACGCCAGGACAATATCCCAGTTCAAATCAAATATTGATTACAGACCAAAAAAATGCAAACGAAAAAACTAAAACAAATGAGCGTTGGCACGGCAGAAGTATTGCTGGGTAACTATACCTGCATGTACACATACTTACATATGCAACTCAATGAGATGCTTGTAAGATGGCATGTGTGCTTTATTACTTGGTGCGATTTTTTAAACGCAAATTCGGCAAGTGAGTTGTGCTTCTCGTTCGTTTGTGAGAATCATCTCCTTATAGAGGCCGGGTTTGATGTTGAAAAGACGCTGCGAAGCCACTTGAAAATACTTTTGACATGGTCGAAATCATGATCGTGGTAGTCTGCTGCCAAGTAATAAATGTCACCATGCCATTTGTAAATAAATTTGCATTCTATTAAATATAGAAGCAAAATGGTCTTGAGCCAGGACAATATCCCAGTTCAAATCGAATATTGATTACAGACCAAAAAAATGCAAACGAAAAAACTAAAATAAATTTGCATTCTATATAATGCGGATGCAAAATGGTCTTGAGCCAGGAGAATTTTAATTATTTGAAATCACTCTTATAAGCAAGGCCACCAATATGTTTCTACTGTACATATATCAAAAAATGCTTCAAGCTAATTCAAAAAGTCAATATTAGGTAACAATCTTCAAAAAAGCTCTAATAACCTAAAAAAGCTTAAAACCCAAACAGTCGTTTGGTTGGTTGTATTTCCATCCTATTTTAATTCCAAAAGTGCAAATTTTGAAAATCCATTACCAGTAAAAGCAAAAAAATAAAGTCTGAATTTGGAAAAATCCTTATATTTTGCATATCTATACAGTCCAAGGAATGTATACACCGAAGTCCATGATTCTAGCTGTGGCCAATTTGCATCCCCTATACGAAGTTCAATTTTCCTGAAATTTATAGTCCTGGAGCCAGCAACGTTTTTGTTACACTATAAGTATCACGGCTAGGATATGTTCCTTTATATTTGCCAAACCTTCGGGGGTGGCTTTGGCCCCCCTGCGACTTGGTAGCATTTACACCATTTTATCATGGCTGGCATTTATATATGAAAGCTCTTACCCCTGCGAGTTACCAACCAAGCAGCCACACCAATCAGGGGGTGGAAAGTGCGTGCCAGACAGGGTCAAAGTCCGGGGCCAACAACGAATTTCTTTACGCCATAAGTAAAACGGCCCAAACTTTTATGGCCAATTCCTTACATTATGAGAAGAAAAACAAATCCATGTCCGGCAAACTTTCAGGAGTGGCTTTGGCTCCCCAGCACCCTCTTTAAGGTCGAATGGAAATAGTGATATTTCTACCACTTCCCTATAAGTAAAATTGCCAAAACTGTTTGGTCACCTCCTTAGATTATGAGAAGAAAAAATATACTATATACTATATATATTTTAAGGTATAAAAGGTAGTGCTTTTTAATGTCGAAAAGGGTAGTGATATTTACAATATTTTATAATGGCTGGTATTTGATTATTTAGAAAGCTCTTCCAACTACGAGTTATCACCCCAAGCCGTGCCAGACAGGCTTAAAGTCCGGGGGCCAACAACGAATATCCTTAAACTATAAGAAAAACAGCTAAAACCTTTATGGTAATTTCCTTCCATTGTACAAAGAAAGAAAATCCAAGATTGGCAAACCTTCGAAGGCGGCTTTGGCCCCCCTGACCTTTTAAGGTCGAATAAAAATAGAGCTATTTCCACCACTTTCCTATAAGTAGAACTGCTAAATTTTTAATGGCCAATGAGAATTATGAGAAGAAGAAAAATTCATGTCTGGCCAATCTTCGGGGTTGGCTTTGGCCCCCCTGCACATTTTAAGAGTAAGAGTAGTAGTTCTAAGCAACTTCTTCGGTTTCATGATCGTGAAAATGGTCAAAATGTCTCTCGTATCTTCCGAACAAAAGGATTTGGGGGACTAGAAATTTAATCACGCCATAACAACCTCTCAGAAAACGCCTGAATTGAACCAGAATTTGTACAATCTAATGAATTCATCCAAGAGACATAGACAGAATCGTATCACTCATTCTGGCAGCTCCCATACAAATTAATATGAGCAACACGAAATTTAATCACGCCATCAGATGGAATGATTTGACCAGACTTCACACAACCTAATAAGTTTAGATTTTTTCATTTCTTGAATCGGAACACGCCCTTTGAAATTAAATCACACCATAACACACTTATTGCAACCAGACTACATTGTTTCGAGATTTGGATGGAATTGGGCCATGCCCCCATACAAACGTAAGTAAAAAAGTAAAAAAAGTACCCTCCCCCATGGATTGCATTCCACAGAGGCTGTCGATTTTCGTAGAAGTGCAGTAATATTACAGGAAAATATAAATTGTTTTAATATAGCCAAACCAAAAGAAATACAAATATTGAAAAAATAATTTTATAAATAAATATAATATTATAATAATAAAAAATAATATAATGCTACCAATACGTTTACACGATATGTATCGAAATAATATTTCAAATCAATCAAAAAATAAATATTATTATATTTCAAAAGCTTAAATACCACAAATATTGGTAGACAGTAGGGTTTGTATCCCGGGAATTCGCACATTTTTCATGTCCCGTATCCCGGGGAATTCAGTAGAAAATTTTACATATTTCTTCGCATATTTTTTTCCATCATTTCCACAATAAAATTAAAAATGTTGTATAAAAATTTAGATCACATAGCTTTTAATCAGGTATGTCAAATATTGCAGTTGGATGACAAAATATTTTTAAGCTGCGTCCGGCTGTAGACTCAAAATCCACTTTTTCGGATTTTGCCTGTCAAGCTCCATATGAAAAAAATTAAAATCCGGACAAAATAGATTTCGGGCGTGTATCCGAACGCCAAAAATAAAAATAAATAAATAAATAAAAATAAATAACAAACATTTCATTTAATGCTTTACTCACTATTAATGTGAACGATCGATCTCCGTCGGGTCCACATTTTCCAATAAAATAAGATATATCTGATCTTTAATTAATTTTGAAACTGATGTTTGAATTCATCTCACATTGCGCCGGGATCCCGGGAAATTGAAAAAATAATTCCCGTTTCCCGGGAAATAAAAAGTACGGGAAAATGCAAACCCTAGTAGATAGTGGGTGTTTCAGTTGGTTGTATTTTCATTCTATTTTAATTTCAAAAGTAAAATTTTTGAAAATCCATTATCTCACGTACATGTGCAAAATAACCTAACTCCATGATTCAACCAACTTTTGCCGTAAAAGTAAAAAGTACGAATTTGAAAAAATCTTTTAGTTTGCGTGTCTATGCAGTCAGTCAGTCAGTATACAACGAATTCCATGATTCTAGCTGCGGCTATTTAGTTGGTACTATTTTTATCCCCTTTTTCCATTTTAAACGCAAAAAGTACGAATTTCAATATTCTATAAAAATAATATTCTATAAAAAATAAATACTCTAAAATATTAGGGATTATTATGGGTATTTTTAGTCCTTGTGAGGGAAAATTGTTTTCCCTTTGGGCCGATTTCGCCCAGTTTCAATCCCAACCGATCTACGACTATAAGACGTATTTATGGAAAATGTGGACGTACTAGCTCCTTTCGTTTCGATGCTAGCGTGCTTTCAACAGACGGACGGACATGGCTAGATCGTCTTATAATTTTATGACGATCACGAATATATATACTTTATATGGTCTCAGGTCGATACTTCAAGGTGTTACAAACGGAATGACAAAGTTAGTATACTCCCATCCTGGAGGTGGAGGGTATAAAAAGATTATGAACCACTCGAGGTCAAATTCCCTTCAAGGAATCTGACATCTGAATCACCGACGACTCTAAAATGGATTATGCAGTTGATTTCGGTGTATATTAGAGATCTAATAAAATATCTCAATCTTTCAGGTTGGATATAACAGACCTTTCGGAGTGGTGTTGTCCATTCAAAACGGTGCTTAAGACACCGCTCGCGAGAGCGACAATGTAAACCGACCAACCAATGACCGCACTGGCCGCGGATTTAGATAGCATCCATAATCACTTGCAGTTCAAAAAATATCAATTGGAATTCAAAAATTCCATTTAGAATTCAAAAGTTGTATTTGAATTTCAAATGATGTCTTTTGATTTTTTTTAACTTCAAATGGAATTTTTGAATTTCAATTGATATTTCTAGAATTTCAAATGGTGTCTTTTGGAATACAATTGAAATTGGCATAGAATCTGATTCTAAGTTATAAAGGGTGTTTTTTATTGGGGTATAGAACTTTAAGATGGCATCACTTTTTTAATTGGCGGCCATTTTGTCAGCTGTCAAGTGATTAATATTTAGTTTGGTTTGCCATTTCATCATGAACAGGTTGACAAAAGAACAACGCTTGCAAATCGTGCAAATTTATTTCGAAAGTAATGGTTCAGTTCACGAAGTTCACCGCAAGCTCCGTCCATTTTATGGTCGACATAATCGTCCAACAGAGCAATTAATTCGGTTAACCATGGATCGTTTTCGCACTACGTTTACTCTATGTGATAATACGCATCCGCAGAGACGTCGAACAGTGCGCACCGAAGAAACAATTGCCGCTGTAGAGCAAAGTGTTGAAGAGGACCCGAATGAATCGATTCGCCACCGTGCACAGCAATTGGAGAAAGTGGTTGAAAATTGGACCTGTAGAATTGGCTATATTCGAGCCAGCCGCGGCGGCCACATGTCCGAAATCATATTTAAACATTAATGGCATAAAATTATCCTTCCAATAAAGCCAAATTGATGGACATTAAAACGTTTTTCTTGTGTTTTATTTCAATTCGAAGTTCTATGCCTCAATAAAAAAACAATAAATCTGTGTGAACAGTGTTTTAGCGATTTTTTGTTTCACCGCCTCCACTCGCATATGTTTTAGTGGCTTTATGCAAATATCCCAGAGTGTTAAAGCTACACATTCATCAAATGCAATTAATTGGCACTTCACTTCAATAGGTAAATACATCTACAAACATATGTATGTATGTGTGTATATAAATATTGAACTATCGCTGATAACAAAACTCAACAAAATTGACAATTGAAATCAATTAAATTAAATTTAGTATATATATGCATACATATTTAAAAGACTTGCTGCCTTGACTCACTAAGACTGACCAAGTCCAAGCACACACATGCGTGTACAAACGACAATAAGACTACCGACATTTGTTGCACTTTTCATGCCACCCATTTTAATTAATAAATTATTTATTTCCATTGCATTTCATTCAGAGCATCAATCCCGGCATGGTGGACACGGACTTCCTAGATGTTTACTCCCACACTGTGGCCCAACTACCCAAACTGAATGCGGTGGATGTTGCAGCTTCTGTGTTTTATGCACTCGAGACGCCATCTCATGTGCAGGTGGAGGACATAACATTGCAGGCTATGCGTTGTGGCGGTACAAACGAATGATTAAGATGGAGTGGAAGCGGGGTGTTTACAATTTGCATAGAAACACTCACGCACACTCATGCATTCGGCATTTGTTTGTTTGCTCTGTCCATGATAACAATGAATTGTGAATAATGAATGAAACTTACGAAATGTGTTTTAATTTATTTTGTCAGGCCCAAAGGGACAAGTGTTAAGATGCATTTTGCATTTTCCATTTTTTTTTTTGGTTAAACATAAAATATCACATTATTGCACCACAGGGGAGAGGAGAGCTTTCACATGGGGAGTTCAATAAAATAACAACACTTTCATTCACGCTCGGCCCGGCTTTACTGTTGTTTCACTCACATCCTCTCACATTCGCCAATGCAAGCAAGCGTTGTTGCGGCTGTTGTTGTTGTTGTTGCAACACTGCATTTCCTCTTACAAAGGCGGCAAATTATACTACTATGAGCGCATAGATGGCAGCACTATACTTTACTTGCTTGTGGTTCTGGTGTTATTTTCTTTATCTTAATTGTTTCGTACGTTTACTATATATGAAATTTATAATAATATATTAGTTATAATACATACTTATTAAGTATAAAACATATATATGGGCAAATCTACGGTATAGTACGATTCCATGTCACTCAGGCTTCTAACCGCTTTAAGAGCAATATATAATATTTCTGAGAGTGTCATAATTTTCAAAACGACGAGTTTAACCTCGCCAACATCCTAAAGTTTTAAAATTATGCTGTTAATGTAGTCTACTGAGCTAAGGTCTACCCTAATTTACCCTATTTTTGCTTGTAACTTTCGGGAGTTGTTCAACTCTTTTGGCTATAACTTTTTCAGCATAAGAGAAAATCATTCTGATCTTTTTGTGGATGATAGTAATGATGTTGCGGAATCTTCTATATGTTGAAAAGGGCGTGTGCCATCACTGAGGAATAAATGGTAGCTCTTCAAAATCTGTCACTCTGTTTTTGCATAAAACGAAAATTGATACAATTTTCTTTCTTGCGCTTTCAGCGTGAACGTAATTGCAAATTTTTTAATATTGGATTATAAACGACAGAGATACTAACAAAAGGCGACCGGACGATTTGGTGTGCCTTCAGCGACAAGGAGATTATGACAGTACGAACATCATCAGGTCGATGCGTGCAGATCATGAAATTTCATATTTTTTGAAGAGCACATCCGCAGTTTGAAAAATAACTGGTGGCAACCCTGTATGATCGGTGAATATGGGTACTACTAATAATGTGTGTAAGTGCTAAATAGATCGAATTATTATTTTGGTACCGAGAGCCATTTTAGGTTAAATTTTGTTGATTTTCAGGCTTAACTTGCAATAGAACCCAAAAGGGACAATCCGATTATAACTTCTTCAGCACTTGAAAAAAATGATGCACGCGAGCACATTATTTATATTTAATGTATTTTTAACAAGTTGACGCTAAAATAAAACGTGACGCTAAACTTGCAATAGAACCAAAAGGGACAATCCGATTATAACTTCTTCAGCACTTGAAAAAAGTGATGCACGCGAGCACATTATTTATATTTAATGTATTTTTAACAAGTTGACGCTAAAATAAAACGTGTGCCTCTAATTTGAAATTTTTAATTTTTCAAAATTGAAATCGGACTATTTTGTAGATTTTCCCATATGAATAAGAAATAAGCAATACTCCAATTCGACCGGAGGTGCCATCTACGTATAAGTAGCTGGATAAACAACTAGCAGGTCGTAGTTTTATTAGATGTGTTTTAATTTTCTATTTCCATCGCAGTGCGAAAATAAAGGATGGACTATGTAACATTTTAAATTTGAACTACCGATTACTTTGAAATGTCAGGTTTATGTTTGACACTATCAAATACCAGCTACTTCGTATGCGGTGTAAGGATATACTCTTCAGGTATGGAGGATTTTGCCACGGCCCTTCTTGTACCTCCCACACTAATCACCATTACGTAAAATTAAACCTTTTATAACTTCTATACGGATGATCGGAATAATATGAAATTTGAACCTTGTCAATATTTTCATATATGCTATGCGCACACCGGTTGAAATCAGTTTAGATCTAAAAAATTTTTATAATCACTTTAAACCTACAAAATATGTATGCGTTTGTCACACCCTTTGTAAAATTAAATCATGTACATATACATAACTTCTGTACCGGCGCATGACTTGAAATCTGAACTTATAAATAGAACAAACATTCTTTATATATATTTTTTTCGATTCTAGTTCAATATTTTGTTAGGTACTATTTTTATCTCTTTTTGTCTCTAATTTCTAAAAAAAAACATTTATGTTGCGCGTCTATGAACTCGGAGAAATGTTCACTCTGAATTTTTAATAGTCTTTTCATATTCTAGCTGAAAACTTTGGTTGGTTCCATCTATATCCCAATTTCCCCAATTTGGTTTGTTCGATTTTTATCACTTTTGATCCGCATCCACTTTTAAAGTACACACTTTGATACAGTACATTTGTATACATTTTAATCGCCATTTTAGTTTCAACTTAAAAGTATAAATTTTGAAAAATCCATTAGAGGTCAGAATTTCACACCGATTCTAGCTTTAGCCGTGTTGTTGGTGCCATTTGTATCCCTCTTTTCCTCATTATTCTTAAAAAAATCCCTTTATTTTGTGTTTCTATGCATGGGGGACGTACAAATCGAATTTCATGATTGGTTATCACTTTTTACCCAATTTCACCCCCAAAAAGTACGAATTTTGGAAAGAGCGGTGGTACAATCTTTATCCATTTTAAGACCTTAAAAGTAGAAATTTCGAAAAATTCCTTCTTATCTCGCATCTACGTTGTAAGACGAATTTTTAAAAGTACGAATTTTGAAAAATTCTTTAATTTTACGTTTCTAATCATGAACACGCCGAATTTAATGATTACATCTCCTTTTGTTTGATTGGTACCATTTTTATCCTTTGTTACCCATTTTCGTCCTCAAACCCACAAAAGTACGAATTTTGCTAAATATACTCTTGGTCGAATTCATGCTGTAAAAGTAGTGCCCGTCCGAATTTCAAAAATCTAGGCTCAACCCCTTGGTCTGGTCTTTGGTACAATTTTTATCCCATTTAATCATTTAAAAGTACAAATTTCGGAAAATTCCTTATTATCACTCATCTACACTGTAAGGCGAATACTCACACCGAATTTTATGATTGCACCGTCCGTCATCCGTGTTTTGGTATCTTATTTATCCCCTCTTCTTGTCTACCCTTTAAAAGTACGAATTTCGATAAATTCCTTCATTAGGCGTTTCTAAGCATTTTCAAGGATGTAAACTCCGAATTTCATGATTCCAGCTTCGTCTGTTTGATTGGTACCATTTTTATCCCTTTTTACTCAATTCCATCCACAAAAAGTACGAATTTTGCACAATATTTTCTTGGTCGCATTCATGCAGTAAAAATAGTGCCCATCCGAATTTAAAATTTCTAGGCTCAACCGTTTGATCTGTTTGGCTGTGGTACAATTTTAATTTCATCCCTTTAAAGCGAATATACACAGCGAATTTTATTATTGTAGCGCCATCCTTGTTGTTGGTACGTTTTTATCCCCTTTTCCCCGTTAACCCTTTAAAAGTACGAATTTCAAAAAATGCCTTCATTTTGCGTTTGTAAGCATTTTGAAGCACATATATACACGCTGAATTTCACGATTCCAGCCCCGTCTGTTTTATTGGTACAATTCTTATCCTTGTTTACCCATTTTCGTCCTCAAAAAGTACGAATTTTAGTCGCAGTCGTGCTACCGTTTGACGTGTGCTATGGTACAACTTTTTATCCCATTTAATCCCTTAAAAGTGCAAATTTCGAAAAATGTTCTTATCAGTGATCTGCGCTGTAAAACGAATATAAATACCGAATTTCATAATTGTAGCGTCATCTGTGATGTTGGCACCTTTTTTATCCCCCTTTTCCGTTTACCCTTTAAAAGTACAAATTTCATAAAGTTCGTTCATATAGAGTTTTTAAGCATTTTGTGCGCGTTGAAGCTGTAAGATGAATTTGCGTACCAAATTTCAAGATTCTAGCCCTAGCCATTTGGTCATTACTGTGGTGCCATTTTCATCCCTTTCGATTCCTTTTACCCTTTAAAAGAATTACGAAAAACTCCCTTCATACCTGATCTCTAAGGGAAATGTACACACCAAATTGCACGCTTCTAGCTTCAGTCGTGTTGTTTGTACCATTTTTGTCCCTTTTTGCCCTACTGTTTAGTTTGGATTTTGGGCTAGCGGCATCATTGGGCCATGTACTGAAAAATTGGGTTGATCGGATGAGGTACTGCCGAGCCAGTCGTGGTAGTCATATGAATGATATTGTGATCAATTATTAAATGACAAAGTTCAACCTTTCCCATAAAACCAGAAATTTGAAAAAATAATCATTACTTTTTTATAGACAATTCTAATATTAAATTTTAAATATTAAATAAATCAAATAATCAGCCAATATTAGGTATTTCTTAATTTATATCGATTCTAATGACCTCCAACCGAAATTAAAATGATGGTCATTATCACTTTCCGAGTCTATTTAGTTTCCCATGTATGTCGGCCTGTCTACATCATCTTTTAAAAAATTAGAACCTGTACCCAATTGTCGTCCTAAGTCAATGAAAGCCAGGAAGGACGCTATCGAATATAAAAAAGAAATTAAATCTAATTCAGCGTTCGAACATACGACCAAAATCCACCTTATCTGGATTTTCTATTCGTTTGTATGGAGTTTGACAGATGAAATTCGGTCATAGTGAACTTTGGGTGGATATCGGTAAAGAGTGGAACAGTTTGGATATATTATTTGCTGAGTTCAACTACTTCCAGGAAATATATGCTCACTTTTTCTGGATTTTGAATTTTGTTGTGAAATCCGGTCCAAGTGGATTTTGGTTGCATATCTGAATACACTATAAAATGACATTGTTTTTTAAAATCGCTAAAAAGTGGAAGAGTGTGAATCTATTTTGTGCTGAGTTCGTATATAAATTAGCCATTTCTGGAAAAAGTGGATTTTTGGTGAATATCTTAAGTATTTAGACCTATTCGATTGGACTTACCAGCTTACAATTAAGAAACTTGATAAGGTGGCAACATTTTTAACCATTGGTTTTATTTAAATAAATCACAGATAAAAATCTGGCACCACCTTACTCGGTAACTAAGAGAGTAGTAAGGTACTTTCTTGTTAAGCGAGTAAATTCCCTACAAAAATTGAGCTAGTAAGTCCAATCGAAAAGACCCTTTGTATTGTATCTGATATTTGTAAATCGACCTTGTGTTATTTCAGTTAAATTTCGCATACAGGTTATAATGGTCCACGCTAAATTCACACGCATTGAAAAAAAACTTATTTTTCTTGAAAAAAAAACATAAATTTTTAAGTATTTGTTATGATCCACATTCAACGTTCGTTGAAAGTAGTGTAAACACCCCCTTTATATCTCCAAATGATTCTAATAATAACAGTAAGGTTGGATAACTAAGCTGCGATAACAAAAATCTAAATAAAATGTTAAAATTTCAGTCAAAATAATTTTTTTTTGTCGCCAAATGCAATATCAATGTGTGTGTGAAAACAAATTTTGAAAAATTAATTTTGTATTAAAAATTTTTGACTTAGCCTGGATAATTATCCAGTGTAAGTCAAAATGATGGTTATCTAAGTCTAATAAAGTCAACAAAAAATATTTTTTTGAAAATTTGTTTTGACACATATACAGTGAAATTCCCCTAACTCGAATCGCCTAGGGCACGACAAAACACTTCGAGTTAGGGAAAATTCGAGTTATGGAAATTAAACATTTTTTATATGTATTTACATTTTATTTGTATATGTATTTTTTTAAGAACATATTCAGTTATAAGTTTTTGTTTTTTTGTTTTGTTTTTCAATAAAGTTTTCTATATTGTTTAATGACTTAAATATACTATTCTGTACTCCTCGCTACCGATTCACTAAAATTCACAGCTCTAAAATCTCGCATATCAATTTTGTAACTGTAATTCTCAATTTTTAGCCGTCATATTGTCGCCACCTACGGTTGAGAAATTAAAGCTGTGATGGGCACACGCATACTACATATCATATTTTAAGCAGCAGAGAACAAAACGCGGCTTACGCCCGAAAAATATTCCATGTTTCAAAAGTATAACAAGCAATTAAATAAAAGTAACACATAAAACATATTGATTTGAGTGTACACACAAAACTACGCAGCGAACGAAGCCACACGATGTGTACATGTGTCTCTCCGTGACAGAAGCAGCATTTTCATTCCTATGCACTTTGCATAGGAAAAGAGAGCGGTGCCCATCACTGAATTAAAGGCTTCGCAAAGAAGTGCCACCAAAATATGTATGTATGTACTACTTATTAACGAGAAAACGAGAAAACAATATTAAACAATATTAGCAAAACAAAAAATTCGAGTTACGGGAATAAACTCAAATAATAAGTGTCACAAATTGTATCAGTTTTTAATTCGACTTACAGAAAAGTTCGAGTTAGGGGAAATTCGACATACGGAGAAAAACACATAAGAAAAAGCTATTGAGAATCCAAGATTCGTACATAACAGTTCGAGTTAGGGGAAAATTCGAGTTAGGGGACTTCGAGTTAGGGGAATTTCACTGTATTTATATTGTAGTTGGCGACAATGTGAAAAAAGAATTGTTTATTTTGAGCAATAAAATAAATTTTTATTAACGTTTTTGTTATCGCAGCTTCTTATCCCGGCTTAAAGTAAAACAGCCCTATTCTAATAGCTACGTACCAGATCTGAACCCAGAGTCACTTTATATATTCTATTGTTTGTTTCTACTCATGCCCCATCTACCGTAGAAATGTTAAACAACTTTCTCACAACTGTCATTGTTGCCAACTCATTTAAGTGTTTTGTAATAGATTTGTAAAGAGTGCTGTCAACTATCGCCGTTTTTTATTTGACAAGCTTATTTTTTGTATGGACATTTTTTATACCCGATTTCGGCTTTTTTTATAGCCGCTTATTTTGCCCGATTAATTTTGTTTTCAGTGTTGGAAAACGTAAAAATCATACACAGCAAAGAAGAAAAACACTAAGTCCCCTTTTCCACAGGCAAATTTTTATTTGGCAAATTTTTTGTTTTCTCTTTTGAAATTTTCGCTTGCTTTTCCATTAGCAAATTTTTCATTGCCAAATTTGCGAATCAAAATACAAAAGAAAGAAAGAAACGTCAAAAGTGTTTACATTTTAAAGAATTTTTCGAAGAAGTGTATACATAATTTAAAATAAAAAATATAATAATAATATAATATAATAATAATATAATATAATAATAATATAATATAATAATAATTTAAAATATACATAAAATTAAAAATTAAATTTCATTTGCACAAATTAAAGCAACAGGTTTGTAAACAAAAGCCGGCTGTGTGTCAGTAAAACGAATAGGTTAAAAAGGAAATGTCAACAAAATTGTTTTCAACGAACAGAGCAAAGCAGAATTTGCGTGAACAGGCAAAGTTTTGTGTCTCTTCCTCGCACCCCTCTCGCCTACAAACTCAGAATTTGCCAAATAAAAATTTGCCTGTGGAAAAGGGGACTAACAAAATATCAATTTCAGAATTTACTTTCCCCATCGTTTCTTTAATCTATAATAAAATCTACGTCTAAATTTGCATATTTCACAGATAAGTAGATCCTGAACGGATCTTGTGAACCTCCGGTCAGATGTTTCGTATCTTGCAACTTTGGGACTTGGCGTGCCAATACTATTAATTTTTGTACATTCTTGATTATTTACATATCTGGACACAATAAGTGACTAAAGTGCTACTTACTCTTTAAGATTTATTGTACAGCTTGAATATATATTATAATCTTTTCACACTGCATCAAATTTATAGGGAATCTGACATTTGCAAACCTTAACTCATTTCAGCTCGATTTCGAATGCAGTGTGAAAAGGTTAATATCAAAACTTCACAAATTCCGTATTTTTCCACGGAAAATGAGTTTTATCTGTAACTGCAAGGTCTTATGACATTAGGACACTTTGTATTATTTATGCAGCCTTTACATTACGCGATTATGTAAAACGATTTTTAGTGAGATGATTTCGCATGATAATAATGCAAAGTTGAAAAAATTAAATTTTTAAAAATTAAAAGCATTTAACACACGGTTTTAATTTTTGCTTATAGGCTTGTCACGCTGCATGCTTCGGTGTGATGGTTGCCATAAGCACACATGTACACAAATTGTAAACGCCGGCGTCATTTTACGCTTGACGCCTTGGTGTGCCCAATGCTTTCAGCTTTTTGTTATGAAAATAGTTTTTTTAAGTAGAAGAACTCATTGTTGTAGGCACCAACTTTATTTCAAGGCTGTTTTTCAGCTTGCTAGATTAACATTCTAATTAGGAAATGGCGTTTTACTCCCTACATCATACAGCTTTATCACACTGCATGCGAAATCTAGCTGAAATGACATAATGATTTACAAATGCCAGATCCCATACAAATTTGATATTTGAAAATCTACCTTATATCATTTCAGCTAGATTTTAACAAATTGTAATATTTGTAATATGTAATATTTCAATATAAAAAACGCGATTTTCAATCATTTTTTTATTTTCTGAACGTAAACGAATAGGTTTTTCTAATCGTCCAGATTGGACATTTGTGACGATTGGTTACGTGTTCTGGAAACTCAAAAATATAGAAAAGCGAACGAAAGCTTTTGTGTTTTACTCAAAAATTGGCATTCGTTATACACACAAACGCAATTCAACTATCTTTAGCCGTTTTGATGTATACAATGAGTGATTCGTCATCCAGAAACAGACCCTAAAGCTCGATTTCGTCGTCAATATGAAGAGGTAAATCATAACATTAGGGCTATTTACACATGAAGATTTATTGTACAACTTGGAAGTAGACGAAAGCTTAAGTGATGAAAACTTGCGTTTTCTCAATGTCAATATTACGAATTTGACGCTTTGCCTTTAGTAACTGTTGTCCACATTGGTTGGGTTGCTGTCGTGTCGTATCTTGTTCTTCTTCTTTTTCTTATTCGTGGTTAAAAGAAAAAAATACGGGAGAATTTATTTAGTGAAAAGAAAATAATTGATAGGGGGCTTTGGATAAATTTATTGGAATTTGTACTTTTATTTAAAATATACTCCATTAGGTAAGACATCCCGCAAAACAGGCGTCCTCAGTGATGATTGTGCAAAAACGAAACCTGCCATTGAAAAAGAAAATTAGGAAGTGAAAAATGGAAGAAACACGCACATATAAGCGACTTGACTTGACACCAGACAGAAAGACAGCAGACAGGGCAGGCAGTGTGGTGTGATTCGTACAACAATGATTGGTCAGAAGAAGAATGAAGTGAAATCAGCAGCCATGCACGGAACAAAAGTTGACGCTGCCTACTATCAGGAAAAGTGTGCCTAAAACAAAGCCTTTTGATGACCACTGAAATTTCAGGTGGATAAAGAATGACGACTATGACCGAACCCTTTTCTCACACTACACTCAACCTGAAGTGGTGGAAAGTCTAAAGTACAAAATGCAAATAAAGCAGAAACGCATAATTATTAAATAACAATTTCATTGTTTCCCCAGCAATGGATGAATCTATTAATAATATTTTCGTTATTATTGCGCCTTATTTATGTCAAGGTTTCGCCTTTATTCGTGCATTCATTCATTCAGACACTATTTCAAAGTGTTTTGTCTTATCATTGCTCTTTTTCTGAAGAGCTGATTTTCCGTAACTTCAATTGTTTTGTTGTAGTAAATCTGCAACAGCAACACTTTCTTTCCAATTCATAACTTGTCCATTCTGAGGGCAGATGCAATTTAGCTCAACGTATGTGATGTGATGTTGGTGTATGGCGTTGGGGTGCCGACGACGATAACGTCAAACTTTCTTTGTGATTTGTAATTGCTTTGCTTAATGTCTCCTTTGTTTTGTTGTTGTTTCTTTTGCAGCTTAGACACATACAGCAGCACAGCCGCAGCATTTGGTTATATTACTCCCCCTTCTTCCCGCATATTAGAGGCATATTAACAAAACCAAGATGTTCATTTGGGATTGGTTCACTGGAGTCTTAGGATATTTGGGTAAGTGGAGCAAACGAAGAGAAAAAATAATGCCGAAATTAATCAAGCCCAGCCAGCGCACATGTATTGTAGTTGTTGTGCCAACAAGGCACACACTTAAACAAGTGTTGACGTTTAAAAACAACGAGTTATGACGTTCGATCTTTTGACATCCCGGCTAAAACAAACAACTTTTGGTCAAGATAGATTTTTCATCGGTCAAGTTTACGCTGCTCGAAAAGTTAATGGCCTCAATCAATATGCAAATGATTAAAAAGAGTTTTCAAATGTGTGCCGAATGATTAGTGGTTAGTGGGGGTTATGATGTTATTGATGATGCAAAAACTTTGGTTAATTAAACTACATGCAGAAATACTAAGATGATTTGGTAAGAACGAAAGTCTTATATCAATGCTCCTTTGTAATTAGTAATTAAAATACTTCTTTGATGCCAGACGTAAAGAAACAAAACCATTATGTACTGTTAATTCAAACTGATAGTGAATTTACTGATCAAACAAAGGCCATTTCGGCATATACGTAGATAGGAATTCTAACTGTGAACGCACACTTTGTTTAACAAAAATAAAGAAAGTGCTCGTTTCACTGAATAAAGAATGGCTATCGGAGGTTATTGATATTCACATCCCGAGCACAATAGATTGCCTACCAAATTTTTTTGATTGTCAATAAATTACTTTAAGACAAAAAGTTATATGATAATTTGTTGGAAAAACGAAGTCTTTATGAAAACTGCAAAATTAAATTTGAATCTGCAATTCATCAGGTATGTAATGCCTTCCACGGTGGTTTCAAACCACTGCATTTTTCGTGGATTATTGTTTGTAAATTTTGACTTTTGCTTCGAAACTTTTGTTCTTTAATTGAATTATTCTTAGATCATACAAATAAAGAGATTAGTTGAAAAACAGACCTTTTGAAGCTAAATTTCAAAATTTAAAACATGAAATCACGTAAACAGTGGTGTTTTGAAACCACTGTGGAAGTTATCACATACCTGCGTACCATCGTTTACACGGGGTAAATATAATTTTTGCTAATAGCAACCCACATCAATGGAATTAGTCATTTATTTGAGCATCACTTCAGCTAAATATTGTCAGGGCATTTCTTCGAGTGGTTTGAAAACTTCTCAAATATATGTTCGTTTTGAATGGTATGTATTTGTATGCATCGCTCATGTTTAAGCTTGTACTTTTATAAGATGTGATCCAAATACACTTTCCGCAGCAAAGAAAGATCCTAAATTGATTTTATATAATAATATATTTTATGCTTGCGGCTCTCTTAAACTTGCTGCCAAATTATCCTATTATATCTAATGAATATTGTTTGTTGTCCACTTTTAAGGTCTATGGAAAAAGTCGGGTAAATTATTGTTCCTTGGTTTGGATAACGCTGGTAAAACAACATTGTTGCACATGCTCAAAGATGATAAATTAGCCCAACATGTACCGACATTACATCCCAGTAAGTAAAAACAGAATTGAAAAAGTGTACGAGAATGTCTTGTAATCTCGATTGTTTTTACATTTGTTTGTTTATAGCATCGGAGGAATTGTCCATTGGTAATATGCGTTTCACCACCTTTGATTTGGGCGGTCACACCCAAGGTAAGTTACTGTTTATTCTGTTTATTCTAGTAAATATATATAACAATTATATAATAAATGGGCTGCTAGATTTATAATTATTTCACAGTGATACAAAAACGAATGAAGTAGAAAATCTTGGGAAGTCATAATATCTATGTTGGGTAAAACAAGAATTTGTATGTAAAATTTACCAAACACTCGCAAAATATTGACTTGCGGATAAAAACTGGATTTTCGTACCTTTGCGCACTTAAAGTATATAATTCAGTTGATTATCAACCGATTTAAAAAGAAGAAACTTCGCCTTTCTAACGATTAATTGAAAAATCTGAATAGCAAACACATTTTTTGCAAAAATTTTACATATTTTCAACTTTGGCTATGGGTTTACACATTGTTTTGTAAGGTAGTTGTGAATTAATTTGAAAAAAATTAGAAAATTCACAAATGTACAATCTTTTTCTGACTTTCATTGTGTTTGAAATCACCATGGTTTCGTGTTTCGAAATCGTAGATCATTTATGTTTTTAAACAAATCTCTTCATTTAACGCGATCTAGAATAATTATGAAGACATATCTAAAATGTTAACACCGTAGAAGTCGGAATAGTCTTATACATTTGTGACCTACAATAAATTGCTTCACTTCCCAGGAGTTTTGGACTGTCACACAGTGTTATTAACTAATGGGAAATACTACATAATTATATCTAATACTACATATTAGATATATATTTCTGACACTATTTCTAAACCCTTACTTTAAGGCAATGTATAAACATATCATGTGAAAGAGCTGTATATAACATAGTTTTTTTGTTTAATCAAATTTCCTTTTTGCGATTGTTATTACGCACATTCAGACGACAAAAACAGGTGTTCCCGTTTAAACTTCTTATCAGAAGAAACAACCCCTAACAGGTTGCATATTACATCATGAGTTGTATTCGAAAAGTACATACATTTCAACAAGGCAACAATAGTGGGCGAGTTTTAAACTCCGACACAAATTTGATTTCGATTCAAAGTCTATGTATTTGCAATATTAAAGTTACAATAGCAAAAATTTAAAACCCACTGTCTTTTCATCGTGAATTTCAGTTCATTGATGTAAAAAATATAGTACTTAGAAGAGACTACGATCATAGAAGAAATATTGTACTGTCCATGTGATAACAATCACATTTAGATTTAAATTTGCAATTGTCATTTGAAGTCGTAGCAATCGCAAGAAATTTTGGGATTTCAAAGCTCTATCTTATTCAGATGGGATGTATTTTGCTCAAACTGGGTTTCAAAGAACCAAGGTAATGATGCACAAATTAAACTTAATATATGTGCTTTTATTTTGGGTAAAAATTAAGAATGTTTTCGAACGAATTATATTGAAAATTTGAAATTTAAAAATGCTATATGTTTTCATTTTTCAAACCGATGACCTTTTTTTAAATTGATATCATTCGCCACAGGCGAATCACCCATTCACTCAATTATTACGAGAAATCTATAAACTACGGGACTCTATAATTAGATGTGTCTATAGAAAAACACGTAAAGGCCTCGTAGTTAAAATATTTCTTGCTTCACGTTTGCACGTCGCTCTCACGTCTTTTCAGATCGGAATTCTCACATCGAGAGCGACGTGAATTGTCTTCTTTTGCTAAGAATATCCATTGAAACCGCAAATTTATTACATTTTGCAATTACATGCTAATTAACAGGTCAACATTTTAACCAACATACTACTGATTTTTTTGTGAAAAGTTGTAAAATTGTAATATGAATATATGTATATAACTCGGGAATAGGTTTCACTTCTTAGCGTTGGCGATTAAATCGAAGTAAGAAAGCAGAAGAAACTTGAAAAATTGGAAATTTAAGGGAACAATACATTCCCAGGGGAAATTTATTCGCGAGAACGATGAATGTATTTTTATTAAAAAAGCATTAAAATGTATATATATATATGCCTAAAGTTTTTCAGATTGTATTAATTTTATTATTCTCCAATAAAGAAAGGAAAAATCTAGATACGTCCTTTTCATATTAAGCCATCGAAATATAACTTCTTAAAATAACATCGCGTGAACAACAACGTGATTGTCTTCACTAGGGAAAAAATATCAAATTAAACTCGCAAATTCCAAATTTTTAGGCTTTTCCATTTTAAATGTTTTTTGATTTTTTTTTTGTATCTAAGTATAGTTTCTGTAAACTATAAAATGTTGTGCAAATATAACACGGAAACCAACCACAAGCGTTAGTACACTACAACACGTGACTTGTACTGATAACATTTAGCCGGAGATAGATGTGCATATACACAAAATATCTGATGTGCAAAATTCCATGATTGATAGTAGATTTTTTTTCCACAGCTCAAGTACGAGGGTAGTTGAATAAGTGGCCTATATGAACATGAAAAACACATTTGCATTCTCTTCTCTTTGCATCTCCTTCTATCTCGACACATTTGGCAGGTTATTTGTAATGAATTTCTCAAAATAATCAAATTAGTTTCCGCCATGCTTTTTCAGGAAACGTGAAATTGTTGGTGGATGCGGAGTTTTCTTTTGAGTTTTCCATGATAACACACAGCAGCCATCATTGTCAGTTATATCTCCCACCTTCACTCCGCGATCTTTCAAAATAATATCACGGTTCGATAATTTCTAGGGTTATCGTTTTTTTATCGGATCTGAAAGGTGTTTAAAAAGTGTGCTTGTGTGGCCGTAATTATTCACCAAAAAATTTTGAATAATTTAAATCTGCGGCATTTTTTTTTTTGAAATTTTATCGTGCAGTATTAGATATTTTCTAACTTAAATTTCGTATAACGAATTCAATATTTAGTAAAAAATCCATATTTAGAGGCAGTTTCAAAACAGTTCAGCTCGCCAGCGCATGTTGATAGAGCTGACATATTTTAGGAATAAGCAGAAAACATATCAGTCTTCATTTTGAGAGGGGTAGCTATTCAATTTTTTCGTGAGTCGCTCTAATGTGTATACGAAATTTTTGTTATTATAAGGCTATGCACCTTCTTCATATATAGCGCACGTATAAATACCTGCCGAGTCAAATTACTTAAATAAATGCTACGTATGTACACATGCATACATACGAGTATGTACGTACATATAAAGTAGTACATGGAATGTCAAATGTACATGCTCATTTTTTTATTATAGATATTTTATAATAGACAACAACAACAAACGTTGAACTGTGTATTTATTACGAGTAGTATATGCGGTCCATTTATGTTTTATTGTCTCCGTAGTGATGTGATCTTTTCAACAAGATGTATATTTGATTTTGTATGATTTCTTTTTAGCACGACGTGTGTGGAAAGATTACTTCCCCGCCGTGGATGCTATTGTGTTCTTGATAGACGCTTGGGATCGTGGCCGTTTCCAGGAGAGCAAAAACGAATTGGACTCTCTGCTCACGGATGAGGCCCTGTCAAATTGTCCTGTGCTGATTTTGGGCAACAAAATCGATAAGCCCGGTGCTGCCAGTGAAGATGAACTTAGGAATGTATTCGGTCTCTATCAATTGACAACTGGAAAGGTAAGAAAATATTACACACATGTCTAAGCAGAAGCCTTAATCCATTGGTTCACTACGCTTAACGACTATTGTGGGAAAATAAATGTGAAAGATAAGATATCGAAATTATATACAATGTGATCACGCTTAATGCCTCCAATAGTTGCAGTTGCAAAAACTGCGGTAGTAGCAATAGCCAAGTTAAGAGTTCTTCGGCACTCTAAAGATTCAAATTTCGAATATAAATGTACAGTTCGTGCATTTGCAAATAAAAGTATTATCAAATTAAATTAAATACATTAAGCTAAAGTTTTATATTACATACAGTTGTGTTCTGACTTCCACATTGCTTTCAAACCACTAATTATTTCGTGCTTTTAAAATTGGATTTTGACTTCGAAACTTATATTCTTAAATCGAATTATTAGATCGTGTAAATGAAGAGATTTGTTCAAAAATCTAGATGTTTTGAAGCCGTATCTAAAATTTAAAAACACAAAACCTCGAAAAAATCAGTGGTTTGAAATTAGCGTGGAAGTCAGAAAATGACTGATAATAGACAGCCTGCGAAATTAATTTATGGGCAATTTCAAATGTCAGATCCCATACAAAGTTGACACTAGAAATCGAGTTGAGCTCAATTTCGCCGGCAGTCGGGAAAGCCTATAAAAAAACTTCGATTTTTTTTTAATTTTGAATGCCAAAATCATTCTTCTTGCTACACAATAGAAAAAAAATGATAAATTTGAGTGTTGTGGAGCATTCGAGAAGCTGTGTTAAGCGAGGTGGCTCTGTACAAAATGAAAATGACAAATATTCTTCCCCAAAAGTAGATCGCAGCGAGAGTGAATCACAAGTACACGTGTTTATTTATTAATCGTTTTGTTTCTGTTTCTTATCTTGCAGGGTAAAGTGGCACGCTCTGACTTGCCCGGACGTCCTTTGGAGTTGTTCATGTGCTCCGTTCTGAAGCGACAGGGTTACGGTGAAGGTTTCCGTTGGTTAGCGCAGTATATTGATTAAGTTGTGTTGTTTCGTTTCGTTTCGGTCTGGAGTGGCAAACAGCAAATATTTCTTTTTAATTTGTACATCAATTAAGTATATACATACATACATACATACAATATTTGAATATTTGTGTAACTGCAGCAGCCATTGTTTTCCTTCCTATCACACATATACTATACACACAAAACACACACACACACTCAAACATACAAACAAACAAACTCTTCTATTCATTCGCAACAAAAAAAATCAACAACAATAATAAAAGAAAACAACAACAACCATAAAGATAATAATAATAATAATAACAATAAAACTTAATAAAAACAAAGAAAATTCTTCGGTGGGAAAAGGCGCAATTTTTTTACTCTACACACACACAAGAACAACAAACATTTGATAACATCCCGGAAAAAGGAAGATGATCTTCACTTATCTTTTATTTTTTTTTTCCTTAAAACAAAATGTATTCCATTTTCATTATGATTTTTTTTTGTGAACCATATATTTAATTACATATAGTTAGTTTTTCCAGACAATTCAGCTTGTTTTCTATCAAAAAAAATTCTCATAAGTTTTAGTAATTTTAATTAGCGTAAATTTTACTTGGTCTTATAAATTGATTGATAATCTGTGCAAAAGAAAACAAAATCCTAAATAAAACAAAGTCCTTTTTAATGAATAGAATACTTGATTTGTGTAACTGTAGTGAAATGGGCGGCAGCATTTTCATATCCCGGTCATTTATGTGCTGGCTTATTAGATTCTCTCCCTCTAAATGTGTTTCCTTCACGAATAACATCTAGGCTACATTAATTTGTCGATGAGTACTTCACGAATATTCACCACCCCTATCCCGAATAAAATTTCCCTGGGAGTGAATTGTTCCCTTGAAATTCAAGTCGTGATTTATGAAACTTTTTTCGAGTTTTATCTGCTCGTTTACTTCGATTTGATCGCCTTTTATCTATTACAAGGCAAAGAAGTGAAACCCTTTCCCGGGTTATATTCATATTAGCATCTTACACCTGCAGGGGAATAGAAAATTCCACGTGAACAAATTCCCACTTTATTCGCGTTAGAGGTGATTAAATGAGTTGATGTTAGAAAGATAATTTAATAAATATATTTTCTATTTGTCTTTCCTTAAATAGGAAATAAAACGTATATTTCTTGAAAGGACGATGTCCATCCAGTCTGAATAATCTGCAAATGTGAGCTCAAAAACATCCACATAATTTATTATTTATTTATTATGAATTACAATACAAAGTAAATTTATATTCTAATTTTGGGTCCAGGGACGGAGCCAGGGTGACTAAGACCAGTAGCTAGTTATTGCAGCGGCAGACCACAGCCTCTGGTGGGAATCGAACCCACAACCACATGCTTATAGTCGAGCACACTACCAACTCGACTACCGGGTGTTCTCTTTATTTGTACATACACGAACAAAATCTAGGCTATATAAATTCTTCGATTAGAAAAATAATTGAATAAATCTATGCAAATTTGAGCTCAAAGAAAATCCACATAATCCAAAATAATTTTGTATTTGTTTTGTCTAGATTTTGATTTGGCTCTAGATGATCGGATATCAATAATTAGCTTTGGTGTCGGGCGGGTTTTAAGTTAGAGATTTATTTATTTATTTACAATATATCTTACAAAATTAAATTTATAAAATATAAAAAGAGGCGCGGGTGACTAAGACCATATGCGCTCGACAAAGAATGAAATAAAGAAAATATACTCAAACTAATTCAGAAAAAGAGTAGAAATATAGTAAATGGCATACAATATATTACATTGATTTTTTAAGAAATTAAGGAGTAATGTACCTTATCTACAATGCGGTATTAAATATGTAATAAAAGTAAACTTCTAAGACAGAATTTGGTTTAAACATCACGCAGATCATGGATATCCAGAGCGGACCGTATCTGCGGTAGCAATACCTGCGAGGAACAATCAAGAATCTTGTCAATAGACAGATCAATATTAGAAAAACTGCATTCCACAAGAATATGTGAAACGGATAGAAAATCGCCACAAAAAATGGCCTTACCGACTCTAAGACGGGCCTTGAATATGCAATCAGATCTACTGAAGTTGGCGTTATAACGAGGTCTAGAAGTCGCAGGGTTAACTCGTCTGAGAAACAAAGCGGATTGATTCCAGCTGTCAATATTCCTGGACCGTTTTAAAGATTTATAGACACCAAATATAGAGAATGGAAATGGAGGCATCTGGGAGATTAGGGACAATCCCAAAGCATTCTTAGCGACCTTATCAGCAAATTCGTTACCCGCAATACCTGAATGTGAGGGAATCCAAAGAACAACGACAGCAAGTATTAGGTATTGAAAGCATGTTATTCCTGTACGATTTTTAAGAAGAGCTTTGGTGACGCTAAGACTATCGGTACATATAAGGGTTTTTTCTTTCCGTTCAACGCATAGGCAATAGCCGATTTAACAGCAGAAATTTCTGCTGTGAAAATTCCTGTATGGTTCGGTAAACGAGATTCACATACTGCCAAGAAACTATCTACTGATAATTGACTGAATACGGAAAACGATGAGAATCAGAGAATCATCTCTGGCTGGTAGAATGAGATCCTTTCCAACAAAAGTTGCCTGTAGCAGACTGTACTTGTAGAATCCTTCTTGTGAAAACTCAAAGTATCATCAATCACCTTTAGCACATGTAGAGGGTCTAAATGCAAAAGAAATGTCAAATTCTGAGAAAATTTCCAGAATGCGATCTATCGCAGATAGTGAATGCCTGTGAGCCCAAAAATTATCATGAAGGTCATGGAAAGGCAACATGATTGATTTAGACGCTAGGCAATAGAGAATTTTTCCAAAAATTGCCCTCAAAACGTAGAGCTTCCACGGGAGTTGGTTGAAGAAGTCCCATAGCCGTTCTGAAGCATTTGTTGATGGCTATGTTCAATTTATTAATATTATCTTTGGAAGTCCATCCATAAATAGTGATGCCATGTAAAATGGTACCAAGAGCCAGTGATTTACATATGTCTGTGTCAATATGAGGTCCTTTAGTCCTTGAGCAGATAAGGCGAAGTAGATTATTGATCTTACCCAGCCTAGATCGCAAAAGTTTAACGTGTTCATTCCACAACAAATTCTTGGAGAAGTTTATACCTAAAATTTTCATTTGAGATTTTTGTCTACATTCGTTTAAAAGTATGAAAAGTGCATTCTGAGCTGACGATATATCGAAATGATCGCTAGACACGTTAGCTCGCTTATTTTTAATTTTGAAAGTGATCAAGGAAAACGATAGTAGTTCGTTGGTTTAGTACTACCTTTTTTAATAAAATGAATGAATATAATGCAAGTTAAAGTCAGTTAGACTGAAAAGCTAACTAGTCAGCATTTGGGCGGCTGAATAAAATATTGAGGTCTGCGCAGAAAACGCTGAATACTAATAAAAGAATATTTACGCATGTCTGAAATCGACACTATTATATGGTATCGAAACATGTCAAATGTGAACCGGAATTCCCGGAAAATATTCATAAATAAATGCTTACGCATAATAAGTAGAATATTCTGGCCGAATAAAATTGCTAAAGCGGAGCTATGGAGATTGGCAAATGAAGATAGTATTAGATACCAAAAATAAGATGAAAATGGACATGAGTCACATGCTAAGAAAAAGACCAGACAGCATCAGCAAAGCAACACTAGAATGGTACCCTCAAGGATCCCGAAAAACACTTGGCACAGAACACTAGTCAATGGGATATAAAAATCATGAAGCCCTATGTTCCCAAGCGGAATCAATAAAGGAAAAAGGCGTGGAGTAAAATAATAATTCTTTAGCAGATGTTTATTTTCCGCCGGCCGTCTATTCTCAACTGCTCATCTTCAAACTTAGCCAGGATATATTAGAGGAAAAAATAAAATCTTAGGGATACTTTCATCTCACCTATAGGTTGTCTCAACAGAAGAAGAAGAACCCTACATCATGATTGTGTTTATTTTAAAAGATTACCGATGGATTGTGCGATGGGTTGCTAACATTATGAAAAAATGTATGAACTAAACAAAAATTGTCAATGTTAATGATAGATTAGTTTATCTACTCCACTGTTTATTTTATGATAAAGCAAGTACTGTTTACTCACGACTGACTTTGATTTAATTCGATGTTATTCGATTGGATGTTTGTTCTTTTTTGACTTTTAGAAATAGAAATATTCAATTCAAAATTGCCTAATGTTTGGTAAAAAATCATGAAAAGTACTATTTCATATTATTTCTTACAATGTAGCTTCTAGCTAAGCTGTGATAACATAACCCTAAATAAAAAGTTAAAATTTCACTCAAAATAAAAAAATCTTTTTTAAAATTGTCGCCAAGAGCAATATGTGTATGAAAACATAATTTTATGTTAAAAATTTTGCATAAGGTAAGTCCCAAAAAGTCAATACAAAATATTTTTTAATTTGTTTTGATACAAATATTTTTATTGTAGTTGTAAAAAAAAATATTTTTTTTTATTTTCGATAAAAATGAACTATTTCTGTATTAACGTTTATATTATCGCAGCTTGTTATCCCAGCTTAACGCATTACCGCCCTCTGTCCCCATTTGATGAGACAACAGTTCAGGGCGTTAATGGGTTAAAGAAAAACCACCGTAATATCTTGGGCATAGTTCACAACATGTTGTAAACTACTATGGGTTTTAGTGTAAAGGGTATATATTTCAGTAAAAATATTTGATAAGAATTGACATGGCTTCAAATAGACGTAGGAAGGGGGTGTTCTATTACCACCCTAGAACGTTTTTAGCCACGCCCCCAGATAGTTCAGCAGAAATGTTTTTAGTTTAATGTAAACCGATGTTAGCTCCATCTATGAAACTTCATATGCAATTGATTATTGCATACAATATGAACCGTCTCCGGGAATGCAAGGGCGGAACATCAGAAAAATCCAAAATTTAATTCTATTCTATAATACACATTCTCTCCTACAATTTGAGCCTCCTATTGCTAATAAAGCGGCAAATTTGTTCCATACTGTGTGGTCTCATTGTCGGTCCACTGATGGAACTCGGCGACCTTTGATGCATTTTTATGTTTTGAAGTATTCTATAATCGTTAGTGTTTTTCATATTAATTATTTTTTTGTTCCTCCTGTAAAATTATTAAAAATTATGTTACACACTTTTAAATTTCGGGTGACAAAACATTCATCTCCCTCTTTCCATTAGTGCTGTAAAAGTTAGACATGATTGGGTAAAAACAAAACAATCAACTGTGGAAGTCGACAGTATTTAAGTCTTAAGAAATATACTATTAGACATAAAAAACCTATTTTAGTAGTATATGTTTTGGTCTCATTAGAGCAGAAGTCACTACTTCGGGTCGTTTGGAAGGTAATTGAAAGATAGTTTGAATTTTTCAACAACATTTTGCGTCAACATCTAAGTGATAGTGACACTACTGAAGTATCACGGAAGAGGCACATTTATTCCCGATAGGTGATACTTCTTCAATAGGAAAACGATTATCCAGTGAATTATTTTCTTGTGACCCCGCGATGGAAAATGTTTGCACGGTAGCTACGAATTGTTGTACGTCTATATGCACACAATATACATAATAAATTCGTTATAGTATATAGAATTATTTCATTGAAACTCAAGATGATATTGGTTTTTAGTCATATATTTATAGTTAATAATATTTAAATCATATATTTATTTTTAATTAGATTCTTAGTCAAATTACATGAATATTATTCATCAAAAAATAGGAGGGAGATATGGTTTGGCGGGGGGGGGGGATAATGGTGCGCAACTGGGGAATACATTTTCGGATGCAATTGCAAAATACTTTTTTGAAGGCAACTAAAACCAGTCAGTTTTTTTGTAAAGAAATGAATATAAAGAAACAAAAAACTACAAATGATAAATTCATGAAATTTTCGATACATTCTCGCTCCTTTCTGACATACGATTCGAAAATTTGACCTCATGAAAACGGAAGATGGTCTTCAGTAGATCATTCAATGTGAAGTTCCTACAACAAAAACGTTTGAAGGCAGAATGAGAAAGTTCAGAACCGGAGGAGCTAAAAATGAGGGAGACACGAGACATCGTTACAAAAATAAATTACAAAATTCACACGTTCTATGGAGTAGTAAAGGAAAAAATTGAAAATGTTAACTACTGTTATCATCCATAAGACCCAAGTATAGCATACGCAATCTCGTTAGGAATTTAATATTATCTGGCTTTTGGGCTGGATCGTTTACATCTATTGGAATTGTTGATGTCACCTGTAACTGACTGTCATTAGCATTGCTGTCGTCGTTATGGGATTTATCGTCACTACTACTACAGTTAATTTCATCGTCGGTATCATTTCTTCTACAGCAACTACAACTACACACAAGTGGCGGCCATCATGAATTTGAGGACATAGCACCGCCCATGCGCCGCTTCTTTTTCTTTTTGGCAGTAAGGCTCTCCTGACCGCTATCAGTGTTTGAGGAGCACGAGTCGTCTTCGCTGTTATTGCCACCGGCATCGCTATCGGATTCCGATGATGATGAACTCGACGAAGAGGAACTCGAGTTACTGGAACTGTCTGAGGCAAATCCAGTGCTTTGATCGATATTGATATTCTCGGCAACTTTTGCCAATTCCGGTTCTTTCTCCCGCAGCACACGTAACCATTTGCGCGAAAGCTTCGGGCGTCCACGAACAGATTTGTGCCATACAACTGGGAAATTTGTGCGGCTGCAAAAATTCTGTGTAATGGCAATTGTATCGTCCAAATTTAGCACCACATGCCACCAACCACCCGGTACGAAAACAGTTTCTCCGGGCTTTTGTAATATTTCGACAGGCTCATATTCTTTTGGCCAATCCGTTTGTTTCGTACGTGGATATATGGTACTGAACCAGGTTATGGCTTCATCTTTTTGTTTGCCTCCTAAATTTGAGGGAACCTTCAACAATTCCTTCGGCGTTTGAGTGGGAAATAGGCACCAGCGTTTGTGGCCACTTATCAAAGCATTCCACGCACTTGTGCCCAATGGATCGATGTGAATTCCTGTACCTGATCTAGCCGGCCCCATTACAAACCAACGATATGGAGGGCGACGATCTTCACCACAGTATTTGAAAAGATCGTCACGGAAATACTTGGGCACCACATAATCTTCCAGCAGTTTACGGCGCCGATGATGCTCCCCAAAACTACTGTCGAAAATATACAATGGACTATCGTCACGTGTTGACTGCATGTATTCAATGTAATATTTCATTTTCATTTTTACACTGTAGCCTTCATTATCTTCACCACATTTAAACTTTTGGTTACGGTACTTTTTGGATAAGCGTGGCAGGGTCCATTTCTCCAAGGCCTGCCAACCAATTTGGCTACCTTCAATCACCACCGGCAGATAGGGTTCCTCGAATCGACGAATAAATTCGTCACAACTTATATCACGTTCATCAATTCGCTCAACATTGTCTTTGACCACACAAAAAGGTTCAAAACGTTCGGCATAACGCAACGCAGTCCAGCCTTCTTTGTCCAATTCGGGACGAGCCTTGCGCTTCACTTCACGAGTTCGCTTACGTGAGCGTTTCGGCAGCTTAAACTCTTCACTCATATTTTGTATTGCAGTGCAATCTTACGAGATTTCTTATTGTTTTTCCAATTTTCCTGATCCTATTATAAAATTCGCGACTTCCTTCTCAATGATGATTTTTTTCCACCAGCTGCTGCCGCTGCCCTAGTGCTGCGTTAAAAAATGCACGTAGGTCAAGCAGTATTGCCAACCATATGCGATTAAAACCGCCAAACGAAGTTGTCATATACCCGTTGTCAACACGTGAAGAGTTGTTAAGGGACGCTTTCACTTAAAGATAAATCATTCAGTTTGGATTTTGATTCTACTTCCAATACCCTTTTCAGACTACATGCGAAATATAGCTAAAATGAAATATGGTCGATTTACAAATGTCAGATCCCAAGCAAATGTGACATTTGTAAATCGACCCTATGTCATTTCAATCGGAAATCGATTGATTTCGTTTGCAGTCTGAAAAGGCATTCCAAAGAAAATATAAATATAATATTGTATTATTTAGTGCACCAGTACCCATGTTCTGTAACTCTCACATCGAGAAATTTCTCACATGAAACATGTGAAATGAAGCAGAAACTTTGTAATTTGACACAAAAAATTATTTCTCTCAAGCAACTGTCACCATATGTTTTTTCTCACAATACCGAAAAAATATGAGAAAAACTTTTTCCGTAAATTATTCAGTAAAGAAGTTTCAACTTCGGACTGTCAAATATACTCACATTTGAAAACGTTTGCGAGAAAGAGTATTTCACACATTTGTAAACCAAAAAATTGAAAATCCAACACAGAAAATCTATAAATGTTGTTATTTATTATTATTTTGTAAATTATTTTGATTTGATATTCCGGAACAATAAGCGCACTTCCAAATTTCTTTCCGCTTAATTCGATCACACACACTATACAATCATCAATACGGCATACATTAAATAGCACAAGAAATAAATTATTGACACTTCAAATTATCAGCAATACGGCATACATTAAATAGCACAAGAAATAAATTATTGACACTTCAAATTATCAGCAATACGGCATACATTAAATAGCACAAGAAATAAATTATTAACACTTTTTAATAGATTTTTATCTATTTCTTATTTTTTGATTGTTTACTTGAAGTTTCTTCTTTTCTTTTTTTGACATGTGGCTGCAAAGTTCCAATAAAACATTGTCGTTCTTCACATTGAAACAATTGAATTTTTTCTTTTAAACTTTCTCAATGCGAGAAGTTCTCACAAAAGTTACAGAACAGGGTTACAGGAATACCGACAGTTTTTATTTTCGGTTTCACAACGAAATAAATTATTAACACTTTTTAATAGATTTTTATCTATTTCTTATTTTTTGATTGTTTACTTGAAGTTTCTTCTTTTCTTTTTTTGACATGTGGCTGCAAAGTTCCAATAAAACATTGTCGTTCTTCACATTGAAACAATTGAATTTTTTCTTTTAAACTTTCTCAATGCGAGAAGTTCTCACAAAAGTTACAGAACAGGGTTACAGGAATACCGACAGTTTTTATTTTCGGTTTCACAACGAACCGGAAGTTGAGAGAAACTCTGCGTTTGTATACCCGAAGCTTAAATGCCATTTTAACCCATTTTGACAGTGTCCGACTTTTGTTTAACTAACAACCATCAGAACGACAAGTCGAATGAAATTCAACTCTAACGGAAAATTCAGTCCAATTTTGAAGTCGAGAACAATACTAATGCCCAGTTTTTGGTGGATATTTAAATACCTCATTAACCCATTACCCCAACTGCAAACAACTGAACAACAGTTTTCTTTGGGCAATAATGGGTTAAAGTAAATTAGTAAATTTTTTACTCAAAATAAAAAATATTTTTTCACATTGTCGCAAATTACAATATAAATATTTGTATAAAACAAAATTTCCAAAAAAATATTTTCTGTTGACTTTGTTGGACTTAGCCACGATAACAACAAATTTGACATACGCTCGTTTTCATGGAGCTCCGTTATAGTTAACCAAGAGTTATAGATGTAAATTTTCACACAAACTGACATCTATAACTCTCTGTTATTCCTAACTTTAGGTTAACGAGGCTACATGAAAACGGGGTTAAACTGGATAATTCACGCTAAGTCCAAAATTGCTAACATAAAATTATTTTTTCAAAATTTGTTTTTATATACACATTGATATCGCTTTGGCGAAAATTTGAAAAGATTTTTTTTATTTTGAGTGAAATTTTAATTTTTTATTAACGATTTTGTTATCGCAGCTTGATTTTGCAGTCTTAAAAAAACGGCCCTGCTGCCAGTGATTTAAATGTCACGTAAAGATAAATAATCACCTAAAATCTGTCCTACTATGTAGATGCGAATCTGGAATCCATTAAAAAAACAGCCCTGTTGTTAGTGATTTAAATGGGACGTAAAGATAAATAATCACCTAAAATCTGATCTACTATGTGGATGCGAATCTGGAATCTGACATTTGGAAATCGACCTTATGCCATTTCTGGCTGTAATTTGATTTCGCATGTAGTCTGAAAAGGCATGTTTATTATGCTCGATTAACAAAATCGTTAGCGTGAAAATGCTATAAAAAAGAGGATCATTAATGAGATAAAAATTACCAAAATAACGCGAAACGCCTAGTTGACAACATTGGAGATAAATTACTTCGTCATGTTGCCAGATTTCCTAGTAATGTTTTTAAACCGTAGTTGGCAAGTCTAGTATCATGTGACAGCTGGTTAAAGGAAAAATGATAGCACATCTAGGAAAAGGTAAATGCATTCCTTGTTTTTTTAATAAATATGAAACTATACGTCTATTTACAGATATATACAACGCCCAGTACCGCATTTTGGACCACAGAGTATTTATAAACGGAGAGGTTGAAGGTTTTGTCAATAACTTCGAGACGCAGCGTAACGATTCCGAAGTCGAAACTTTGTTCAGAGTAACAGAGACAGTAGGCGCCCTCAAGTACGAGCTATCCGATAAATGCATTAATTTAGGGTCCGCACATTTGGATAACATATCAAAAGAGTTGAAAGATATTCTAGGGAAAGTTGAGAATTTAGTCGACGTTTTGCAGAGCCCAAAAGAGGTAAGATGTCAAAAATGTGTGGTGCTTTATCTATTAACAGATATGTTTGATGAACAGTATCATCACGCTACTCGATATTGTCAAACATAATCGCTAGTGGATAGGCCATTTCAACAGCAGTCATTTCTTTGAAAACTAATCACAAATACATGTATTTAGGTTAGCAGTACCATATTGGAAGCGCAAGCATTAAGGTCAAAACGTAAGGAGGAATTTGAACTGGAACTGAAACATAACTATCAGCGTGTGGAGGATTCATTCGTAGTTAAGGAAGAAGAAATATCTGAGCTCTACTCAGACCTGCAACTCAAACTCAATATACTCAAGTAAATGTATTAAGATACACACTTAAAGATGAATGTCATACATACCATAAAAGACACACGTATCAGGGTGAAAGTTTCTCCTGATTTAATTAATATTCTTAAGGACAACAAATCACACTTAAGTGGAGTTCCAGAAAATATTACAAATTACTTGAAAACTGTGGGAGTGCATTTATCTGATGCGGCGGCAGCAAAAGAAACTAAATTACAAAAGTCGACAGGAATCGATGTAAAATTGTTAAATGATATTTTGGCAAATAATGAAATCAAACCTGAAGCTATTACTACACTACCCACTAAAGGAGGGACGTCATATAAAGATTCAAACAATTCAGAAGAAATATACTTGTATTTGAACGATCTGCGCTGGTTGAGCCAAGCTCTTGGGAATCTTCGCAAAAAAAACATCGTTGATGTTTATTTGAATGATCTTTTAGAAACATGTTCCCTGGAATTGCCTGAGAATTCGGTCGTTGAAAGAAATCCAGAACTTGAGGCTCGCTGTCAGAGATTGCGAGAGGAACAACAAAATCGTGAATATCGTAAAATGACGAAAAATGTTGATGCAACACTAAAACACTATCCCGAGGACACAATAGCCTATCAGAGTATGCATTCTAATAATTACTTAATTTAATTGGATTTTTAACCCATATGATTTCTTTATAGTGAAAGCTATGAACAGCCAAATAATTGCAGTTCTTCAGTTTATATTTTCGGTGGCAGCGGGATTTGCATTTGGTTTCATTGGAATTGAACTAATAATTGGCAATTTAGACTTTGGTCTGCGTCTGTTATTGGGTATAATGTTTGCATTAATTATTGCCCTTGCCGAAATTTACTTTTTGGCAAAAAAACTTAATGAATATGACAATACAGTAGACACGGCCAATAAGGCAATGGAAAATACAAAACCAGGAAAACAAGCATCTCCGGAAAAGGCGAATAAGAAAATGCATGTAGAGTAACTAAGTCATAGACGCACTAGTCAATAAAATAAATGTATGTATTTGTATACGTTACCCTAAAGTCACATAGTTGATTTGTTTACAAGTTATGTAAAGTTGCCAATAACGGTAAGTACGACCTACTGACCTACGTCTCCCGAAGAACACAAAAATTCAAAAATGAGTTTGATTGATCCTGCAAACCAAAATAGACCTCACAAAATATTAATTTACTATTAAGAGTGACCAAAAACACAGATTTTTTTAATTAGTAAAAACATGGATGGGTGGATCGAAAAGAAACTAATAATAATAAATAAAAAACGTGGACGTTTCTTTTGGCGAGAAAAAACAATTGACCGATCTAATATTATAATAAGCTTGATACTCCACATCTGATGTCTGCGACTTTGAAGGCGTTAGAGATGAGATTTTCAGCTATTTTTAAAATAAAATATCTTTTGGTGAGCAATTTTCTATAAAGTGAATATTTTTGCGGTAAGTTAGTGAGGAGATGGACATTTATAGATAGTAAGTATAAGGACACTTTACATTTCGTTATCAGACGTCAAACATTGCATTGTATGCATTTCAAAGTCTTCAGAATCGATCTATGTCTCAGTCTCGCAAAGACTAGCCTTTTAAATATTCCAGCAAATTTTAGTGTAGTTCAATTCACGCAATTGCCGATGTTTTATTGGAGGTATAGACTCCTGTGTCTTATAGCTATCTCACAATAATTGAGTAATTTTGGATCGTTCGCCTCTGACGAACGAAAATAAGTTACAGAAAAAGGCCCTTAAATTATTTTATGAATACTCCAAAAAAACTTCAGCTATATCCAAACAGTACTTGATAAGTCGACTGACTTACCACGTTTTCAAGTTCCTTACGTTGTTAGATTCTACTGTCTTTAATTTATATTCTCCCAAAACTTTGGTAATTGTCAAAAATGGCGTTTAAAAAAAACGGGAAAGGCGAAGGAAGAAAAATCACTCTACGTATATTGCTAAAAATTGCAATTAGCAAATTTGGTTTCTTGCTACTTCTGCAAAATTTTGAAAATTTACGCTACACTCTTTTGCATTTCTGATATGTGTATTATAACTTAATTTTTACAACGAGATTTTGTTCCAATAAGAAAAACATGGATTCCATTCCACTTGTGGGATTCAGAAAATAAACATCTGACTGACTTAGTTCCCAAGAGGTACATTGTGATGCCAATAGTTCAATCGAGAACACTTTATCTTCTACACAAGATCTAGCTAAATATATTTTTGTGGTTATTTATATATATCTTTGTACTTACTTGCTTACAAACATAGATGCACTGACACGGCGTTTCCATAATATATATATATTTTAGATATTTTGAAGATATGGACATCTTCCACAAAAGGGTCCAACAAAACATTAAATCAGGCCAAACTAAGTTTTCAACTTTTTTTCCTTATTACGATTATTTTAATTTTCATTAAAAGTTGATATTTTATAACGAACACTACTATTGTACTTTACTTTATTACACTTGGAAAATTTCGCGTCGTTTCCGTTTTGAACTAAACTTTGTATATTTCTATTTGAGCTTCAAAAGTACTTCTGTTTTTGGTCGCATTGTATAATTGTTTATAATTTCATTACTTTAGAACACTAAAAATACAGATTGACTTTTCCGTCCCCGGCGTCCGCGCTCAATTACCGTCAATAATTCGTTTATTTTCTTATTCTTTAGAATGGTGTTATTCAATTTTTGCGCCTTTTTGTACGAAAAAGTAAAAATTACTTTTGTTACACTGCCGACAACCCTAACGGTTTTCAATCGATTTGACGTTTATTTTCTCATAAACACAATAGGGGTATTCACTTAAACACACTAAAAGAGGAAGACTTCACATGGGCGAATTGGAACAAAACTCTAGCCAGGTAAATAAAGCATATTTGCACAAAACGCCGCTTTATAAAAAATTTTACATTTGTGGGGCAACATGAGAGCATTTAAGACGTGTTGTCTCGCAATTTTTGCAGCACATTTTTACCTAAATAGGGGGTTTAGACAACCCTATAATGGAGGTCCGTCCGACTCTTTGAAGAGTGACAGTTACAACCGATTAAGAGGGAAATTAAAGAACGACACTTTTGTTCGCCCTTAAGAGAAGAATGATTATTTCAAAATAAATAAAATTTTGCTTAAATATGAATGAACTAAGGACAGCAATGCATAGAAACGGCAAGAACACATTAGAATATTGAAACCCGAATTTGGTAAACATGTTAGTTTTTTTCCAATTTAACTAACTCGAAAATAAAAAATGACAAAAATTATCCTTTTTTTCTTTGTTTCCGGCATTCTTAATTTTGAAATTTTTATGTGATTACGAATGATTTCTCCAAAAGGCTGTGCTCTCTTAAATTCTCCATTTTTTAGATGAGTACGATTGACTTTTATGTTTTATTTTCTTTGAACTCAGGAATGGAAGATTAGTAGTTGACACTTTTCAAAGATGAAAAAAAAAACAAACGGTAAAAATCCAATGGAATTGTAGTTTGTATTTCCATACTTTTGGGTTTGAAATAATATGAAAAAGGCCTAACTTTCACATACAGCCTTAAATTATTTAATTTGTTCAGCTTCGAAAGACATTTACATTGCAATATATTTTTTATTATATATATATATATATCGTTGTATTTTCTTACAACCTACAACATTAGTACAACTTACGAATTTCCTAAATATGTATGGGAATCCTAATGTCCAGTTTTCCAATAATTAAGGCCCTGGACAATCTTTCCATCTAAAGATTTCTATAACGGTTTTCATGCGAAGAAACCGAGCATGGAAGATAGGTTGACATTTGTAAATCGACCTTGATTGACTTCGTATTCAGTCTGAAAATACCGCAAGACTTTCTCATACAAATTTGATACTAACAATCGCACTAATAGCCTTGTCACACTGCATGCGAAATGTAGCTGAAATGACTTAAGGTCGACTTACAAATGCCACATCCCATACAAATTTGACATTTGAAAATCGACCTTATGTCATTTCTGCTAGATTTCGCATGTAGTGTGCGCCTTTCAGAGTGCATTTGAAATTCAATCGATTTCAGCTTGAAATGATTTAAGGACGATTTTTAACTGTCAAACTTGTATTGGATCTGACATTTGTAAATTGACCTTATGTTATTTCTGTTAAATTTCGCATGCAGTCTGAAAAGTCTATATATTCGTCTCATTCTCCGCAGAAGCCGACCGTGCTGATTTAGGTTGGACCTTAACTAAGTTTGTTAATTAGACGATTTTTATTACCAGGTGTTGGCAACATTTTCAAATTTGCGTATAATTTTTCGCTATATTTATTCTCAGTGCTCAATTCTTAGGAGTAGAATTGAATTCCGTCGATTGCGCAACCTCGTTAAACTTGAAGAGAAACTTAGTCTAGGCACAATAAATATGGTAAGTGTGTCCAAAATCCAAACGTCTGGAATAGGGCGTTCAAAAAGGAGGATCTTGAGGTGTGGTCTTTTGGACGACCTTATCCAAGGAAAATATTTACATAAAACAGAAGTAACAACGCATCACACCATTTTTGGTTTTGCTGTTTTCTAGCCGATTCAACGTATAATTTATGCGTTTGGTCATCGTACCATGCCATTGTTGGCCAATCCTAATACAACACAAGCAATACGCAATATGTCCACATCGGTTCTAGCCACGGAATCATCCGATAAAGGTAAGTGGTACCTTGAACTCTACATTTTTTGTACTTTAACAACATTTGTCACCAATCTGCAGGAATGATTATTTTAAACAGACCAAAAGCTTTGAATGCTATAAACTTGGAAATGGTTCGCAAGATATTTAAACATTTGAAAAAATGTGAAAAAACCAAGTCGATAATGATCATCAAGGGCACCGGAGATAAGAGTTTCTGCGCTGGTGGTGATGTTCGCGCTGTTGTCGAGGCTGGTCCTACAGAGGAATCGAAAAATTTCTTCCGTGAAGAATACGCCACAAATGCTCTAATTGGCAATTATAAAATTCCTTACCTAGCTCTTATCGATGGCATAACTATGGGTGGAGGTGTTGGCTTGTCAGTTCATGGAAAGTATCGTGTTGCAACCGAACGCACTCTCTTCGCAATGCCGGAGACAGCCATTGGCCTTTTCCCAGATGTTGGTGGCTCTTATTTCCTTCCTCGTTTGCAAGGTAAGCTGGGTCTGTACTTGGGTCTTACTGGTTATCGTCTCAAAGGCGAAGATGTCCTCAAGGCCGGCATAGCCACACATTTTTGTGAAAGCTCTAAATTGAGCGAATTGGAGGCGGCTCTACTTAATTGTCCCGATGCTGATGAGGTGCCAGATATTTTGTCCAAATTTAATATGCCCTCACCCAAACCGTTTGTGTTGACACCGATGTTGGAAAAGATAAATACATGTTTTGGAGCTGAAAGTGTAGAGGAAATTGTGGAGAATCTCAGTAAAGACGGCAGCGAATGGGCAACAAAAACTTTACAGGTGAGTGGACTAACATCATATGTATATACATATATCAAAGACTCTAGGGGGTCTACGTGCTGGTATTATTGTTTATAACTGCGCGTTATCTTTCCCGGTTTATATTTATAAATAGTTGCTAGGTTTGTGTTTTTTTATTTCTCTCAAAAAAGTGGGAATCAGTGCTTCTTTCTTATCTATTTCATAAAGGTTTTGTTGCTACTTAAAATATATTATGTACTAGCCCCCTTAAAATCATACTTTAGATAACAGTGCAGGAATAAAATTTCTTCCTACAAAATGAAATCTTTGTTGTTTTTAATCTTGCTTGTTATTGTAAGATAATGTAGTCGAATATTTCAATTTGAGATTTTAACATAACATGCCATATCTAGTGGGTAGTGCCTCAATTTATTATGTATTTCAATAGAACACATCCAAAATTAAAACTCATTACATCTCTTGTATACATTTCTTTATTTCGAATATCAAATGGGAACTATTATTTACGTTCCTTATCCCGCTTAAATTATCGCAATAGAATTACACTTTATATAAACATGAGTCGTTTTCAATTTTGAAGATTTTTAACTTTCATGACGAAAGTCAGGATAAGAGCCTAGGAATTTTATATTTTGTAGATGCATTAAAATTTATTTTACTTTAATTACATGTATATTTTGAACATTATATTTTCAAACTTTATTGCAACAATATAACATTTCTTGTATCTTATCGTTTTCAGACTATGGGTAAAATGTCACCAACTTCGTTGAAAGTGACTTTCCGGCAGCTAGAACTTGGCGCTAAGCTATCTTTGCCTCAGTGCCTTAACATGGAGTACCGTATGGTAGTACGCCACTTGGAAAATAGCGATTTCAAAGAAGGCGTTCGTGCCCTACTCATTGACAAGGACCAGAAGCCCCAATGGAATCCTAATACACTTGAAGCCGTCACAGAAGAACGCATTGCATCATTCTTTGCCAAACTACAAGACACCGAAGAACTTAAATTGTAAATGGAATATATCTGTTTGTTCTTGCTTGTTATGTTAAGCTGTTGCTGGTTTTGCTAAGCAGCCTACATTTTGAAAGTTTAAGGCATGCACTTACATTCCATGTCCCGCCGCATGACTTTAAAAGCTAGATTTTCAAAAGGATTTTTCTTCAATTATAGTGTGCCTTAATCGAAATGCCGAAATCTTTCTTACATTTGTTGATTTGTTTCGAATCGTTTATATTTCTACTAACTAATTTTGCAACATTAGATTGTCTGTTTTCGCTAATGATTTAATGTATATTATTTTTTCTACAGAGGAGCCTAAATTCAAATTCCAAAATGCTAAAGGGGAGAGACAGAGAGTAATACTAAGAAAAAGTTTTGACTTGTAGCTATGTACCAGGATATTAAAAGCATTTATTAACACATATGGAAATCAGACAATATTACACACAAGTGCCAATTAAATACAAACTTGTTTAAATAAAAAGTGTACAATAGAATTTTAATAACAACTAATGTGTTTTCATTTCTTTAGTTATCTTAATTATATGTATATGTATGTATGTATAACTAATTATTGCATCACCGATTAAATATTTACCGAATATCTTGCTAATCATTTATTTGGCCTTTATACTTTCTTCTACAATGGTATTCAAGTCCATTAGTTTAGCTACATCAGTTGGCATAAAACCCAATTTGGATAGTTCATCGGTCCAAGACGAAACATCAACACGCAATTGCAGGCGTATTTTGTCATCATCAGACATGGAGCTTGAAGCTGATGCTGTTGCTGACTGCTGGCCTGTACCTTTTAGACTTTTCAAGCGCCTTAACGATTCTTCGGTCTTTTGGACTGATGTCAATACTTCTTTGACGGCGTCTAAATAACTGGAATTAAAAAATATGGAAATGAAGTTATTTATTTTATTATATTGTCAATGGGAGCTTTTCTGCTCAGATCGAAAGAAATACATTTTCTTCACATTACTTACTCTGCAGTGATTTTGGTTAGCACGTGCTCCAATATGTTGTGAGCTATTTCCCTATTCAATGTTTCGCCGAATTCTTCATTGAATGTCTTCAGCGGTTTCAACATTTGATCCACGTAAGTGGAACAACGTCTTGGCACCTCACGATTTGTTTTGCGATATAGACGAGGCAAATCATTCACTTGTCGAACATTTTCGGGACCACATTCTAGAACCAAGTTATCAATAAGAGCTTGCTGGATGGCAAGCAGGCTGCTGGAAAAGGTTTTCTTGACGTCATCAAATGATTTTGCCACTGAATTTTTAACCAGTTCTAAATGGTTTTGCTGCAATTTCAGCAAAGATGTTGGCTTAAGGTTGCCTAAAACCACATTATGTTCTTGATCGGTTAACATATTTAACAATTTGTTAATATCGGAATGTAAGGCAGCTAAAAAAATCGTCTTTTTAACCTTAAGTGTAGACAGGGAGTTTTTGGCGGTGATTAAACGCAACACACCGTTAATCCAGTGAGATAAACGAAGTAATATTTGTATGTGCAGCTTATAAAACTTTGGGAAAAGTTCAGGCAAAAATACTCCCTCTGACCAACAAGTTTCTGTAGCCTGTACAGCTTTAGTAAATGTTTTCAATTGAAAGTATTCCGCGGAGGCATTCAACGTGTCCTCACCTAAGAGTGGTTCCAAAATGGCTTCAAACTTGCCAGCTATTTCCTAAATTAAAAAAAAAAACACATTTAGTATTATTACGCTGAAACTATAGATCGTTATGTACTTGCCTGAAAACATATCTGAAAATAAACCGGCAGATTCCAACGAGCTTGGAAGCTTTTGGTTTGCTTATTCTGCCTAAATAGCTCAATGGAATTCTCATTGGCTAACAATTGCTCAATTTTACTTAGGAAATCGCGTGTACATTTATACTTAGCATAAAATACTTCGGAATTTCCTGGAGCAAATATCGACGACATATGGTTCTCCAGTCGCATCTCAACATCAGCCCAGAAACTGTTCACCACAAAATTAAAACCACGTAACTTGTCTGTATACTGGGTTAGACGAAGTAAATCCGTCATGTGCAAAGATATAAAATTCAGAACTTTACTATAGATACCCGCCAAACCTTGCGGTGTCTGCTGAAGACTGTGTTCCGATATAATATCCGACATATATGGGGCGACTATATCTTCTCTAAAGGCCATCTCAGCTACCGAGCAGGCATCAAGCGTTATGTATATTCGCAGACAACGTTCCAATGATTCGGAACAGGTGGCACTGGCCGATTTGACAGATTCACTGAGAAAAGTGCGAAGTTTCTTGTGTACCTCCGACTCTAATTTGCGTATACCTTGTAGCGCTTCCGCATTCAAATACTCGGAACAAAATTTCTCATTAAATTTCAGCTGTACCAAATCCAAAGCAGCTCTTTCCAAATCGACAGTCTTAATTTCACTGCCGTCTCCTAGTTGATTTGCCAGCAAGTCTTCCAATTTCTGACTTGTTTCAAACACCTTCTTTAGGCTTTGTAAATTTCGCCTCATATTCCTCAACTCACGCTTAGCTTCCAACTTGTCACGAATATCTGTGATGTTTTCATCTATCATCTCCTGAATGCCTTGGATTTCTTCTCGAAATTGTTCCAAAGGCGTTTGGATTGTGTCAATTGACTGATCTAGTCCCACCAAATTGGCCGAAAGACTAACAAAATCCGCGTAGTCCTCGTTGATTAAATCTATCATAGAAGCCCGTAAACTTTTCAGGTACAAACCCAAATTATCACGCAGCAACTCCAAACTAGGCACATTGCGATTCTTGTGCAGAAACTCGTCCACGGAGAAGTTTGACTGACAAAAGAGCATTTAATAATTTTCAGTACACAATGTGTGGACAAACATTGTACGTGTATTTACCTTTAGAAATTCATTTTTATCAAAACACAGTTTTTCCCCGCTGGTCTCCCTTGTAGAACTTTTACCGGCCTCAATCATCTTGCCCTGCCCAAGAGATCAGGAAGTAGGTAATCTGGAATAACAAAACAAAATTTAGTCTACTTGGCGTTTTTAAACAGCTGTTCGAGGTTTGTCAGCGTTCAACCTAATAAAAAGCGACAGCGACAATGAAAACATTAGAATGAATTCAAAGCCGGTTAAAATTAAACGTCGTTATCGACAAAAAACTTAATCGGCGGCTGAATGATATTGCAAGACATTGGATTGGATCGTAATTTACAAGTGCCTGTTTAATTTCGAAGAACTGTTTTCGCGAACACAACGCTTTTAAATTTTGGTGCAGCGTTTTTCTCATCTTCCGATTTGTGGTGAGTGTATTAAAAAAAGAAAAACGCAGCGCTGTAGTGCCCGCGGCTTAACAATTCATAACAAACTTTTAATTGTTGATCAGATGGCAACAGAATGTTGGCCCATGCGCTCCGGCTTTCTCGAGCAAGGACAGAAACTTTTACAAAATTTTCGTCAAAGCTCGCGAACGCCAATTTCGTCAAGGCTCGCGAACGCCTATTTATTATTATTGTTGTTTGTGTGATTTTTATACCCTTGTAATATCCAAAAGGAAGAGAGGTTGAAAGCTTAGGGCTGTAACACCAAACAAAAAAACGAGTTAGTGCTAATAGCCTTTTCAGACATATTAAGGCTGTTTTCCTTTAAGCCGCGGTATTATGCTGCGATAACAAAAACGTTAATAAAAATTTAATTTTTTGCTCAAAATAAAAAATTATTTTTTCACATTGTCGCCAACTACAATATAAACATACATACATATGGGCATCTCTCCGGACGCGACATTCTCACACCTTAAACTACTCCAAAAACAAGAAAGAAACTGAAAAAGTCGATCGGCCTTTATAGTGTTCTAAAGCACTTAAAGAGTACTACATTTTAAAAATATATCGTCAGGATTTAATACAAAATTATAAACAATTTTACACGGAAACGGACGCGACAAAAAACAGAAGTACTTTTGAGAACTCTGTTTTTCCATATATACATGTAAATGAAGGTCGGAGAATATATTTTGTTCGTAGTTTTATGAAATATGAGAATTATTTCTTAGATTTTTTTAATCAGGTACAGCAGAAATACGGACGGGACAAAACGGAAGCGACAAAAATTTCCACTCGTAATTTTCTTTACAACACTTCAACTTTTAATAAAAATAAAGGAGAATAAGTTAACTTCAAGTTTCATAATAAAAAGTTGTCGAAATAAGGAAAAAATAAAGTTAAAAGCTATTAGTGTGGTTTGATTTCATTTTTTTGGTAGATGCCCATTTGTATCAAAACAAATTTTTAAAAAAATATTTTGTGTTGATTTTTTTGGACATAGCCTCGATAGCCATAATTTTGACTTACATTGAATAATTATAAATATAAACATACATATGAATCAAAACAAATTTTCAAAATAAATATTTTGTGTTGACTTTTTTGGACTTAGCCTCGATAACCATAATTTTGACTTACACTGGATAAATATCCAGGCTAAGTCCAAAATTTTTAACACAAAATTATTTCTTCAAAATTTGTTTTCACACACACACTGATATTGCTATTGGCGACTATTTCAAAAAAGATTTTTTTTTATTTTGAATGAAATTTGAATTTTTTATTTGGGTTTTTGTTATTGCAGCTTAGTTATCCAGTCTTAAAGAACAGCCATATTTTCGATAAGCAAATGTCAGATTCCATACAAATTTGACATTTGTAAATCGATCTTGAGCTGAAATTGACAAATCTTACCAGAAATAAAGTATTTTACATATGTATAGCGGGGAAAAAGTCAACATACGACCCCAATTTCGGCTCCCGGACGAGTTCAGAAGCATTATTAAAAAATGTAATGATGCAGTTTTGTTTGAAATCTCTTTTCATTACCACGTAGCACTAAACTCCGTATATAACCACTAACTTAGAAAAATATTCACGAAAAACTAAAAAAACGTTGACAAAAGTCTACATACGACCAAAATGTCATGCTTCATTTTCTTGATTTCTGCAGGATAATAGGGGGAAAATAACCATATTTTGGTGCCACGTTTTAGACTACGTAGCTTGTTAGTTGGACAGATGAAAGTAGTATATTTCATATGGCAAAATATCAATATTAGCAAATGTTCGAAAATTAGTTGTAAACCGCGGTATTGAGAACAAATATTTAGATGAAATACCTAATATATGGAAATTATGTAAATCAACCGTTAAAACTCTTTTTCAAAAGACAAATACTATAGAAAATAAAGCCCGACGTGACTACTCAAGGAAGTTAAATAGGAGAGATGTTAGCTTTAATCTAAAAGAAATTGACAAACAATCGAAAGAGAATTTCAGAGTGCTGGCCATTATTATTTTACGATTGCGCATCCAAGAAAATGTCAAAGGGCTGTAAATAATAATAGTTTCGACATAAGAAATAGGGTGAGGTGACGAACCTCAAAGTACGTAATCACAAATGAAGTGAAATTAAGTGTTTGACATTTTAACAACTTATGTATAGTCCTTCGTCATGTATTTATTTTCATCTCTCTTTTCGTAAAATAAACTTTCCCAAGCTATATGTTTTCAGTCATTTAGTAAATTCAATGAAAAACAACATTTGTTTCATATCATTTAAAACTAACTTAAAGATAAGAAATAACCCAAAATATAAACAGAACCTTTATATTAATGTAGATAAATTTTATAAGTGAAATTAAAATCCGAATTTTTTGAAACTTGGTTCCAGTTTAGCAGATGGCTATTTATCAATTAGTAATATAAAGGGTGATTTTTTAAGAGCTTGATAACTTTTTTTAAAAAAAAAACGCATAAAATTTGCAAAATCTCATCGGTTCTTTATTTGAAACGTTAGATTGGTCCATGACATTTACTTTTTGAAGATAATTTCATTTAAATGTTGACCGCGGCTGTGTCTTAGGTGGTCCATCCGCTTAGTCCAATTTTGGCATTTCCACGTTTTTGAGTAACAGAGACCCAATTGGTGCGAACGGCGACGAATCGAAAATTGGTGGTCATCATTAACACTGGCCGATACAGCTGCGATATTTTCTTCAGTTCGCACTCTACGTAAGCGTGTTGGTGGTTTAATGTCCAACAATGTAAATTTGGTGCGAAATTTAGTCACAATAGCCCGAATAGCCGCTTCAGTGGGTCGATTAAACTGACCATAAAATGGAAGCGCGCAATGAACTTTCTTAACAGAGCACGCATTTTGATAATAAAATTCAATAATTTGCAAGCGTTGTTCGTTTGTAAGACGATTCATGATGAAATGTCAAAGCATACTGAGCATCTTTCTCTTTGACACCATGTCTGAAATCCCACGTGATCTGTCAAATACTAATGCATGAAAATCCTAACCTCAAAAAAATCACTCTGTATTTGCTGACTTATTCAAATAACGACCTATTCAAATAAAATTATTGACCAGTAAATTTCATATGCCTTTAATAATGTTGAAGCTTTGCCAAAAAATGCTTCAATTATAAGTAGATGTACGATTTTGAAAAAAGAGACAATTTAAAGAACTTAGTCCCATAACATAAATAATATTTTAGAACTTACAATTGTGCCAGTTAGAATGATAGTGGTCTAAGTCATACTTTATCCATTCTGAGATATGAGATTACGTTTGAGTCAATAAAAAAATATTTTTCCACCGAAGCACAACATTTTTTTTCTTAGAATATCGTACTACTTTTATAAAAAAATATCGACAAAGTTGGAACATCTAAGGGAACCACTACTTTCAGAGGGTGCACTTACTTAGACTTAGTTTCATTCTTCTCAAAATTGACAAAATAGTAGAAATAAAATTTTTAATTTTTTCGCAAAAGTAATATTTCCTTACAAAAATGAAAGAAAACACAAAATATATTTTTTTTCCAAAAAAAAAATTAAAAAAATATTTATAGGTTGTTCGTCTAGAAACTTTATATTGAAATTATTATTTATTTATTACAAATGTCAAAAATAAAAGTTCTTAATCAGATTTCTGATCAAAGTAAAGAGAAAAAATGGCAAATCTATTTTTTTGGATTTTTGACTTAGACCACTATCATTCTAACTGGCCCAATTGTAAATGGTGGTTTTAAAGATCGACTTTTGCTCAGACTTTAGCAAGGCTGTTGATCAACTCGTAAACTTCTGCTGAAAATTAGAGATTACGAGCTTCTGCAACTTTGCTATTCAAAGATGAGAAATTGAGATGCTAACTTAATTTTGGATTGTGGAGGAATAGAACGAAAAAATCAGACAAAATTGATCTTGGATCCATACAGAAATAAATTTTTATAGAAATCGAAAGAAGTAGGTTCAAAAAAGAAGTGCACAGTTTTCAAATTGTCTCCAATGGATTTTTTAATGTGTTGTAAAATAATATATTTACCCTACATAAATTAAAAAGTTCTCTAAATCTGCAGAAAATTGCACAACAATTACCAGAAACATTTTGGAATCTGTTGTCTGAATACTGTTTGTTATAAACAAAAGTTCGTGTCGGTAATCTGTGTACGCTATAATCTTACACTACTGTATTATTAGACATATGTCTCAATTATAAACGATTTTTAATTATGGGCGCCAATAACTATAACCAAATGAGTTATAGCATATGATAGTCGGCCATAAATTCAATCAATAACTTAATTCAAATATACTTACCGTGTTTGGCGAACTATAATTAAAAATGCATATTTTAAAAAATCATTTTACTTAGTACATTTGAATAAAATTTTAAATAAAACAACATACTATAATACATATGTACATTTAAAACAATTGCAATAACAATTACATAAGTACTTAGTTACATATACATTCGAAGAGAGTGAGAGCAAATCAGCTTTGCTTTTGCAACTTGTACGTAGGTAAGAATGGCACATGGTAGGTCCATTTCCAGCTGTGAGATAAAAAAATACAAAATTAATGTAGTAATTGTTTGGTGATTGATTTTAATACATTGAAAACACCCTATTTTGTAATTAGAATTATATAAATAGACATTTCTTACATGACGCACACATAGAGAAAAAAGTCTGCTATTAAGAGAAGGAGACACTTCTGCTATTATAGCAGTTTTTCTGCCGTAACAACAGTTTTTCTGTCATAACAACAGTTTTTCTGCAATCTTGCATCAGCATTCAAACAGAGTTCACAGTCTGGTGAAAATTGCTGCTGTTAATTAAAATACGGTAATAAGCGTCCATAATTTAAAAACGGTTCATATTGACGGCGAAAACGAGTTTAGCTCTAATTTCCTGTTTTATTCGCTTGGGGCAGTATGCGCATCATTAAGACAATCCCAATATTTTTCAGTAGTAATAGGTTACCTTATAATATATTTTATTCTAAAAAGTTGTCATTATGTATATTCACTGGCCATACTTTTGGCCAGTCCAGTCGCTGTCCATACAAATGGAAAAACAATTTTCAGTCATCCCACGAAAATAAATTTTGGATTGTTTAATAATGACTTGCAAAATATTTCGTTTCTAGATCAAGCCGTCTGTGAGCTAAACGCTCTAGAAAATACCCCGTGTTTTTCATATTTTTCCCGTATAATTTTTTTGTGCAGCGTTTTTGTCAAAATTTGTTCTGAAATAATAGACCCTTGAAAGCTTTAAAATATTCTTGTCTTAGGGTAACTTTAGCCTTTAAATATAAATTGTGATTTTTGTCTTAGAGTAACTTATTGGTTGAATTATTGGACCTTTACAGTCATTATTTGTGTTTCTTTATAGTGACAACTGACAACATTTTTATATTTTTGTGTAAGTATTTTATAAAAAAATAAATAGCGGCAATATATATGTTTCGAATGCCTAATGATGCCTAAATGATGAACATATGGCACGAATAAGTATTTAAAATATTTGTTGAGGGGAAAATAAGGAAATGGTAAACTAAAAAACGCCAATTAACTTATAGTTTCATACGGTTCAAGTGTAACGATTTTTTAAATTGAATACACCGTGTCAGCCAACTTTTCAGTTAATTAATCACGGCAAATATTCAAGTATAAACTTACCGCTTCAGTGTTTCCATGCCATAGGGGAAATCGTAATCAGTAGCACTGCCATCATTGACGTTATCATCTCCGAGAGGCATTTCATTAGCCCAATCGACCAGACCACGTTCCTTGGGTGTGCCTATAAATTAAAATACATACATGTAAGTAAGTCCACCATTATCTATCCAAAATCGGCATACCTGGGATAATGTTATCTAGAAAGCAGCCCAAAAGACCTCCCACCAGAATAGTTGTGCCCAAGAGAACGGTTAGTGTAGAATCCACTGTCTTATTGCCCGTCTCAATAGCTGTCGGATGCTCTTGAATCCATTTGCACAAAACCATGGGAAAGAATATCGACAAACCCAGAATGTAGAGATTTCGGGCCGAACGCAGGTCCACATATTGTAATGTTGACAGGCCGAATGCAACAATCATGCCAAACATGACACAGAATATACCGCCTACTACAGAGTCTGGGATTAGTATGAAAACAGCTCCGAATTTTCCAATTACACCCTGTAGGATCATTATAAAGGCTGCCCATTGTATGACACGACGTGAACCGATCTGCAAAATACCGAAAAAAAAAGTTACCGAATATTTAATAAAATTAAAAAAAAAAAGTAAAAACGACCGGGCCGAGTTTTATATACCCTCCACCATGGATTGCATTCCACAGAGGCTGTCGATTTTCGTAGAAGTACAGTAACATTACAATTACAAAAAATAAAAATATTGAAAAAATAATTTTATAAATAAATATAAATTTTAATTATTTTAAACCATGCCTATAAATATTGAAGTAATACTTCAAGTCAATTCAAAAAGCAGATATAAAACAAAAAATTCAGAAAAAGCTTAAATAACATAAATATTGATAGATAGTGCGTGCTATAGTTGCTTGTATTTCCATCTTATTTTAATTCCAAAAGTACACATTTTGAAAATCCATTTTCTCTCACGTACACAGTGCAAGATAACCTAACTTCATGATTCAACCAATTATTGCCGTAAAAGTACGAATTTGGAAAAATATTTTTATTTCGCGTGTCTATACAGTCAGAGGAATGTACACAGAATTCCACAATACCCCTTTTTCATTTTAACCCCGAAAAATCCCATTATTTTAGTTGTCTACGGGAAATATATACACCGAATTTCATCATTGTAGCTGTAGTCGTTTAATTGGTATCATTTTTATACCTCTGTTCCCATTGAATCTCTTGAAAGTACGAATTTCGAAAAACCATTTTATTTTTCGTGTCTAAGCAGTCAGATGAATATATACTACGAATTTCATGACTCTAGCTGCGGTCATTTGGTCGGTACAATTTATATCCCTTTTTTCATTCTAACCCAAAAAAATACGAATTTCGAAAAATCACATTATTTTAGTTGTCTACGCAATCAGAGATATACAATATACAACGAATTTCATCATTCTAGCTGTAGTCGTTTAGTTGGTACCATTGTTATCCCTCTGTCCCCATTGTATCACTTGAAGGTACGAATTTGAAAAAAAAAATATTTTTCGTGTCTATGTAGCCAGAAGAATATATACTCCGAATTTCATGACTCTAGCTGCGGTCATTTGGTCTGTAGAATTTTTTTCCATTTTACCCACCTAAAAAAGTACGAATTTCGAAAAATCCCTTTATTTTATGTGTCTACACAATCAAACGAATTTGAACACTGAATTTCATGATTCTAGGTGCAGTCGTTTGGTTGGTACTATTTCTATACCATTTTTGCCGTAAAAGTAAAGTAAAGAGTTTGGAAAAGATCCCCTTTTATATTATGTATCTATTCAATTAGAGGAATGTACACACCGAATTTCATGTTTCTAGCTGTTGTCGTTTGATAGGTACCATTTTTATCCCTTTTTGTCCCATTTCAACTCCTACGAATAAGAATCACTTTAGGTGCACGTTTTGTTATAGGGGGAATGCACATACCATATATCGAGTAAAAACAGACATATTAAAAAAAATGCTTAAATACTATAAAAAATTAGGGGTTATTTTCAGTCTTTGTGAGGAAAAAAAATTTCGCTGTCGAAAGCAGGTCGATATTTCAAGGTGTTGCAAACGGAATGGCAAAGTAGTATTCCCCATCCTGGAGGCGGAACACACTAAACACTCTCAATGGGAGTATTTCAAAGCGTTGAGGCGACATGTCCCTATTTTTTTTAAAAAGGAAATCATTTCAACTGAAATCGATCGATTTCACATGCAGACTGACAAGTCTATGAGCCGATTAAAAGAGCGTAAATGTACAAGAGGGGAATCTCGCTCTTTGTCTGTTATTACCGGCGCACCTTTGGGCAATAACAGCGAATGTTGCTGTTAAAGCCATGCTAGCATTTTACAGCAAAATATTAAAATGGATACACACAGAAATATACACGAAAATAAAATGTATATATCTGGTTGATTGCTAAATTTTTGAAATATATTTGAATTGCATAGCAAAAACATATACAAACAGTAAAATAACGACAAACAATAGTACTTTCCAGAAGCAAATGTTATTGCTGTTCGGTGGCATAGCTCGGCCTCTCTACAAGTTAACAGACAGAGAGCGATATTTCCCCTCTTGTATATTTACGCTTTTTTAAATAAACACTCTCAATTGGAGGATTTCAAAGCGTTGAGGCGACGTGCCCTACTTTGGGCCAGTGAAGTCTTTAGTGGTAGCAGATAATTTTTCTAATTTTTTAAAAAAGAATTTTCTAAATTTCAATTTATCTTTTAATTTTCGAGTTATTGAAAGTCACCGTCATATTTAAATTTATACCCTCTTGTAGATATATTGGTGGAAATTTTGGACCTCCTAGCTTCTTTCTTTTAGTTAGAAGCGTACTTTTAACAGCCAAACATGGTTAGAACGTCTTACAATTTTATGAAGATCAAGAATAAATATATACCTTATAGCGCCCAGGCCCATATTCCAAAGTATTACTTATATAATGAAAAATGTAGTACACCCCAAGCGACGCCCCTGTTTATATATTTCACACAAATTATCCAAACATTTTGGTGCTGAAGGAGTGTGATGACTTTGTTAAATATTAATGTGTTTTAATGAAATATAAACAACTTTTTTTTCGATGTGGTAACTAGTTTCACCCGACTGAAACTTTTTACTTGTTAATAAAAAAATGTAAAATTTCTGATGGAATTGCATCATGTCGATTATAAGACACATAGTTAAATACACACAAATGTGTATACATATGCACATACAAATTTTACAAATTCTATACTTCCCAAAAACAACTCGCAATGGTTTCTCCTTAATGGTTCGATATGTCGTGTATGACAAGTAACTTGTCCCAAGACTATGCATTATTAATTGAAATACATTTAAATAGGTAAACAATTCAAAAGCTACAATTTATTGAAATATTCGTACTCGGGACACTTCAATAAATTGCAATATTTTTTTAGAATAAAGTCAGAATTAACAATGCTTAGTGATATTGATTGAATACCTTAAAAATCATGAAGATTAATCATCTGTTCTGAGAGATTCACGCTATGGCTTAATTTCATTAGTAAGTACACAAATTATTGAAACATATTTGCAATATCCGATTGCTGGAATCTCTAATCGTTTTTAAATTCGTTTAAAATCATTAACATTTGTTATTCCAATGTATTTACATAAATATACAAATCAAAGTGAAATGACTGTTTGAAAGCAGATTAGAACGATTTAAAGCCTTTTCAGACTGCATTCGAAATCTAGCTGAAATTACATAAGATCGATTTACAAACGTCAGATCCCTTGTAACACTGCATGCGAAATCTAGCTGAAATGACATAAGGTCGATTTTCAAATGCCATTTCTGTAAGGGATCTGACATTTGTAAATGGACCTCATGTCATTTTATCTAGATTTCGCATGGAGTGTGACAAGGCTATTATATCATTTCAAGCAGCATTCTGAAAAGGTTATTAACGATTTTAGGATAATTTCTTTTTCGGTTGTACCGATTGGCGAATGGGTAATATTATCTTTAGTAAAAATAACTTATACGCCACCAATATGGCGAAATTTGACACATGTTTCGTAGATTGTAGGGTTTGCATTTTGCAAATTAATTAAATGTTTGCAGTCAAAATTTGAAAGTGAAATTTAAGAGCAGACAATGCATTTATGATGTCATCAGATATTCCTTATTTTATTGGAAAATGTGGATGTTACGGAGAACGATCGTTCACATTTTCTATAGCATTGTTTAAAATGTTTTCAAACGATTGACCTCATTTATTTTGGGTGTTCCATTACACGCCCACAATGGACTTTTTCTGGGTTTTAAAATTTTTCATATGGAGTTTGACAGGCAAACCCCGGAAAAGTGAATTTTGGGTGTATATCCGAACGTATTTGTCATCGAACTGCTATATTTGACATACCAAATTAAAATCAATATGAGCTAAATTATTGTATAACATTTTTATTGTGGAAATGATGGTAAACATATACGAAGAAATATGTAAACATTTCTATCGAATTCCCGCGGGATTTCCGAACGAATTTCCCGGGACACGGGAAATTAAAAATATGTGAATTCCCGGGAATTTTCCCGCGGGAAATCCCGGGATGCAAACCCTAGTAGATTGTCATTTTTGTTTTCGCGTCCTTGGATCCATAATTTTAAATCGCGGATGTTTGGAAAATAAAAGCCGGCGGCAATTATAAATCCATTACTGATATTATAAATATTATATATTATAAATATTATATATATAAATTTATTTTAATATATCGTAATATTTCGGGAAATACATTCCCGATTTAAAATTCCCCACACATGACATTACTATATAAAAGAGTTGCGTTACTGACTGACTGGCTAATCATTGATCAGCACCCAGACAATACGGCTGAAGCCAGGGTCATGAAATTTACTCGGTAAATATGACAGAGACGCGGGCTAAGAAAGGGTTTTACGCAATTCGTAAAATGGGACAAAAACATCGAACTTTTGTAAACCTGGGTAAACGACCGTAGCTAGAAACATGAAATTCGGTGCGTGCCTTGCACTCACCATTCAGACGAGCTACAAAAAGAGATTTTTTCGAAATTTGTTCATTTAAGGCAGGAAAGAGACAAAAAGGAATAAAAATGATACCAATTTAAGTAATGCAGCTATATTCGAGAAAATTGATATTTACATTTCTCCGACAACGTAAACTTGCAACATAAATGGGGTTTTCGAAATTTGTACTTCTAAGGGGTTAGCGGGACAAAAAGGGATAAAAATGGCATTACAGCTAGAATCGTGTAATACTTCAACTAAAGTATTGCAGACATAGTCGTGAAATTTGGAGTGTAAATTCCTCTGACAAGTTAGAAGCGCAATCTAAATGGATTTTTCGAAATGTGTACTTTTAAGGGGTGAGTAGGACAAAAAGGGATAAAAATAGTTCCAACTAAAGTATTGAAGCTATGATCGTGAAATTCGACGTATCATTACCCCGACAACGTAGACGCGCAAGATAAATAGATTTTTTGGAATTTGTACTTTTAAGGACAAAAAGGGATTCAAATGGTACCAACTAAAGTATAGCAGCTAGAATTGTGAAATGTGGCACGTAAATTCCTCTCACCGCATAGAAGCGAAATACAAAGGCATTTTCGCACTTTTAAGGGGCGAACTGGATAAAAATGGTACCAACTAGGTTATTACAGCTAGAATCGTTAATTTTTGTATATAAATTCCTCTGACCACGTAGAAGTGTAGTAAAATTGGAGTTTTCGAAATTTGTACTTTTAAGGGGAGCGCGAGAGAAAAAGGGATACAAATGGTGTGCAGAACTTTTATTACGTAAACACGGAACATAAATGGATATTTATATATATATATAATTGTACTTATAAGGAGGATGTAGGACGTGGTACAAAATAATGTACATGCTTGTAGGAGCACATGTTATCTATAGTGATTTTTCAAAATGTGTACTTTTTGAGAAAGAGGTGCAAAAAGTTATAAAATGGCCGGCTGCATCTAGAAACATGAGATGGAGGATATAAAAGGCTCTACGGTTCCAATTTTTTGTTCGAAACTGGATGGAAAATGATAAAAATGATACATACGAAGGGAGATCAATTCGACAAGAACACTCCTTTAACTTTGTATGAGTGTTATCTAATAGGAGGTTTCCAAATTACTATTTTTGATTTATCTATATCCACCAAAAGAAAATTCAATAAATATCCCAAAACAGAGGTGGATAAAACTGTTAACAAATACATATATTGTAATACTGTATCTAGGAAATACTAGGAATATGTTATGTATAGAATTTGGAATGCTTCGGATATTGTCAGTTCCTGAAAAACGTTTAAAATGAATACATTTAAATAAACTTTTCTCTTATACAAAAACCTAAAGTCGGCCTCCAATTACTATAAAGTATTAAATAAATACTTTTCGCCAGTTTTCTGATGTTAATTTGTTTGACCAATTAGTGCTGCAATAAATGTTTATCGGTGTAATCAATACGGTTTGACCGATTAGAATTGTTAACTTTTACTTTTGTCACGCAAAATGCCATAGCGTCATACATAATTACTCAAATAAAAAACTAATCATTAATAGATTTGGCTTATCTTACCTTTGTGACACCTATGGCTCCGACATTTTCTCCAAACGTGTTTGTACCATTACCGGCGCCCCAGAGACCGGCCAAAACAGTGCCCAAACCCTCAGTGCCAATACCGCGATTGATAGCATGCAGTGGTGGTGACTGTGCACCTATTGAGTAGAAACGACATAAAGGATGATATAGTTGTAAATAAAAGATTTGTAGTCATATCAAATTAAAAAAACAATTTCCTATGCCCTCGCCATACATATCATTTGCAATTTGGTGTAAATTAAGACCATTTGAACTCTATCCGTTCCATGAGCTTTTAATCTGCTTGAGTCCTGTCATCTGTGAGTCTATCTAGATACCTAGATCATCGATTACTTTCGAAATGTGCTGATGTATATCTTCAAATTTAGTACGTGTTACTACAGGGTGGCTGATTAATGTTGTTACACTGAGTAACTCAAGTAACTTTTTGTAATGCATATAAATTAGTTTATCTTTGTTCATTTGAAAACAAATACATATTAATTAATTATTTTTAATAGATTTTAAAAATAATAGAATTTAAATGACCTCGAAGAGCCGTGACACATGTGCGGCATTCATTATTCATTACTGCCTGGAGAGTTGCACCCATTGTTGTTGAATTCATCTACATTTATTGGTTTGTTAACATTCCTTCAAGAGAGAAAAATCAGATGCCGTAAGGTTAGTAGACTTTGGAAGTCAAGTCATATTTGGACTTTCAGCTTATTTGGTAATTTTCTCTACAATTCTGTTATTACGGGACTAGATATGTGAGAAACTACCAAAACAAGTAATTACATTGGGTAATGACATTTGATTAGGTTAATCACGATTATTTTCAACTAATAAATAACGACCTTTATAAGTAGCTATTGGTAATAATAGTTTTTATTACTCAAAATAAAAAACTCATATACAGTAGACTGGGTCGCGGTCCATTTTTTTGGTGAACCTCTTTTGTGTGTGACCATATGGTCACACTAGCACCATTCGGGTTAAGAAACTCTTTGAAGCACTTTAAATAAAAATTTGTATTCTTGTCTTAGAATAATTTATTGGTCGAATTATTGGAGATTTATAGTAATTTTGTAATTTTTACAGTAATTTTTTGCGTTTTTTCACAGTGCGACAGTCAGTACCTTTCCAATGATGCCTAAATGATGAACATCGGAAGGAAATTGACGCCGCAGCACTCATTTTTGTAAAAAAAAATTGAAAATTTTGGCTCTGAAAATCCATCTCCTGTATTAAATTATTTTACAAATATGGAGTCAGTGACGTCATTTTTCGTCCGATATTCATCGTTTAGACATCATTTGCAAGGCATAGATTCATTCTATTTATTTCTCATAGCACCTCTTACAAAACGTTTCCAAGAAATATGAGTTTTTAGCTGTCACCGTGAAAAACCACAAAAAATCAATATAAACTCCCAATAATACTACCAATGAGTTATTCTAAGACAAGCATACAATTCTTCTCGTGTGTAATCGCAATTCACGAAAAATTTACACAGAGCAGTTGTTGCATTGCACTGGGCTGTAATTTATTTTCATGACCCATCCTAATATACAGCCTTCAAAATGATCCAAAAATGACGTATAATTTATGACGTATAAATTATGAGTGGAGTCAATGGGGCTCCAGAAATCATCATATTACATATTTTTACTTATTTTTCTGATGTTTGTGATATTTGTAGTAGTGGACGTAAGTAGTTATTCTTTAGCTTCTTAGTATATCTCCGAGGAAGTTTTTTCTCCCAGTGAGATCCCCATATCAAAGTAGCATTCAGCATCCTTTCGACAGCAACATTCATCAGCCACCCTGTGATTTCCTGAAACTTAGTTTAATTTCGGAGTTAGTGAATGGCTCAAACTAAATCAAATCCATGTTCGAACTTAAGCTAAGTTTGATGGTAATATAAACATGGAAAAATGGAAGGACATTTACTCAGAAAATAGCATTCCTAAATCTGAGTAAAATCCATACTACAATTTAGTTCAACAATTTTACTCCAGAGCAGTAAAAATTTCCTTAAAAGTAGGAAAATTAACTAAGTATGAGTAAAGTTTCCTTCTTTCAAAGCCATAGTTCATAGTTCAGTTACTAGAAATAAAAACATTTCTTTGGATCTAATAAAAAATTCTTACTATTGACTAAATTTATACTTGTATGGAAGAATCTTATATATATATCCTTTATTTGTCTCATAAATATAAGTACCTACAGTGAAGAAACTTTCCAAGGTTTTAAATAAGAAATATATTAAGATTTTTTGGATGGAAAAAATTCCATTTAGGAAATTTTAACTAAAAAATGTGTTTTTCTTAAAATTAAGTTAATGTGTTTACTGAAATTTATGCCGAGTTCCTCATACATTGACTAAATTAATGAACTTATAAAAAATTACCTCAAAAATTAATATTCTTGAATATTAATCTCAGAAGCAATTCTCGTTCATTTGCAGAGACTTATTTTTTAAATAATTCAAGTATTTTTTCTAAACAACCACTGCAAAGGTGTCTATTTTGGCTTCGCAGCAATCATGGAGTAATCATGGATAGGTTTCATGAAACTTTTGAGAAATATTTCATGTTGTCATTTTTTTGTATTAGTTTTACATACTCTGAAGCAAAATCATTTATTTGAATTATTTTTGGTTAAATTGGACTTATTTTAAGTTCACTTTTATCCTCGTATCGAGTAACATTTTCCTCACTTTAAGTAAAAATTTACTTGATTTGAGGAAAAAATCAGAAAAATTATCCTCAGTTTAAGAAACCTTTTCTTGATTTGAGTAAAAATTTACCTATTTTCAGCAAAATTTAATTTAGAATTAGTAAAAATTTACTTAGTTTGAGTAACAATTTACTTATTTTTAGGAAATGTTTACTGAAATTTTGTAAAAAATCACTTGGTTTTAGGAAAAATTTACTTAGATTTAGGAAAGTTTTAGCAAAATTGTAAGATTTAGTAAAAATGTACTTGGTTTGAGGAAAATTGAACTAGAATCAAGTTCAAAGCATGTACTACTTTCAAGGAATAGATTGAACTTGATATGAGGAAATATTGCTTAAGCGCTATACGAAGTTCAATTTTCCTAAATTTTAGTTCATTTTAACTCATTATAGGGTTGACTTTTTTCTGAGTGCGTCTTATACGGCTTTAAAATCATGAAAAGTACGTCATGCGTTACCCTTTTTGTCCGTAGACAAAAATTAAACTATTGTCAGACTATGACAATAGTTTATGTTTATCTCATGGGTTTCAAACTGCCCACTGTCATACCGATTATTTAAAATATTAATTTACTTACCCGACATCTGGGAGACCGTTGGATAGTAGCTCAATGATTCGACAGTACATGCTAGAACGCCCGCTAACATACCGAGCACACCCGAAAGTGTCACCGATGGAACACCGAATTGACCGGGATATGGGATATAGAACCATTTGGCATTGGTTAAAACTTTTAGGCGGACATCGGTTCTAGATGGATGGCCTTCGCCAAAGACATCCGTAAGAGTCAATATGCCGCAAAGGCCCCACATAATCATAATTGTTAGAAGAACCTAAAAAGAAAGAAAATTTAAATAAGATTTAAATTCATAAAATATTTTGCACACATTTCACCACTTACCGGAAATAGTCGAAATAGCAAAAATGGCCGGAACTGTAGGCCATGTCCTTTGCGATACACCGGCATAGGTATGGCAACATTTGACATTATTTGTGAGAACAGCGTTAACATGGCCGTTGTTCTAAAGTTTGGAATAAGCAATAATCGAATTAAAGAGAAAATCCAAAAAACCGTCACCACCTACCCCACAGCAATGCCCCAATGTTTGGAGGCCGTCTCGGCTGCATGTTCGAATAGTGTCAGACCCACCAGCGATACCGTCGGCACTATCGTTAGGGGTGTCACGAAGCGCAAAATTTTCCCCACTAAACCAGTATAGCCTAGAATCACTTGTACCATAGCGGAGACAGCTATGGCACCCGACAGCTCACGCATGCGAATTTGCCACAGCTCTTGGCGGCCATCTTCATCCATTGCATTGATTTCCGCCTCGGGGGGACACTTCCATTGCGGCAAAGCCAATATAGCCAATGTCGGTACTAAAAATGATATCGTTCCGCCCTGTACAATGGGCAAACGTACACCCCACGTGGCCTGGAAATAGGTCACTAAACCCGTTACAAAAATCATGGTCGAAATAATGATGCCACGATTGGGATCTTCATCGGACATGCAAAGGGCAGGCGTTAGAATGAACGGAATCGAGACAATGGCACCAATCATCGTCAAATAATGTTGGAATGCCAGAAATATACTCAGGTACCAGGGTGGATTATCATTGATGCCATATAGAAGTTTCGAGTTCTCGCGACTCTTGGCATCATTAACTTTGTCATCTTTGTGGTCATTTTGTTTTGTTTCCGTTGCGGCGACCTGTAAATGCAATTGATTTGAAACATTTAACGGAGATTTATTCTCAAGTAATACAAGTGAGTCACAAATTTTTGAACTGAAATATTGATTTTTGTATGTTTTTATCATTTCCTCGAATTTAAATATATGAAATGAACATTTATCGACTCTAGTAATACTGAAATATTGATTTTATTGTGTAACTGAAATATTGATTTTTGTATGTTTTTTTGTCATTTCATCGAATTTAAATATATGAAATGAACATTTATCGACTCTAGTAATACGCAGGTGGCGTATACATTATGCTTGAGCACTGAAAATGAAAATTATGGCCTTTTAATATGATTGATGTTTGTTTTTTTCTAAACCAATTTTTCAAAAATCTATCAAAAAATTAATTAATTTATGCTCTTTTGGCGTGGTTAAATGATTTTCTAAAAAACTGAAGATAACTACTTTTACTACGGAATTTATTTATTGAAATTTCAGGTATTCATACAAATATTTTTGTTGAAAGAGATTTTGTGAAACAAGGAGTTCGTTAGGCATGGAGGTTTATACATTCCATGAATAATATATTTAATTAGTATATCTCAGATATAATATTCATGAGTTTTAGAGTATTATAAAGAGATGTTGGAACATATATTTTTTCAAATGGACATATATAGTAGGCTGGGTCGCGGTTCACACAAGGGGAAAAACAATTTCCAGTCACCCCACAAAAATAAAATTTGGATTGTTTAATGATGATTTGCAAAATATTTCGTCCCTAGATCTCCTGAAAATTACCCCTAAAAACCATGCTTTTGCAGTGCAATTTTTTTGTGCTGCATTTTTGTCAAAAATTTTTCTGAAATAATTGAGCTTTGAAAGCACTCTCAATATAAATTTTTATTCTTGTCTTAGAGTTACTTAGTGGTCGAATTATTTGTGTTTTTTCATAGTGGCAATTGAATTTTTTTTCAAATTTGTTTTTAGTATTTTATAAAAAATTAATGAACATCAGAAGGAAATTGACGCCGCAGCGCTCATTTTTGTAAAGAGTTTGAAAATGTTGGCTCTGAAAATCCATCTCGTGTATTAAATTACTTTACAAACATGGAGTCAGTGACGTCATTTTTTCGTCTGCTTCATTCGAAAGGTATTGATTCCTTCTATTTATCTTTATAACACCTCTTACAAAATGTTTCCAAGAAATATGAGTTTTTAGCTGTAACCTTGAAAACCACAAAAAATCAATATAAACGTCCAATAATACGACCAATTAGTTATTCTAAAATATGAATAAACAATTTTGTTTATAGTGCTTCCAAAATTGGACAAAATTCCAACATAAAAAAATTACACGAGAAAATCATAATTTTTAGAGGTGTTTTCAGGAGCGTTTAACTCACAGATGGCGAAATATTTTGCAGATCATCAATCTTCATTTCTGGGGGGTAACTGCTGCAATTTATTTTCGTAACCCATCCTAATATATAGTAGTCCATCTAAAATTATATAATAAGACTAATTTAAACAAGTCGTCTAAACCGACTTATGTATACCCTCACTCTCAGAGAACATATATACGGAAGATATAAGGAATTATATTTTACTTAGGGTAGGATAGGGTAACCCATCCTAATATATAGTAGTCCATCTACAATTATATAATAAGACTAATTTAAACAAGTCGGCTAAACCGACTTATGTATACCCTCACTCTCAGAGAACATATATACGAAAGATATAAGGAATTATATTTTACTTAGGGTAGGATAATTTGTTTGGAAGGTACTAGAATGTTCGTGGCACATGGTCCCAGATTTGACATTTGTAAAACATGATCAAAGTCATAGTGGACATCGTGTACCAGTAAAGAAGGATTTAATTTGGTGTGGGAGGTACAATACGGGGCGTGGCTAAAGAGTAGATATTTTTTTGGTTTAAAAACATTTTCAAATGTCAAATCGCAAATCATCATTTGTAACCAAAGTTTGTGTGGGAGGTACCAGAAGGGTTGTGGCAATATCGTCCATATGAAAGCATTGCCAAATACCAAATTCCATAGTATTCCAATCATCCATATATAAGTTATAACAGCTTTAATTTCACGTAGTTTAGGGTGATTTTGGGTGGAAGGTACTGGAAGGGGCGGGGCAATACCCGCCATATTTAGTACACTTAAAGTGATTATAAAAACATTATTAAATACCAAATGAACAGAGGAGACGTTGCGGGGGGAAACTCTGCAATAATTGCTCGGTTCTAACCGCCTTTCCTTTTCTGTTGTTAAGGTGAGATCAGTTGCCAATAGAGAATAAATACTTCGAGAGATTGGAGACTTTAGGGAACTATAGAGCAAACAAAATTAAAACTTTTTTGTCTTTCATGCAAATTTCTCATTGAGTAGAGAAATTGTCACAAAATAATGGTTAGAGAAATAAAACGAGAAAGATAAAAAACCAAAGACAATTAATTGTTAATTCAAGAGATAGGGTTTATTTCGTACCTTCATTTCACCTTCTGAGTGTTGATGGAAAAGTGAGAGTTCATTTCCAAATATATTCTTAGGAAACTTATCAAATTCGTATTTTGTAGTTTGTAGTTTATAATATTTAGTACAATATTCAAATCGATTTTCCTTATAATTCACAGTAAGGACGTACATCGATGTACTGTTCAAATATATCAATTCGTATGTTGTATTTTACGATGATTCACAATAAAGTAATTATAATCTATTTTATTTGAAACTATAGTATTCAAAAACTTAACGAGTTACGTTATTGTAATATTGTCTAAAATACGATTTTAGACACCAAAATAGAGCTGATTCCGAATATCCGTTTGGAAGTTACGTTGGATTTAATTTAATATAGGAATATGGACTTTTTGTGTGGGAGGGGCGTGACAATTGCGCCCATCTTCGAACATAAACTAAGTTTGGAAAAGATATGCAAAGTTTGAATTGATTCATTAGCTTCTTTCGAGAGTTCAATATTTATTTACAATATAATGTTTTACAAAAATTATTGTGCCCCGCGCCAATAATGGCTTTTTGGAGCAAGTTGGCCACAAAAAACTAAAATTTACTAATTTATATACGTATTTTTAAATTATATATAAAAATATATGGTAAAATTAAACTATATTAATTCATTTTATATTGAATATTTTAAATTTGAGTAATATAGAATAATACTATAGAATCATTTCAATATTTACAAGGAAGAATTTTTTTATTCTTTTTTTAAAAATAGACAAGGTATTACTTTGCCTTATAAGCAAGGGTAAGTTATTAAACTCAACACTGCCTGCGTAGTCAATTCTCTGTCTAGTTGTTTCAAGCCTACATCTCGCTATTCTGAGATCCGAGGAGTTTCTCGTATTGAATACATTTGTGTTTAAATTAAAAGAAATGGATCTATGCCCGATTTGATTGATGGATTTGTAAACGTACATTAGTAATTGCTTTTTATATAAACCACGTATTGGCAAGATATTTTTCGCATAGTCTCGGTACAATGATACTGTGCCATGACGAAGATGCAAATTATAAACACATTTGAGAGCCTTATTTTGAGCAGCTTGAAGTGATTTCAACTCACTGCTCATTCTGTGGCCATATACTACCACCAAATACTCAAGATGACTATGGACCAACGCTTGATAAATCAAAAGTTTTGTCTTAATATCCAATTTCTTCCTTAATTTGAAGATTATTCCAATTGCAGAAGAAATTTTTGATTTTACGTATTTTATATGTTCATCCCATTTTAAATTACTTTTTAGTTTTATACCCAAGTATTTAATTTCATGGTCTTCCCTAATAAAATTCCCATCTACAAAAATGCCAAAGTCATTATTCATAGTTAAGGACGGTCGAAATCTTAATAATTTCGTCTTGCTAGAGTTCAAGACAAATCTGTTCAGCCTCGCAAATTCGCACATCAGAGCAGCATCTTTTTCCATTTGAACTCTCAGCACTTTTTCATATTTATAAGAGTAGAATATTGCTATATCATCTGCAAACATAACAACAGATCCAAATAAACGGAGATAATTTATGTCATTTATATATATCATAAACAGAAGCGGGCCAAGGATACTACCCTGAGGTACTCCGCAACTCACAGGCTGTGCTGAACTTCTTCCCTCTCCAACTTGGATAAATTGTCTCCTATTTGACAAATAACTTCTGATAAGTTGCAAATCATTATCTAGAATGCCATAAAATATAAGTTTTTGCAACAAAATCTCGTGATCAACCAAGTCAAAAGCTTTGTTAAAATCATAAAATATTCCAGCTACTCCTGAAGATCCCTCGTCTAAACCTCGACATATTATGTTTACCACCTTTAAAATTGCTTCATCTGTCCCTCCACCTTTAATATATCCAAATTGCGTCCTACATATCAACGATTCTTCATCAAAGTATTTTAGAAGTTGGGTGTGCATAATCCTCTCAAATATTTTGTCGATAGATGATAGTATTGCTATGGGTCTGAATTGTTCTGCTGTATTCGCCCTCGTAGTTTTAGGTATAGGAATAATCTTATGCAGTTTCAGAACATCTGGATATGTCGCCAAATTTATCATAGCATTAAAAATACTTGTAATATAAGGTGACAAAATATTACAGCACTTGCTTACTAAAAGTGTACACCAGCCAGCCAGACGGGCGGACGGCCATAACTCCAACAACTTAAAAGGTTGTGAAACGGATTTGGCCCAAACACACTTAGGGTCTTATGTCTCTCATCCAATGCGTTACACTTTTTTTGTCCCAAATGATATATATCCTCATACTCTGTAGAGTGAGGGTATAAAAATAAGTATTCATAATTTAAAAGCCTTTCAAATGAGTTTAGCTCGAATTTCGTTTTATATTAGCTTGGGACAATATGCGTTTCATTAAAACAATCAACTGACCATATGTTTTGTTCATATGATTAAAGTTTCAAGATATCGTTTTTTTCTTTGTTGCTAAAAACAGCAAACAGCTGTTTGCTATTTCAGCAGACATAACCTGTTTTCTCTTTTTCAGAAGATTTTCTGCTTTCTTTGAGAGCAGTATTATTTATTACTATTTTGTTGGAATGCAAAGTTGCGTTGTGCAATATTATCAAGAATCTATAAAAATAATTCTCTTCCGGCATAAATATTTCAGATAAAAGGGAAATTTTGTAGAAAAAGGGTTTTTTGTAGAGTCGTCGTGCATTTGGCAATTCTAAGAAGCGTTACTACTCCACTCGTACCAGGTTACTGCATACACTCGTTTATATATAGTATTTAAGTTCCTACGTATTCGTACGTGGCGGTATTTCACACGTATTTTTGAAAAGTATTGAACATTTTCCCATATTTTTATATAGCTTTGGAAAGAGGGAGAGGGAATGTCGTTCTACTAGTTCCTACTAACTTTGTCGTATGTAGGTATTGGACGTTATAACACTACGTATAATTAGTATTAATTTATTAGTGAATTAAAATTGTTTTCTTCAAGTTAATGCACAAATTGGGTGTTTTTTTATTAACGACGTTATGAAAAATTGCAGCTCACTTTATCACGAGAGGCTGTCAACGACGATCAGAAATGTGCTAGACAAGTGTTTATTAGCATTACAGCTTGGGCTGGAATTTTAGCACTTCTCTAAAATACAAAAGGGCAAAAAAAAGATAATTGAAAATCGATTTTGGATTGATTATGATAAACTTTTAAAATTTGTCCTTTAAATTGTTTCGGTTTCAAGGAATTCTGCTGTGATTTTTCAGCTGAGTTGCAAGATTTCTTTATGATTTGAGGTATAGGGTGTGCTATTTAACATTTTAAATTTGAACTACCGATTACATTGACTGTGAAAGGTAGACTAACATTCATGTTTATACCCTCCACCTCCAGGATGGGGTATACTATCTTTACCATTCCGTTTGTAACACCTTAAAATATCGACCCGGGACGCTATAATGTAATATATATTCTTGATCGTCATAAAATTCTAAGACGATCTAGTCCGTCCCTCCGTCCCACGCTAGCATCTAAACGAAATGATCTAGGGCGGACGTCCAAATTTGACAAACATGCGTCTTATAAAGGGTGTTTTTTATTGAGGTATAGAACTTCGAATTGAAATAAAACACAAGAAAATCGTTTTAATGTCCATCAATTTGGCTTTATTGGAAGGATAATTTTATGCCATTAATGTTTAAATATGATTTCGGGCATGTGGCCGCCGCGGCTGGCTCGAATATAGCCAATTCTACAGGTCCAATTTTCAACCACGCCACGAATGTTGGCTTCCAAGTCCCCTAACGTTTCTGGTTTGTTGGCGTAGACGAGCGACTTCACATATCCCCAAAGAAAATAATCCAATGGTGTCAAATCACACGATCTTGGTGGCCAATTGACAGGTCCATTCCGCGAAATTATGCGCTCATCGAATTAATTTCTCTGATGTACGATTATGTCGACCATAAAATGGACGGAGCTTGCGGTGAACTTCGCGAACTGAACCATTACTTTCGAAATAAATTTGCACGATTTGCAAGCGTTGTTCTTTTGTCAACCTGTTCATGATGAAATGGCAAACCAAACTAAATATTAATCACTTGACAGCTGACAAAATGGCCGCCAGTTAAAAAAGTGATGCCAACTTAAAGTTCTATACCCCAATAAAAACACCCTATAGTTGGAGGTCGGTTGGGATTGAAAGTGGGCAAAATCGGTTCACAGGGAAATATTTTTCCCTCACAAGGACTGAAAATACCCCTAATAAATCTTAATATTTAGAGTATTTAAGCATGTTTTTTGAATATCTCTGCTTATATTTACTAGAAATTTTTGAATGTGCATTCCCCTGATAGCAAAAACGCACCATAAAGTGATTCTTATTCGTAGGGGGTGAAATGGGACAAAAGGGATACAAATGATACTTATCAAACGACCACAGCTAGAAACATGAAGTTCGGTGTGTACACTCCTCTAATTGAGTAGATACATAATATGAAAGTAGTTTTTTTGAAATTCGTACTTTCAAGTGGTAAAATAGTACCAACCAAACGGCTGCACCAAGAATAATGAAATTCGGTGTATACATTTCATAGATGACGTAAACTAATGGTATTTTTCGAAATTCGTACTTTTAGGGGGGGGTAAAATGGGAAAAAGGGGATAAAAATGGTACCAACCAAATGGCCGCAGCTAGAGTCATGAAACTCGGAGTATACATTCCTCTGACTGCGTAGACACGAATAGTAAAAAGGTCTTTCAAAATTTGTACATTCAAGGCATACAATGGGAATAGAGGGATAAAAATGGTACCAACTAAACGGCTACAGCTATAATGATGAAATTCGGTGTCTACATCCCTCTAATTTCATATACACGTAAAATAAAGTGATTTTAGAAAGTCGTACTCTTAATGAGGTAAATGGGAAAAAGGGGATAAAAATAGTACCAACTAAACGGCTACAGCTAGAATGACGAAATTCGGTTTACGCACCCTTCTTGCGTAGACTCGTAAAATAAAGTGATTTTCGAAAGTCGTACTACTAAAGGGGGTAAAATGGGAAAAAAGGGATAAAAATGGTACCAAAAAATGAGTATACATTCCCCTGACTGCGTAGACACGGAAAATAAACGGATTTTTCGAAATTCGTATTTTTTACTTTTACGGGAAAAATTGGATAAATCATGAAGTTGGGTTATTTTACACTGTGTTTGTGAGATAATGGATTTTCAAAATCATTTTTTGTTCTTATGGAAGTAAAATACTATCAAAATACAACCAATACAGCTACTATCCCCCAATATTTAGGATATTTAAGCTTTTTTGAAGATTACTGTCTTATATTTCCGTTTTGAATTGAATTGAGGTATTATTTCGATATAACAAGAAAACATATTGATGGAGGGTATATAAAGTTCGGTCCGGCCGAACTTAACGCCGTTTTTACTTTTTATTTTTAAGTTTATTTTTGACATTTCAAACAAAATTAGGAAATATTAAAAACTTACTTCCAAAGTAGTGAGTCTTTAAAACAAACTGTAAGAAATTTATTTGAAAAATTTTCGTGTTTTCAGATGAAATTCATTTTCATCTCGGTAGCTATGTCAATAAGCAAAACTATCGCATATGGCGTTCAGAGAACACATGACTATTGAGAAGCCAATGCATTCACAACGAGTCACTGTTTGGTGTGAATTTTGGGCTGTACTGAAAAATTGGGTTGATCCGATGATGATGAGGTGGTAGTCATATGAATGATATTGTGTTCCGTTATTAAATGACAAAGTTCAACCATTCACATAAAACCAGAAATTTGAAAAAATAAACAGTACTTTTTTATATCCGATTCTAATTGAAAATTTTAAATGGCCCACCGCTGGCGATTTGTATTCTTATAGCTTTTTCAGACTTCATGCCAAATCTAGCAATCTAAGTAACATAAGTTCGATTTACAAATATAAAAATTGGCATTTGATTTGACGATTGATTTCGCATGTAGTCTGAAAAGCCTATCATGGTAGCTACTTCCATTCGCAGCGGCGGGCGGTATTTCACCTTTTCAGAATGCATGTGAAATCAATTTCAGTCCAAGTTCGATTTACAATTGTCAATTTTGTATAAGATTTGCAATTTGTAAATTGACCTTATGTCATTTCAACAAGTAAAAACGGCGTTAAGTTCGGCCGGGCCGAACTTTATATACCCTCCACCATGGATTGCATTCCACAGAGGTTGTCGGTTTTCGTAGAAGTGCAGTAATTTTACAGGAAAATATAATTTTTTTAATATAGCCAAACCAAAACGAATACAAATATTTTAATTATTTCAAACCACGCTTATAAGGTAATGATTGGTAGCATTACTTTATACGTGAATTCAAAAAATAAATATTGTTATATTTATATTTTCAAAGCCATAAATATTGGTAGATAGTGGGTGCTCAAGTTGGTTGTATTTCCATTCTATTTTAATTCCAAAAGTACAAATTTTAAAAATCCATTATCAGTCGTACATAGTGCAAAATAACCTAACTTCATGATTCAACCAATTTTTGCCGTAAAAGAAAAAGTACGAATTTAAAAAATAAAACTTTTTATTTTGCGTGTCTATGCAGTCAGAGGAATGTATACACCGAATTCCATGATTCCAGCTGCGGCCATTTGGTTGGTACCATTTTTACCCCCCTTGACGTTTCTACGCAATTAGAATTACATCATTCTAGCTGTAGTCGTTTAGTTGGTACTATTTTTATCCCTCTGTACCATTGTATCCCTTGAAAGTACTAATTTCGAAAAATTCGTCTATTTTCCGTGTCTACGCAGTCGGAGGAATGTATACTCAGAATTTCAAGACTCTAGCTGCGGTCATTTGATTGTTACTATTTTTATCCCCTTTTTCATTTTAACCCCAAAAAGTACGTATTTCGAAAAATCAGTTTATTTTCCGTGTCTACACACTCAAAGGAATGTATACTCCGAATTCCATGACTCTAGCTGCGGTCATTAAATTGGTACTATTTTTATCCCCTTTTTTCATTCTAACCCCAAAAAGTACGAATTTTGAAAAATCCGTGTATTTTACTTATCTATGCAATCAGAGGTATTCTAGGTACAGCCGTTTGGTTGGTACCATTCTTATTCCTCTATTCCCATTTTACCCCTTAAAAGTACGAATTTGGAAAAAATACTTTTATATTATTTATCTACTCAATTAGAGAAATGCACACACCGAATTTCGTGTTTCTAGCTATTGTCGTTTAATAAGTACCATTTTTATCCCTTTTTTGCCCCATTTCACCCCCTACAAATAAGAATCACTTTATGGTGCACGTTTTTGCTATAAGGGGAATGCGCATACCAAATATCAAGCAAATATGAACAGTCATATCCAAAAGACATGCATAAATACGCTTAAATATTAGGGATTATTATGGGTATTTTTAGTCCTTGTGAGGGAAAAATTTTTCCCTTTGGGCCGATTTCGCCCCATTTCAATCCCAACCGATCTACGACTATAAGTCATATTTATGGAAAATTTTAACATTCTAGCTCCTTTCGTTTAGATGCTAGCGTGCTTTCAACAGACGGACGGACGGACATGGCCAGATCGTCTTAGAATTTTATGACGATCAAGAATATATATATTTTATAGGGTCTCAGGTCGATATTTCAAGGTGTTACAAACGGAATGACATAGTTAGTATACCCCCATCCTGGAGGTGGAGGGTATAACTAGATTTCGCCTTGACATCGGTTGAATCCTAAAGTTTTTACGTTTCAAGGAAGTCGGTGCTGTAAAATACACTTAGAGAAAAAAGTTTGTTATTAACAGTAACGATTATTTGCTACCTTGCATCAGCATTAACACTGCTAAAGAGTTTGTAGTCTACTAAAAGTGGCTGATGTTAATTAAAATATAAAAATAGGTTTAAAAACAGCATTCATAATTTAAAATCCTTTCAGATGAACGGCGAGTTTTATATTAGCTTGGAACAATATTTATATCTTAAAAAGACAATCGCAATATCTTTCAGTGGTAATACATTGCATTATGATAACCTTTATTCTAAAATGTGTTAATAAAATGTCTAAAATAATAATAAAATTCTAAAATGTGGTAATAAATTGGATTATGATATCCTTTATTCTAAAATGTGTTGTTAACACGTATGTTCACATCTCCATACTGCTCTGAACATATGCTTACAGTTTCAAGATAGGGTTTTTTCTTTTTGTAAAAACAGCAAACAGCTGTTTGCTTTTTCAGCAGATACAAATCTGTCTCTTTTTCAGCAGAAAATCTGCTCTCTCAGCAGACCTCTGCTTTCTTTTACTGACAAATTCCTTTGAGTGTAGGGATGCAAGATTTTTATACCCGGACTATATGGTTGTTCTAATAAAGCGTTCTTATAATTCCGTAAACTAGACCTCTATCTGTTACACTTTGTTGGAAGGTACACAGTTGTTAATTGTATCACATTAATTACCCTCAAACATACCCTCGGATAAAAAGGGTGCTATTATTATGCCCAGCAGTTTACGGCTTCTATTTGGAATGTAACCTGCAGTAGACAGCACGGGAAATAAATTCAATTTCTATTAATATTGATTAAATTGTTTCGTATAGATTAAACAAACAAATAAATAAAAAATACATGCCTTAAGATTAAGTACATTTTAATTTATGTAAATTTATGTCAAAATATTACAAGCGATTGCAATTTGATAGGGAGTACGTACCAGCATGGCATGGCATGGCGACTCAAACAATTGACGCTTGTCTCAGATCTTGTGAATTAAATGTGGTGGCTTATAATTATTACTAGTTATTACCCGTATGTACCCATGTATGTTTGTATGTTCGATTTGTTAACAGTTAATAAAAAAGATTGAAACCTTTTATTAATTGCAATTAGAAGACAGAAACTCTCCCATTAAGTTTTGTGCGTTCATACGAAATTACGAACGAGATAAAATCTAAAAAAAGTTATAGAATTTGTTTTTTGTTGTTGACAATATATTTGGACACTATACACAGAGCTGATGATGATGATATCATAAGATATCGATCATATACAAAATGTAATAGTTCAATCCAAATCGTGCGAGAAATGTTATAACAAAAATCTTAAAAGTAAAAATAAATCTAAACAATATTCAAAGTTCTTGCGTGATTCACGTGAGCGTTTAGATGATTCAAAATTTGATGGGGAGAAGGCAGGAACTCCCATTAAGTTTTTTGTCTTCATACGAAATTACGAACGAGATAAATTCTAAAAAAGTTATAGAAAGCGCACAAGTTTTTTGTTGTGGACAATATATTTGGACACTATACAAAGCTGATGATGATGATGATATCATAAGTTATCGATCATATACAAAGTGTAATAGTTCAATCCAAATCAAAATCTTATGCAATTCGTATATTCATTTCCTTCAAATTTAATATGATATTTGATTGGAAGATCTCAGTAAAAGTAAATCTAAACAATATTCAAAGTTCTTGCGTGATTCACGTGAACGTTTAGATGATTCAAAGTTTTATGGGAGCATATTTAATTGATTTTAAATATTATTCATGATTATTCTTTACACACGAAATCGTTTTAATAAGTAAACTATCCCTTTTCTATTGTACTCTTGTCTTAACAACAGTTTGTGCAGTGAGTACTCATGTGTAATTAGGTTTGTGCTCCTAATTAAATGATAAAATTTCTTTAATGAGTCAAAAAGAAGGGTATTGTATTTTATTTGTGGTTAATTAATAAAATTTAATTAACTCGTTAATTGTTTTGCAATTCATTTAAACATTAGCATCCCATTTACCAATTACATTGGAATATGAAAATAAATTGTAGGAATGTCCTACACAAAAACAAGTAAAAACAGTGTTAAATTCGGGCCAAACTTTGTATACCCTCCACCATGGATTGCATTCCACAGAATGCAAACAAATAAAAATATTGAAAAAATAATTTTATAAATAAATATAACATTTTTATTATTTTAAACCTCTATATATAAATAATACTTCAAGTCAATTCAAAAAGTTAAAATAAGTCAGCAATCTTCAAAAATGTATTTTCATCCTATTTTAATTCAAAAAATTTTAAAATCAACTATCTCACGTACACAGCGCAAGACAACCTAACTTTGTGATTCAACCAATTTTTGCCGTAAAAGTAAAGAAGCCGTATATGTCGAAAATCCTTTTTATTTTGCGTATCGTAAATGTACGAATTTAGAAAAAAAATATTTTTATATTACGTATCTACCCAATTAGAGGAATGTAAGCACCGAATTTCGTGTTTCTAGCTGTTGTCGTTTGATAGGTACCATTTTGTCCCGTTTCAAGCCTTACGAATAATAATCGCTTTATGTTTATTGTTATAGGGGCATTCCCCCATACCAAGCAAATATAAGAAAACATATTGAAAAAAACATGCTTAATTGCTCTAAATATTAGGGGTTTTGGGAGGTATTTTCCGTCCTTGTGAAGGAAAAAATTTTGCCTGTGGACCGATTTCGCCCAGTTACAATCCCAACCGATCCACGACTATAAGACGTATTTATGGAAAATGTTGACCTACTAGCTCCCTTCGTTTAGATGTTAGCGTGCTTTCAGCAGGCGGACATGAATTAGAATTTTATGAGGTTCCAGATCGATACTTCAAGGTGTAAAAACGGAATGAAAAAGTTAGTACAGCCTCATCCTGGAGTATAAAAAGGATAATTTTGGGAAAAGGACAGAATACCAAAATAACTATAAAATGACTTTTATTCTTATATCATTTCCCGCTTTCAACACGTCTTTCGTCCTCCTGAGTTGAGTCCTTTATATTAGAATATCGAAACAGTTTTTGATTATACGCCAAGTGATTTCGTTTAAAATTATATGGAACTCCTAAAAAATTCACAATTCTCGTATCATGAAGTTGGTGGCGTATAAGTTATGTTAATTAACGATAATATTGTTCATACGCCCAGTAAATCGTCGCACCATAAATAACACTGTGCGAAAGTCCAATAACTCTGGGAATCGATATTATTTTTCTTGTAGGTATTGTCGAGTAGAACAAGAATCTGTGTTTGAAATTTGCCAGACCCCCAAAATCTTGAGTAACGCGTAAAAAACCGGGTTTCGTACCTCTACACACTTATATGCCTGTAAGTTAGTTGGTTATCAACCGATTTTCCCTTGCACATCTGATTTGAAAAGAAGAAACCTGTAGCTTTTGAATGATATATATCTTATTTAAGAAAAATTAAGAACTCTGTGTGCTTTTGTCCAGCAAACACACATTTTTAAACAATTTTCAACATTGACAATATTTCTGCCCATTATTTTGTTTAGTAACCATACCATTTGTAAATTTATTTAAATAACACTTTTAGAAATCTGTCAGTAATTGACATAGTTATTTAAGTTTTTGCTACAAGTTTTTGGTCATTCTACTTAAAATCTCTCATAATTTTACGAATTGAAGACCAATCAAAATACTCAAAAATCGACAAGGAGACAAAAACGGCAAAAAATTACCAGATTTTAATTGTTTTCAAAAAATAACCTTATTCTCAAAGTGGGGAAAATGTGTTCTAAAAGTGGGGATTTTTATTAAAATGGTCGCCATGCTTTTTTACCACTTTTATCTGCCTTGATGAATTTTAAGTATTTTTATTGAACTTCAATTCGTAAAATTATGAGAGCTTGAATTGGAATGACCAAAACTTGTTTTTGCAACAATTTTGATTTAGGGAAAACTTCAATAACGCAATCAGTTACAGACGGATTTTTTTAAACAAAAGCGCCCTTGTATTCCTTACTAAATTTATTTAAATAAATTTACAAGTGGTGCGGTTACCAAACAAACTAATGGGCAAAAATATTGCCAATGTTGAAAAATATCTAAAATTTTTTTAAAAATGTGTGTTTGCTGGAAAAAATCACACATATTTCTTATGTTTTCCTTAATAAGCTATATATCGTTCGAAAACTCCAGGTTTCTTCTTTTCAAATTCGTAGTAAAAGTGAAAATCTTATATGCGTATAAGTGTTGAAATGTACGAAAACCCGGTTTTTACCCGTAACTCTGGCAAATTTCAAATGTACATATTCTTGTTCTACTCGACAATACCTACCAGAAAAATACTATCAGAGTTTTCTTCTTCATTCTTTTTTATAGCACTGTGTAATGGCTTGCAAAACAGTTGTAAGCACTAACTAGATGGTTTTTTTATTACTTGCGGTCCTAATTAATTAAATCGATCATTTATATTTCTACTAGAATATCTCTATTCATCGGTTTAGCTGCTTTTTGGAATACAATTTAACCAATTTTGAAATTATATTTATTTTCGATGCCAATTATATTTCGATTGTAACTTTCACGATTTCGAATACCTTTATTATCGACAGAATGAAAAAAAAATTGAGTCTTAAGCGATTGATGCCTCCTTGATATTAGAAAAAATCACAACTTTCCAGTAGCAGAGATCTATGTAAATATTGGTTTTATTTTCTTTTCTTTTGTGTGTTACAGAAGTGTAACTACTGTTGGAACTTTTTCGCTTTATTAACACACACACACATAGAAAACTTAGAATTTGCATTCTGTTATAACATAACTAAGTGAAATGATCGGATTACACTTCACATTACACAATTTTATGGATCAGTGGTTGTGACGTATTTACATTAGGCTGGGTCGCGGGCCATACAAATGGAAAAAGAACTTCCAGTCACCCCACGAAATTAAAGTTTGGGTTGTTTAATGATGATCTGCAAAATATTTCGTCACTGGGTCAAGGCATCTGTGAGCTAAACGCTCCTGAAAACTCCTCCAAAAATCATGTTTTTCTCGTGAAATTTTTTTACTTTCCATTTTTGTCCACATTTCTTTTCTGAATTAATAGACCTTCGGAAGCACTTTAAACAGAAATTTTTATTATTTTCTGAGAGTAACTTATTGGTCGAATTAATGGACGTTTATAGCATTTTTTTCGTTTTTTTCATAGTGACAACTGAAACCTTTTTTGTATTTGGTGTCAGTATTTTATAAAAAATAAATAGCTACAGTCAATACCTTTCGAATGAATGATGCCAGCGCTCATTTTTGTAAAAAGAGTTTGAACATTTTGGCTTTGAAAAGCCATCTCCTGTATTAAATTATTTCACAACTATGGAGTCAGTGACGTCATTTATCGTCCAATATTCATCATTTATGCATTTTGTAGATCATCATCTTCATTTCTGGGTGGTGACAGTTGCAATTTATTTTCGTGACCCATCCTAGTGTACATATTCGTCGTATGCTAGAAGAACGACATAACTCGCAATTGCTTGAGCACTTTCATTTTTATAACGAAATATCCAAGGTGTTTGGTAAGTTTTCACTTGAAAATTTCAAAATAGTTTTGCTAAAAAAAAACATATTTTTTGTCTTATGAAATTAACCCAGCACACTCTTCATCCAGAAACAATAATTACGACAATTTGTAAAATATTTCGACAGTTTTGGAAAAAGAACTCAACAAAAAACGTATTTTTCTGTAATAGGGTGGTGGGTCATTTAACATTTTAAATTTGAACCACCGATTATTTTGACATTGAAACGTAGAATAACATTCATTTTTATTTTCAAAACAAAACAAAAATTGCGAAATATTAAAAACTTACTTCCAAAGTAGTGAGTCTGTAAAAAATGTACGTGGGAAATTTTCGTGTTTTCAGATGAAGCTCACTTTCATCTCGGTGGCTATGTCAATAAGCAAAATTGCCGCATATGGGGTTCCGAGAACCCCAAAACTATTGAGAAGTCAATGCATCCACAACGAGTCACTGTTTTGTGTGGATTTTGGGCTGCACTGAAAAATTGGGTTGATCGGATGAGGTACTGGCGAGCCAGTTGTGATAGTCTTATGAATGATATTGTGTTTTAATTAAATTTAATAATTAAATGACAAAGTTTAACCTTTCCAATAAAACTAGAAATTTGAAAAAATAATCAGTACTTTTTTCATTATTGGCCGATTCTAATTTAAAACTTTAAATGGCCCACGCTTTCCTTTTCCACATCTTTGCATATAAAAATTGTTTTCTTCGTTAAAAATAGCTATTACAAAATTTCCATTTCTATTTTTATGGGATTTTTGGTGCCAGCAAAAAAAAAAGATTTTTTGAAAAAAAAAATGTTTTTCAATTTGTTGAAAAACAAAAAAAGTATTATATATGCATTTTGTAATTTGTTTTAAATTGGCCCGATGGCTTTGAATTACAAGTTGAAATAAATAAATCAAATGATTATCTTTATTTGGTGAGACCCAGGGTTGTCAGATATGGCGATTTCTCACCAAACGTGGCGAATTTTAAATATGTTTGGCGACTTTTTTTCGATTTGGCGTCGTGGAGATAGATAAATATATTACAACTTGTTTGCCAGTCATAGATATGCGATCATGTCAAACCGAACACTTTTTAAATTACCATTTCCGATAGGATAACTGCACTCTATAAAATATTTGATTTATAGAGGATGAAACAAGAATTCGTTTAAAGATATGACCAATTGAGAATTAGTAAAACCAAGATAAAAGGTTCGAGGTTCGAGGAACATTGAAAATTGTATTGTGTGAAAACGCGTAGGTATATTTCAAAGAATGAAGGCTTATTTTAAATATAATTGTATTTTGTTATCTTTTGTGGTTTTCTTAAAAAGTCCAAAAAGTCGTATTCCCATCGATTATAAACAAACCATGTACATTTTTGAATTGCGAAATAATAATAATTAAAAAAACTATGATAAATGTAGACGGCCGAAAACGCTATTTTTGATCGAATGTATGCATTGACTTTTCTACTAAAACAGATTTTTCAAAATACATCTATATGCTTTTATTGAGATTTGTTTCTTTTTCTTTTTTATTTACGAGACATTGGTGCATGATTATAAACAAACCATATACATTTTTGAATTGCGAAATAATAATAAATAAAAAAACTATGATAAATGTAGACGGCCGAAAACGCTATTTTTGATCGAATGTGTATGCATTGACTTTTCTACTAAAACAGATTTTTCAAAATACATCTATATGCTTTTATTGAGATTTGTTTCTTTTTTATTTACGAGACATTGGTCCATGAAAATGAGAGAACGAGATCAACTCAATATTAGAAACTGTTTCATAAAGGACAAAAAGTATATTTTTTAATGTTAGTTCTTTTTAACCAGTAATCCCTGCGTTGAAAGTGATTTCTGCATTGTCTTAACTTGGCCACGGTATAAGAAAAATGTTTAAATTTTATTAAGAATAATAAATACTAATAAAATATGTTTTAATTCATTATCATGAAATGTTGATAATATTCAATTCAAATATAATATCTGAATTCCATACATTTTTTATAAGAACTAAATATAAAATGGAATTTGTCTATTTCTGACAATTGATTTGGCGATATAGGTACAAAAAAATCTGACAACCCTAGTGAGATCGGATCTATATTTCCATAAAAGTACTTTCGATGAAAATTTGAATTTTAGTAAAATTAAAAAATTTAAGAAATCAATAAAACATTTGTTGTATTGATTTTATGAATATGAGAGCCTAAATTCACATCTAGATCATTTTTATTTTTTGTTGCATTGTGTAATTAGATTGCAACGTAAAAATTAGGAAAATAAATTCCCCACAAGTAACTAAATGTGAACAGTAGTTCAATATACCCAGACACCTTAAAACTTCATAAAGTTGTTCCAATACAAAAGAAAGTTAATACTGTTTCCTTAAATGAATACCGACCAATAGCTGTTCTGTCCACAGTTGACAAATTTTTTGAAAAAATACTTTTTGATAAACTATTAATTTATTTGGAGGAAAACAGCTTATTGTTTGATAGTCAATTTGGATTCAGAAGAGGTTGTGGTACAGAAGATGCTGTATTAAATGTTTTGCAGTATATTTGTAAGGGACTAGATGGTGGATTCTGCGGTGTTGCTGGCATATTTTTTGATTTTACAAAAGCTTTTGATCTTGTAGAACATAAAATATTAATTCAAAAATTGGAATATTACGGCATTCAGGGAAAAGAACTTCTACTATACAAAAATTATTTATTGAATAGAAAACAATATGTTCACCTTATGCAGTAGTATATGGAGTCCCACAGGGAAGTGGTTTAGGCCCGTTATTATTTTCGATTTATGTGAATGACATGAAGAACCTTGATTTGTCGGGTAAACTATTTATGTTTGCAGACGACGTGTGTTTGTTTTACTCATACAAGCACGATCTGGCTTTACGAACTCACATGGAAAGAGATGCTTCATTGATTTTCGAATTCGCAAGGCTGAATCGCTTATTGCTTAATCCAAATAAGACTAAAGTAGTTCGGTTTAGACCCCACCCAGCAAGTAATAATGATAATTTATCGGTGTACGTCGATGGTAAATCAATTAGTGAGGATCACTCTGTGAAATATTTGGGAGTGACACTGCAAAACAATTTGAACTGGGATATACATATTGCTGATATCAAGAAGAAAATAGCCCCAGCAATCGGTGTATTATATAAATTGAAATACAAGTTAAATGAAAAATCGAAGCTCATGATATTTCAATCGCATTTGAAATACTTAGCTATTGCCTACGCCAACAATAAGAACAGTAGCTCTTTGAGATCCCTCCAATGCATGCAAAACAAATCTCTCAAGACGATATATAATTTACCATTGACCAATCCAACGATTTCATTGTATGGGGATGTGGTCAAGACTATACTGCCAATATATGGATTGTATAAGTACCAAGTTGTAATGTTCGTGTTTAAGTGCATTAATAAGATTTGCTATCACATCATATCATTTTTTCAGAACCAAACAAACTTTAACACTAGAAATCGAAATAATTTAAGAGTTCCACGGTGTAGACTTGAAAGGACAAAACAACGTATTGATTATGTGGGTGCTATCACATATATTGACCTACCATCAGCTTTGAACAGAATTTCAACTTTTAAAACTGCATTTAAGAAATTTTTATATAATTCATTTGAAACGCTTCTGAATTTGAATTTTGTAACATATTTTTTTTAATTGAATTTGAATTTGTATATAAATTAGAATAATATATTGCCGGCTTTCCTCAATAATGCCACTATGGTGCTGAGGCCAGGAAAGTTATTTATATGGAATTTGTACAAAAAAAAATCCTATAATCGCACGAGCTCTTCCACTGTGCAAAAAGTTGTAGTTTTGACAATCATTACAAATTTCCACATGGCTGAAGTGAGCAATTTTGGAGGTTCGCCCAGTAGCCATCATACCAACTAGGAATCCAAAAATGTTCACCTTTTAAATTACGTCGAGATATCTTTTACGTTCAAAAGTTACACATGTAATTCCACTGTTAATTAAAAATATGCCTAATATTAGGGTTGTTTTTCTTTAAGTCTGGATAACAAGCTGTGATAATAAAAAGTTAATTTTATACTCAAGCCGATAGCATTAGTTGCTAGTGTTTTTTATATACAGTTTATTACAATTTAAATTGTAATAAATAAAAAAATAAATACATAATTATTTACTCCAAATCCTTTTTTCACATTGTCACCAACTGCAATATAAATATTTGTATCAAAACAAAATTCATTGGACAAAACAATTGGACAACATTTTAGAGTAGCCCGTGTGTTTAACAAACTACCTGTTAATTTAAGGACTTTTAATATGTCATGTGCGACCTGGCGCAATAAGATCCTTCAACACTTACAGTTAACTACATTGATTTTATTAGGAGTAGTAATAGACATAATGTAATAATATTGTTATATACAATATTCTTAATACAGGTGTTTGTGCAGTGTTTTGTCTCTTTTTACTTTAAAATTTTATAATATAAAATTCGAGTAGTCATTCTTAAAACAACTTCTTCTATTATCATTATATTGGAAATGCATCCGATGCAGCATTTCTTTAATGTCCTTCGTCTGTTTTTATTTTTATTATTATTGTCCGGCGATTCATTGGGAACTTAGAAATTGTTATTGTATGCTCTTTTATTATTTATTTATTTTTTATTTAATTATTTATTTTTGTTTAATTACTTATTTTAATTTAGTTGTTTATTTTAATTTATTTATGAAAATGTTCAGTTTAAAATCATATTTAATTTTTTATTATTTTTTTAATACTATTTGTTTGTAGTTAGGATCATGATTACTTGTAGTTAATTGCTTAAATAGTTTAAGACATTTAATAAATGTAATTTCTTGAAGAATATTGTAATTCAATTATAATTGGCCACTTGGCTTGGAATTACAAAGAAATAAATGAAATGAAAATTAAAAAAATATTTTGTGTTGACTTTTTGGACTTAGCCTCGATAACCATAAATTAGACTTACATTAGATAAGTATCAAGGCTAAGTCCAAAATTGTTAACATTACTGTTGGCGAAAATTTTAAAAAATATTTTTTTTTTGTTTTGAGAGAAATTTTAACTTTTTATTTTGGTTTTTTGCTATCGCAGCTTAGTTATCCAGTCTTGAAGAAAAACAGCTCTATTGTAAAGTTATTGAAAAATCAAAAATCCAGCGATCCAGCCTAATATAAAGAGTGATTTTTTTGAGGTTAGGATTTTCATGCATTAGTATTTGACAGATCACGTGGGATTTCAGACATGGTGTCAAAGAGAAAGATGCTCAGTATGCTTTGACATTTCCTCATGAATAGACTTACTAACGAGCAACGCTTGCAAATCATTGAATTTTATTATCAAAATGCGTGCTCTGTTAAGAAAGTTCAGAAAGAAAGAAATTGTGTTCAGCGACGAAGCTCATTTTTGGCTCAGTGGGTACGTAAATAGGCAGAATTGTCGATTTTGGAGTGAATATCAGCCAGAAGCATTGCAAGAGCTACCAATGCATCCAGAAAAAGTCACAGTTTGGTGCGGTTTATGGGCTGGTGGCATCATTGGACCGTACTTCTTCAAAGATGATGCGAATCGTAACGTAACTGTGAATGGTGAGCGCTACCGTGAGATGATATCCAACTTTTTTTTGCCCAAAATGGAAGAACTGAACTTGGTTGACATGTGGTTTCAACAAGATGGCGCTACATGCCACACAGCTCGCGATTCTATGGCCATTTTGAGGGAAAACTTCGGAGAACAATTCATCTCAAGAAATGGACCGGTAAGTTGGCCACCAAGATCATGCGATTTGACGCCTTTAGACTATCTTTTTTGTGGGGCTACGTCAAGTCTAAAGTCTACAGAAATAAGCCAGCAACTATTCCAGCTTTGGAAGACAACATTTCCGAAGAAATTCGGGCTATTCCGGCCGAAATGCTCGAAAAAGTTGCCCAAAATTGGACTTTCCGAATGGACCACCTAAGACGCAGCCGCGGTCAACATTTAAATGAAATTATCTTCAAAAAGTAAATGTCATGGACCAATCTAACGTTTCAAATAAAGAACCGATGAGATTTTGCAAATTTTATGCGTTTTTTTTTTTAAAAAAGTTATCAAGCTCTTCAAAAATCACCCTTTACTTTCTGTTTTCAACTGAGAGCATTTCCATGATAATTGGCACAACTGTACTAATCACTTAACATCAACATCATAGAATGAACAAGGTGCGACAACACGTTCCTCAGTAATCCTTCCTTTCATCACTCTTGAATCACCGTAAACCGAAATTGGAAGTTCGATTACAAATTCAAATTTCAGGACATATATAATTGACAATATAAATTTCACTCATTCTCCGTGAAGAATTGTCCAAAAAGTTTTTTCTTGAATGAATTTATGTTTGGAACGAAAGCAATATTAGGGCTGTTTTTCTTTAAGACTGGATAACTAAGCTGGCGATAACAAAAACCTAAGTAAAATTTCGCTCAAATAAAAAAATATTTTTTAAAATTTCCGCCAACAAAACAAATTTTGAAAAAATAATTTTATGTTAAAAATTTTGGACATAGCCTGGATAATTATACAGTGTTGACTGTGGCAGTGGGCTGTTTTTCTTTAAGACTGGATAACTAAGCTGGCAATAACAAAAACCTAAATAAAATTTCACTCAAAATGAAAAAAATATTTTTTAAAATTTCCGCCAACAAAACAAATTTTGAAAAAATAATGTTATGTTAAAAATTTTGGACTTAGCCTGGATAATTATACAGTGTCCAGTCAAATTTATGGTTATCAAGGCTAAGCCCAAAAAGTGAACACAAAATATTTTTTTTTTTTGAAAATTTGTTTTGATACAATTATTTATATTGATTTGGCGACAATGTGATTTTTTTTATTTTGAGCAAAAAAAAATAAATTTTTATTAACGTTTTTGTTATCGCAGCTTCTTATCCCGGCTTAAAGAAAAACCGCTCTAACATTGTTTTGTTATTGAATTATTCTCATTCTTACACTTTAATTAAGAACACTTTTTGTTAAATTATTTATGATGGAATTGGTGACAATTTTAATTAATTATCTCAACTGCCCCCAATATGTTTTTTTTGCGGCCAAGTCCTTTGTCATTCTGAAGGCAATGTTTAGAATAAACTATAATATAAACAAATCACATGTAATAGGTAGGTTTTGTTTTCTTTATTTTTTGTTTTCTTTTCATTATTTTTGGCATTACAGTTAGTCAATTATAAATAGATTGAGTGACTAACTTACGGATTGGGCACCCTCGACTGTTACATTATTTAATTCCATTGTAGCTTATTACTTATTATTGAACATTCTATGTGTTCAACAATATATGATATAACTATGTTTTTCTTTAAAGTTTTTTTTTTTAATTTTTTATTTTAGCGCCGCGATCAATAACTAACGTCCAACGAGTACCAACGAACAACTACCATTGAATCATTGAATGATTCCTTTGAGATGTCTTAACGAAATTATGAAAATCAATTGAGTAGAGTGCGCTGAGTGGTGGTGGTTGTGTTTGGCGTTGGTGTTGACGGCGACCGACCGAGACCGATTGAGAACTTTTGCTACTTCTGTGTGCTCGTGTTGCTTTGTTGGTGGGTTTTGGGTCCGCGCGTTGCTATCATGCCAATTAACAATTAACGGCATCACTGCGTCATTAAAAGAGGTGCCATAAAACTTAATCGATAAACAAGCAATATATCGCGTTGGTCTCAAACGATAACATCGTCGGCTAGAAATCTTCAAAATTCAAACAAGATCAGTTAGAAAATATATCTTTATTGTTATACCTTCTAACAGATGATGGGATCATAACGATATGAGAATCCACAATATGGCTATATAATGGGCGTAGCTCGATTTTTTGTTTCCATAAGTAAAAGAAAAAAAGTTCATACATTTTAGATATAAACAAGTAAGAAAACATCAGTCGTCTAAACCGACTTATATAGGGTGGGCCATTTAAAAAAGCCCAAAATCCACACCAAACAGTGACTCGCTGTGGATGCATTGGCTTCTCAATAGTCACGTGCTGGTTTTCTGACGCTCATATGCGGCAATTTTGCTTATTAACATAGCCATCGAGATGAAAATGAGCTTCATCTGAAAACAAGAAAAATTTCGACGTACATTTCTTACAAAGATACACTACTTTGGAAGTAAGTTTTTAATATTTCGCAATTTTGTTTGACATTTGCAAATATCAAACATATAGCTGAAAATAAAAATGACTGTTATTCTACATTTCAAATCAAAGTAATCTGTAGTTCAAATATAAAATGTTATATGGCCCACCCTCACTCTCAGAAAACATATGTACGGAAGTCGTAAGGACTTAAATTTTACTTAGGCCCGAATGATTTGTGTGGAAGGTACTAGAATGTTCGTGACACATGATCCCAGCTTCCACATTTATAAAACAATTATAAAAAACATGATCAAATCATAATGGAATCTAGGTAGTATTGACGTTAAAAAGGATTTTATTTTACCTAGGATAGGGACAATTGTGAGGGAGTTGCTATACCATTTTCAATTGTAATTCAAAAGACGTCACTTGAAATTAAAAAAATTTCAATTGAAATACAAAATTTCAAATGACGATGTATTTCGAATTTCAAATGGTGTCTTTTGAATTACAATTGAAACTGTCGAAGGGGCGTGGCAAAAGCATAAATATTTTACAGATTTAAAGTGATTATAAAAACATTTTCAAATATAAAATTGCAACTGATTTCGATTTTTCGTATGAAAGCTATATATCAGTTTTATTTTAACCAAAGCTTATGCCATTTTGTGTGGGAAGGGCCAGAATGGATGTGGCAATATCTCCCATATTGAAGGTGAAATGTTTCGATCATCCGTATATATATTATAGCAGCTTTAATTTTACTTAGATTAGGGTGATTTGTGTGTTATGTCGTCTTAAAGAAAAACAGCCCTATTATTTCTCTTTTTTGGTGTAGCATATCTATAAACTGTTTAAAAAAATGCGCGAAAACAGAAATTAAAATAAGGATATTTTCACGTTATTATCTCGCAGAACTCAGACTTTTGTCAGTTAATTTTTTTCTAAGTCTTAGTGACCTATAGCATCACTTCTATATAATCTCGTTCTTGGGAGGGAAATCATGTCGCGCGGTTTTATTGTAACATCTTATGTGAAGTTTTCCTCCCAATTTATCCATTGAAAGACCAAAATTTCAGATGTTATTTTTCAAAAATTAGCTTTTTGTAAGACTAGAATGTGTTTACGATGCAAATAACCCCATATTTCAGTTTTTACGTCACATTTAACCCACTGAGAACCAACAGTAAGAAAAAAATTGTCGGCCCTTAATGGGTTAAGAAGTTCTAAAAATTGGAATTGGTCATCAATACCTCTTGAACGATCCAACAAAAACACAAATCGAACTAAAAATATGGAAGTTATTGCGGTTTTTTCTCGATACCATTCTCATGGTGAATTTTATTCAAGAAAAACCTGATTTATTGAGGTTATTTTGAATGCGTCCAGCTTACGAATGGACAATGATAAATGCGAAATATTTTGGGAGAACACATAAAACAAACCAATCTTTCATTTTAGTCGGGAACATCAACAAAATTTTTTCCTTCCTCACAAAAGAAGCCACTCTAATGTATATATATTTGTTTCAATTTCAAGTAAATTTCTTCTAGTTTTACAGAAAAATATCAATTCTTAAAAAAAATATTTTTTATAAACCAAACAAGTAAGGAAAGGCTAAAGTCGGGCGGGGCCGACTATATGATACACTCCACTTTCTATCTGAACTCAATTTAGTTCTCTAAAAAAGTGAAAACGGGAAGGCTTTTTGTATGTTTCCTAATCATAGGCTAATATAACCTGACCCAATGTGTCAAATCGAGAGGAATATTGGTATCGGGGCTATATCCAAACATGGAATGAATGACTTGAATAACTTTGAATTGAATGAATAACTTTCACAATAAGCTCTTTCAGTTCAAGTAAACGTGTTATGATCATTTTAAAGAAATTCGGTGAAAATACGTGGTTTCTGGGGCGGAAAAAGTCAACCCGGGATCGAAATTTGTATGGGAGCTATATGTAAATCTGAACCGATCTAACTCATGGTGAATATGGGTGTTTCTAGTTGAAATATAAGATATTTTGCATGATTTGAAGAAGATCAGTAAAAATATGTGGTTTAAGAGTCGAAAAAGTGAAATCGAGGGGAAAAGTGAAATTTGTGAGGGAGCTATAAATAAATCTGAACCGATCTGATCTAGTGGAAATATATTTTGCCAAATTTCAAGAGGATCTGTAAAAATGTTTGACTTCTAGACAAGAAAAAGTCAAATAGAGATCGAATTTTGAATGGTAGCTATATATAAATCTAAACTGATCTGACCTATTTTCACCACAGGTGTTCCTAGTTTAAATATAAGATATTTTGGCAAATCTGAAGACAATCTGATACAATATGTGGTTTCAAGATCGGAATCGGGAGCGAAATTTGTATGGGGGCTATATATAAATCTGAACCGATCTAACACATTTTCACCACAGGTGTTTCTAGTTAAAATACAAGATGTTTTGCCAATTTTGAAGAAAATATGTTGTAATATGTGGTATCTAGGGTGAAAAGAGTCAAATCGGGAATGAAATTCGTATGGGGGTTATATCTAAATATGAACCGATTTTCTTCGAATTACATTGCGTTCGTCCTTATCCCGAAAAACTTCGTTGTGCAAAGTTTCATTTGCTCCTGGCTACAATTGCGACCTGTATCGTGATTAAAAAAATAGATGGACGGACGGACAGACAGACGGGCATTGCTAAATCGAAAAAAGTTATTCTAAGTCGATCGGTATAATTAACAATGGGTCTATCTCGTTTCCTTTTGGGTGTTACAAACAAATGCACAAAGACATAATACTCTCGTGGAGTGTATAAAAATATAACTTCGATTTTTATAAAATAAATTTTATTAATAGTGTCAGAAAGACGCTCCATAAGATTCACGACGTTCCTGGTACTTGATCTAAAACAATTATAAATTGTGATTGCTGTAGAAATGAAAAATATTTTTGTTACCATATCTATCTGACCAAATGCTTTTGGTCTGGGTCTTCGAACAAGTGTCTATGACCAAGCTGTGAACCTCTATCAAAACCGGCAAAAATATTTAGAAATCGATTACAAATCACAACTTTTGTGTGAGCTACAAAGGAATATATTAATTTCACTGCCAACATATAGTATTTCCAACTACCATTAATAATTAATATATTATTTAGAAGTATAAATTATTTAATTGTGTCATTTGTATCAAAATGTGTAAAAGTGTTATTTGACTGGTCCTTTTTAGAATTTCATAAAAATTTTAAAAATACTTCCATATTTCAAGGAAGTATTTTTAAATTTTCTTTTTAGTATTTCATAGAAAGAAATTAATTTAATTTATAGAACTGTTTTTGAATTAAACTTATTCGAAATTTGTTTGTCGTTGTTGTATATCATTCCACAAAACAGTTACACATTTTTAAAAATACTTTCTTTTCAATCCTCCCTAGTGTCTATAATTTCCTTTCCCTTTTAAATCGGGAATGTAGCATTATTCACCTTATATAAAAAAGTACATACATTTGGAAAATTTCATCACAATCGGAGAAAAAAGCCACTGTGTGTGTTCGCTTCAAATGAAATTACTCCAATGTGAAAAAAATTATTTTAAATAAAAGCTTAGCTATTTAAAGAAAAACAACTCAATTAATGTAATTAAAAAATCCAGTAATAGCATGGCAATGGATTTTTAAAGAATTTGATGATATTCAAAATTTCAACTGTGTTACCAAAAACCAAAAATGTTGTTCGGTCATCCGTCGTTACTTCAAGCAAGACGTCAAATATAGGGTCCGCCATCTAACGTTATTTTTCAACTATTCAACCGTTGGACTATTATTTGTGGGGTGCCCGAGGCAGCCATTTGAATGAAATTATTTTCCATTATTAACCGGATGGATTGTACTTTCAAATAAAAGAAGAAATTTGAGAAAATATTCAGTAGATTTTTTATAGCATTTTCAAAAAAAGTTATTTGTTGAAATATGTGGTTTCTAGAACGGAAAAAGTAAATCATAGGAGACATTGGTATGGGAGCTATATTTGTTGCTCAAAGGGTCCGCCATCTAACGTTTTTTTTTCAACTATTCAACCGTTGGACTATTATTTGTGGGGTGCCCGAGGCAGCCATTTGAATGAAATTATTTTCCATTATTAACCGGAAGGATTGTACTTTCAAATAAAAGAAGAAATTTCAGAAAATATTCAGTAATTTTTTATAGCATTTTCAAAAAAAAGTTATTTGGCGGACCCTATACCTATTCACATGCATGTATGTTCACTTCATATTTATCTTTGCATTAGCTGTAGTTTGAACTTGAATTAAAAAAAAGGTAACCATAAACTTGTTGACACACTTTCTTGTGAATGGCCTAATTTATTGCATCCAAAGTTGTAAAGAAGCAGCGCGTTTTCAAGACAAACAAAGGAAACTGCCACTCTCTATAGATAACATATTTATTACACTCACCTGCTGCCAGCAAATCCAATAACAGGTAGAATCTTCAATATTCCATTGTGAAAATAGTAAGGGCGTGCTGAGTACTTTTCAGTACATTTTAGACATCTTGACACTGATGTGAATAAAAGTGCTCGATTAGTTGGCACCAAAAATCGACACCCACCCACCCACAATGATCAATCTAATATAAAGTCTGTTGTTTTAATTTTTTTGTTGTATTATTATTTAGTTATTAATCAGCCATTTTTTATTATTATATTATTTATATAGTATTATTACAGTGTCAATCATCATACACTGCATATTTTAAGTCTTGGCATAAATTATGCAATGAGAGTGAGTGAGTGATAGAGAGAGAGAAAGGGCTATGGATATGGGCTAAGAAAACAGACAGATTAATATTGGGGGGAAAGGGGTGGTGTTCTATAAAGGTGTATAATATATGTATTATCATTCATATTCATTCATTCTTTATTCATCTTTAGCAAAAGGTGAAACGTGAACACGGTCACCTTAAGAGTTCATTTATTTATTATTTTTTTGTATATTTCTTTTCTTTTATTCTCGTAGTTTGGGGAAGTAAAAAACGCTATTAAAAATAATAATGAAGTTTTTTTTAAAAAATTAAAATTAAAATAAAAAAGAACATGCACGCAGCAGCAGCAGCAGAGTACTATTACTGAGTGGTGCGGCGTAACGATCAGCAGCAGTACGAAATAATTACTAAACATGTTGTTGTATTTTGTATCTACGTATGTATGTATGTACGTGTTTATAGATTCTATTGATTTCTTTCTTCCTTTAATTTTTTTAAAAATAATGTATGTATTCACAAAAAGAAGGCAGAGCGATAATGCACAAGTGTAGTAGAGAAGTAGTGTTGGAAGTGGGACGATGATTATGATGGTCGTGGTGGTGGTGGTATGGGTGTTGGTGTTGCTAATTCAATCATCGTAGTGCATGGTGTTATCCGAACTATCAAAGAATAATTGTTCCATTAGATCGCCGACGGTATTGCATTTGTAATCATTGGCGTCCAGCCCGTCGTCGCCGTCCTCCTCGGGCACAATTATATCATCACCATCGCCCTCCTCTTCATCCCCATCGCCATCCGCCTCATTCGCCGGTTCGTCCACTGTTACTACTTTGGCTGTTACTGCAGCCGGTAATGTTGTCTGTGGCAGTACAGCTGGCGAGTCGCTGTCATCGTCCATGGTACAACTGATGAATGGTTGATTCGTGTTGATCTCGAGCGGTGCTAATGGCGCACTGCCACTACACAATGTGGAACTTAACGATTCAACGGTGGTTGCTTCAGAACCTGGGTTCGATTTTGTTTCAGCAATAGCACTGCCACTGGAACTGCTGGCAGCCGTGCTTGTGGCCACCATAGACGTATCCGTTGGTGGCTTTGTTGTGAACACGGCAGCGCCGCTATTAATGCTGCTGTTATTGGCACTTTCACTCATCGCCGGCAGCGTAACATTGGGATTAAAGGGGGCATCCAAGTCCTCCAAGCCTTCGGGTACCTTCAGTTTGGCCAACTCTTCGCGTAGGTGTCGGTACTGCCTTCTCAATACCATGGAATTAAATGAAATGGTTCGACTGCTGCGCTCGTTGTACTGCGGCTTACACAGCTCCTCAATCCAATTTTCTATTTGAGCGCAGATTTCATTGCGTTTAAGCCAAAAATGTGTGTGAATTACCTGCAATAATGGGAGAATGTTAGCACTTGGTTAAGATCGCGGGGGTGTTGATTACTTACATCCTTGAAACATGGACTAGGATTACGTATCTGTTCTAGCATAGCCCAACGGACACAGGCCTGGTAGATATTGCTGTTGTACTCGCGGGAGGAATGCGTGCCACTTGGAGTGCCACGACTACGCTCAAAGCCGGGCTCATTGAAATACGGCTCCGGCACGAGTATCAGTGATTGTATGGATACGAGCACCTGCAGGAAACTGGATGTCTGGGCATTCCATTTCTCCTCCGGTCGACCATGCCATGTATTAAGTACGGATAAACACACCTTGCCATCATTGTACAGATTTGGATTGAAACGCACCGAATGACGGCCAGTTGTTTCCAAATTAATAAGCATGGGCAAATTTGGATAGTCTGGTGGGAAGAAGACGTCGAATTCAAAGCAACCATTGGCATATGGAGTATCTGCTGGCCCCGTAATGAGCACCTGTAATAAAATCCATCAGTTTGTTAAAACGTGGCAAAATAATAGATCATGATCATGACTTTTTTGTACCTTCATGACATCAAGACGATCAGTATCACAACGAACAAATACGGAACTGCTGAACGACAGTGGCAGACTGGTGGAGAGTGTTACGGCCTCTTGCGCCAAACGCTTTACACGCGACGGATGATAACGGTCACCCGCCATTCGTACCATTTTCTCAAAATGATGCGACACCACAAAACGATAACCATTGCTCTCGGCCTCAACGATCATGTCGAATGTATCGAATTGTAGCTTTTTCATAACTTCCAAATAACGCTCCTCGATTGATTTACTTTGCAGCGGGCGATCAAAATCAACAATTTGCCCGGCCTCATTCGTGGCACTGGCTTGATTTTGTTGCTGCTGGCCCGATCTTTGCGTTGTTTTCTGCACCAACACGGTGGTCTCTTGAATGTCGGGTATTAGCAAAGCCAAACCCTCATCATCGCCGTCATCCAAGTTCACGGTCACTTGCTGTGTTTGTCCTTTGATGTTGGATTTTTTGTTTAGCCTAAAAAAGAAAGATGTTTTTCGCATAAAAGCCTACAAAGTAAATTCTCAAATTCTCACTTCAAGCGTTTAGCGTAGGTGTCCACGCATGTCTTCATGTTCGCCAATAGCTCAGATATTGAAGGTGAACTTTCGCCGATATTCTGCGGCTGCAATAATGATACCAATTCCTGCGACAGTGATATTGAACGCAATAACTGAAGTATGGCTCGATACAATGGAATGTGTCGGGTTATATCAAGTACGGAATCATTGCGTAAATAGGAACTAAGCGCTGGAATGAGACACGATTGCCTGAGCAGAGATAAGAATTCATTGGGTAGTTCATTTGAAATGTTCATCATCTCATGGTAGGGCATTTCTTCCGCTGTTGGAATGCGATCACCGGGATTGACATAACTCGCCAGCACCTATACAAATGTAATGTGTAGCGATTAGAGGCAAAAGCGGAACGCTTATTGAATAAAAAACAAACCTGTAGCAAGACCGTAACATGTTCCTCTTCGCTCTTTTGGCGTAATAGGGCCTGTTCAACATTCCACGACTGAGTGGTGGAGCCAGTGCCAAAGCCTGTACCCTTGGCCCAATACATGTGACCCTTGTCGTCAGAGGTCGCCAGCGATGAGTCTTCGGCAATATTCAAAGGTGGTTTAATGCCACTACCACTGGCGCTGGCACTTGCACTTGCACTTGCACTGGCTCCACTGACTCCACTGGCGCTGGCACTAGCACTACCGCTTGCGGTGGCAGTCTGAAAATAAAGTGTCGTTTAATTTTAAAACCACACAAAAATGTAACTTTCAATACATTACCTCAGTCTGGCAACTTCCAAGCGGATAAATGGGCGAGTGGTGAGTAAATATACTCAAACAGTTTAAGATCAAATGCATAGCACCCACTTCAATGACCATGCGTCGCAGAAGCATGCCATCGTCCGTTGTAAGCGGTGAACTATCCAAGAGTTGGCGAAATACTTCGAAAGGCAATGTGGGCAAAGACGGCGCTAACGATAGACTATAAATGTCATCTGTGGATGGTGGAGGAAGGGGGGATAATTTAAAAGTTTTCATTTTTCGTTCCTGCCAATACTTACTTCCTTCTCCATCGCCTGTCACACCTAAAACTAAACGCAGTAGACACTGAGCTCTTAGTTTGTCACGCAGCAGAACATCTGAATAGGCGGGAAGGCGCAAAAACAATCCAAATGCAGCCAAAGAATGTTGAGGCACGGCCGTAATAGTGGCCTGCTTGGTGGTGGGCTCCGACAAAGGATCCTCCAGATCTTCATAGATATCATCGTTCGGCTCCAGTTTCACCCAGTCATTCATGGGAGGACTTTTCTCCTTTTCGGGCACATTATTCTGATGTTTGCGCGAAGTGATTTCGGGATATACGGTTGGCAAATATTGAGCCAACAAAGAGAGACCACCGCGACTAGAGAAACGTTGCAGTGGCGACGGTAGAGGTTCCACCGATGAGGCCTTTGTCATGAATGTTGTTTCTTCACAGCCTTCAGTATGTGAGCTTTTGCCAGAGATCTGCGGGGTGCGAGGAATACAACAAATAAGTCTAATTCTAATTGAAAGTCATACCCCATACTCACCATATCGAGTGTTAGGCAAGGTTTAGCCAAGGAATAGCCTTTGCTTTGCAAAGCCGCTAATAACTGGGATATTGTGGTATCACTGCCAATCTGTATATCTGGATAGTCACGATGTACAAGTTGAGCACAATTAGCCGAACTGGCAGCCGTATTTGTCGGCGTCAAAATGTCCTCAAAATTAACGAATTCTGTTTGAAAAAATTTATATACAGAATATCAGTTATAGGTATGCAGCAATTATTTCACTGCAATATTATTCCATACTTGAGAAATTTGCCACCATTTCTTTGTTCTCCTTGTTGGCCGCCACTTGATTTTTAGCATCTTTGATACGTTTATCTTTAGCCGTGACGCCGGCGGCCACACTTAAAAATTCCATGCCATTCTCCAAGCCATTGAAATTTATCGAGATGTCCTTATAGGGATCATTTTGATTCTTCTCGCCATCTTCTTTAAGTATTTCACAGCTGGCGCTGTTGGGTAAATTTGGACCAGCCACCATTGTATTACCGGCGCCGCCATCGTTTCGTCGATTTTCTGCAAATACAGCGAAGAGATACAAATAAAAAATATTATTATTATTGAAAGCAATAAACGAAAGGAGATCCAAGAATGTAAATAGTTGTTGATTTTTTACATAGATCTTTTAAATCTCTTATTTTCTTTATTTAGTTAAAACTCCCTCCAAATCCAATCATATTCCCAGTTCGACTCACCTGAAAGACAGTTTTGTATAATCTCTTGGCATTTTGTGTTCGCACTGACCGAGAAGAGCAGATGATGATTGTTAATGCGTTTTGCTGGATGATGGTTAACCAACGAAATTGTGACGCTACTGGGTGTGACATAATTGTTGGGCGGTGTTGCAGTCGCTATATTGGCAGCCATCGATATGAAGGACGTGTGTGGATCTTTCTTCTGCAGCGGTTGTTTGCTGCGCACCGATACCAGGATACGTTCATTCTCCAGTAACAATTGCAGTACTAGTTGGCGCGTAAATCCGGAAATAGTATGTTTGTTACTGCCATCGGCATTTATGCCTCCGCTGGCGCCGAGCGAAATTGAGGGTTCACGAATGACCTCGATCAGCAGCATAGTTAGAATGTTCTGATTATTGGGATGACAGGCTGTGACGTGGGCAAAGAAATTGATGGTGGCCCTTTCGATGCGAATAAAAGCCTGCTGTGTTGGCTCGCTGGAGGCGGCGTACGGCATGTTGGAGACAAAGTCAATGGGACGATGGTTGCAAAGAAGTTTCAACAATGGTTTCCAGAATATGGAGCCCTGTTGTGTGCCCAACCAGTCACGCATATGACCCTCAGCGCAGCACTCGGAGAAGAAGTCGAGGATTTTAGGCACAAGTTCGAAAGTCATGAGTTGAGGCTGATTGGCCCTGTTGTCGTCCTGTTCGGTTTGCATTTCTTCTATTTGGTCGCCAGCAACCTTGTCGGCGTCAGTCATGCAGCTCGATGATGATGATGATGGTGGTGGTTGTGGTGGTGAGGTGGCTGCAGATTCGCCTTGTGCAAAATCATCTGGAGAAGATTGACGTTGTGGCTTCTTGGCATCGGAGCAGTTGTGCTCCTGCAACAAGAGCGTAGAGCAGTATTCGTACAAAGCATAAGCCAACAGCTTTGGCAAACCGGAATCCACCAGCTGGAATACAGCATTAGATGATTGGCAAGTCAGCGCTATGGTGGCCAAATACGAGGGATGCGCGAACAACGTGGACAAATTGTCCGAGGCCACGTTGGCATACCAAACTTTACCGCTAATCTCCTTGTTATCATCGGTCAGTCCGCACTTGGTGGTGTCCGAACTGGAAGAATCGTCTGTGTGGACATCACCACTCCTCTCTGCAATATGAGCTATCTTCACATTTAGCCGCAGAAGCATGTGATTGAAGAACTTTGGTTGTATGTAGCACAAAGAACAAAGTAACGAATCGAATGCCACCTTTAGAGGCTCCTCGTTCTCCAATCTGTCGATCCAGTGCATGCAAGCTTCGAACACATTTTCGGTGATTTGTTCGGATAGGTTGGCCACACTGTTGTCCTCGTAAATATGCCACAGTATGGAAGCAATGCACTTGACAAAGCCACTCTGTGGGTTATTGCAACGGGCTGTGCTGCTGCTATAGTTCTGCCTCAAATTATCTATCCACTCCAGCAGTACTTTGACCTTATCCATCACATAGGCGTCTTTGGTGGTGCACAAATCATACAGCAGATCACAGATACTTTCGTTAGAAAGTTTATATACTGAAAACAATGGATAGCATAGGTATAGCATTATTGTGCCAAAGTGAAGTTTCTTTTTACTTACTTTGCGGACTAGTACTCCACAATAGGGTTCGTATCAGAGACAGACACAACTCTCGACTGTACGCTCCCAATTTCAGCAGAACAGATCCCAGGTTTTGCACGGCCGCATTCGGAATCATGGGCATAATATTCATCAATGAACAGCAGGCATCCAAGAAGCCGGGATAGGCGGCAGATGCACCGATTACATCGGCGGCCAATTTCGAAGCCGACGACACTTTCGATGCTACACTATAGCAACGCGACAAAATGCGCACCCATCCCACACTTGTTTTGGCAAACGAATCGTCATCCATGGCCTGGTCGAAAGATAAGGCCGACGTGCTGCAATTGGAGCTGACCGTGTTGGTCTGCGAAGAAAATATTGTATTGCCCAAGACGGCGATTTGAGTTAGACCAATGCTGGGACTGTCCTTTGGCCTAACAACAATAAAGGAATATAGTTTTTATTAGAAATAGGTTGATAAGCAAGTGGCGAAATCGAATAATACCTATAGAGACGCAACACGATGCTTGTGGCTATTTCCGGTTTAGATAGTTTCAAGCGTATACATGTCATTCCCGTGGTAGTTAGAGGTGGTCCCACGGGCACTGGACCCAAACCAAAGTCACGGGATATTTCCAAAGCTACCGCTGAGGGACACGAAGCCAATGTGGGGGCATGCGGTTGCAGCTGCACCTCACGCAATAAAATGGCCGTGGGCAATGTAATTGTAAGATCGGCATGTGACTCATTCGGATAGAACATATAACTCCAGGCAGGAGTTCGTGGTCTACGATGCGAAGCCACCGGATTCATGATCAGAATATCGGCTGATTGTGCCGTATCATTCTCGGCCGATATGGTGCAGAAGGGGGCAAAATTGATGAGACCATCTTGTAAATAACGGTGGTTTTGGCTGCTGCTCGAGCTGGACTTTTTGTTGCTGCCATTGGCACAGGCGTGCGAGACCAATTTGAGTTTTGCATTTCTAGTCATGTGTTGCATTATCATTGAAATCTGAAAATGGCAAATGGTTTTAGTCTTTTCATCAATGCAAAGCGATGAAGATGATTACTTACCAAACCTGGCTGTACATTGATGAGAATTTTATTTAGTTTAACTAAATTTTTACAAATGATTTCTATGCCGCCCAGCTGTGTGAAGATCTGTACAGACGATGATAGGTAAAGAACTTTGGATATGTACCACAGTAAAGGTTCTGACAAATGTAGACGAGGAAGCGTACTGCGCTGTGATGTACCTGCGTCAAATAGAAAAAAATAAAAACATAAGTTTTGGAAGTTCATCTTGGAAAAAAACGGACTGGGATTTTAATTTGTTGTCAATTTCAAGTATTAATTTTCAGACAACTTTTGGTTTTCGCGTTTGTTCTGACTTCCATGGTGGTTTCAAACCACTTTTTAGTAGTTTAGTATTTTTTTAAATTGTATTTTGACTAATTAAATTGAATTATTCCTCAATGTTGTAAATGAAGAGTTTTGTTCTAAAACTGCGATACTTTGAAACCGTGTACCTCAAATTTAACAGACCTGTGCACTTACATGCTTCCAAATATTGGCATATCGGTGCAACAATCAAACGGGAATTAGATGCTTTCTCGCATAGCGTCAACAGCATATTGAAGACAGCATCGGCGGCAGTTTGCGGTTCATCGAGCAAAAACGTCGAAATCGCTGGCTGTGTACCATACAGATCTGATGAAGACATTAAGGTGAACGAAGAGCTGGAACAATGAGACAGCGAACCCAACAAACGTTTCATGGTAGGGAAATGCCGCAATACTATGAGAGCGAAAAAGAAATAAGTCAAGTTAATACATAGTCTCCTTCAACTACTATCTTTGTAATATTTGTAGGTATGTACCAGTATCAGCTATGCATGGTGTTTTAACACGATGTCCTTCTATATTTAGTTGTTCAGCTTTAGTTTCATCAGTTTGACATATGCTCGTAAGTTCTTCTTCTTCTGGTATGGTAACATCCTGTAGAAGTTAAAGTTAAATATATGTTTATTATGTATGTAAGAGTTTTGGTTTGTAAAACACTTCGTCAGCCATCCCCGTTGTAGAATTTCTTAGAGTCTCTTTCTATCTTTAAAAAGTACTCTGGACAACGGACGATGTCGTGATGAAGTGAAGTCCCCGGAACTTTCACCCAAATAAATAATCAAATTAGACTCCAACAAATTATATAGAATCAGGGTTAATCGAGTTTTGTTGCTCGTAATAGTTGGCCGATTTCTTTAAAATAAAGTTTCCGAGAATTGACAGATAAACCCGATTTTTAGCGTCATTAGTTAGGACATTTAAATTGTAACGGGCGTGACATTTCCCTTTACGACACTGGACTATATCTGGAGAAGGAAATGATCAAGCCTGTTTTTATCATTATTTTTTGAAGTACAATCAAAAATATATATTACGTGTGTTTAGTGGTTTTGTTTTATATTATAAATTGATTTTGCAATTTTGTCAAAAAAAGATTTTATTGATGATTTGGTCTTGCCCCTTTAATTCAAAATGCTAAAACATAAAGAACTCATAATCGTGTCATTTGAAGCTGCCAAAAACAATACACAGCATATGGGCATCTCCCAAAAAGGTCTACCAAAAAATGAAATCACACCACACTAATAGCTTTTAACTTTATTTTTTCCTTATTTCGACAGCTTTTTTATTATGAAACTTGAAGTCAACTTGTTCTCTTTTATTTCTTTTACAAGTTGAAGTGGAATACCGAAAATTACTATTTTTTTTACTACGAGTGGAAATATTTGTCCCGTCCGTTTTGTCGCGTCCGTATTTTTGCTGTACTTAATTAAAAAAGTAAGAGGTAATTCTCATATTTCATAAATCTACGAACAAAATATATCCTCTGACCATCATTTACATGTATATATGGAAAAACAAAGTTCTCAAAAAATCGCTGAACTTTGTATATTACTATAAGACCTTCAAAAGTACATCTGTTTTTTGTCGCGTCCGTTTCGATGTAAAATTGTTTATAATTTTGTACTAATTTGTTCTAAATCCTGACGATATATTTTTAAAATGTAGTACTATTTAAGCGCGTTAGAACACTAAAAAGGTTGATCGACTTTTTCAGTTTCTTTCTTGTTTTTGGAGTAGTTTAAGGCATACGAATGTCGCGTCGCGGGCCACTGGGAGATGGCCATATAACATAAATATGCAGGAAATATGGAAACACTTTTAACTGTTTGACAAATCCTTCGTTGTTTACCAAAATTGATCCAACAGGGTTGGCGGTATTGTATTTTACAAAAACAATCGTGTACAACTTACAGTCAATTGCCGCGGCAGTTCGGTTTGTATTAGCGATGAGCAGAGCCTGAGGAGACTGATAATCAAAGAACTATCCGATATTGGACAGTTCTGCTTTGAATGATCGGAGCCAAGCACATTGGCGAACAAACTGCTGAATGAATTGCCCGTATTGTTGGTATCCGAGGTGCGTTGACATTGCAGTTTGTCACCATTCGAAATGTTATTGAACACCAAAAATGCTAAAAATAGACATTGCAGATTGACAAATACTAAAAAAGATACAAATCTCAAGACAATATACTTACAAACACACTCGATTATATTCAGCGATATATTAAGATCTGCTTTGTCATTGGGCATTATCAGCAGATCTCGCACCAATTGACTTTGGGCATCGATGGGGCCCAATTGATTGCTAATTGCACCACCGGGTTGTACCAATTGCAGAATCACATGCAAGAGAGTGTCTTTAAGCTTGCGCTTGCAGGATATAACACCATCGGTGGACTCTCCTTTGCGATGCAGCCAATGCAGCAATTCGTGCAAATGTTTGCAAATGGTGGGTCCAGCCTGTAATGGGGAAATATGGGAATTTAAAAAACTGTTGGTCCTTTAAAATAAAACACAAGAAATAGAAAACTTACACAACGATTTGTAATTATAACTGAACTCATGCCATAGCCGGAGAAAAAGCGAAGCAACATTTTCTCGAAATTTTCATCGTTGACTATGACATCATTGATGCGTGTTCTGTCGGCATCTTCTTGGCCGAATGTTTGAGAATTACAGGCCAGCAGAAGACACTGGAAACCCAAACACCATGTTCTTAATTTCACATCATTGTACCAGGCCAACGCCAATAGCAGGCCTTGGATGGCATTGGCTCCGAAGGGTATCTTCGGTATGTCGGTGTTGGAAATGCCAGCATTGTAGGGTTTATCGGCCAGTTCGCCATTCAAAGTTAACCACATTTGTAAGACTTGCTCCAGATGTACCCATGTTTCCTACAGAGATTTATATGCAATAATCTATACAATTGTGCTTACAAATAACAATTACCTCCAAATGTAAATCGGCCAATATACAATCGAATACATTCTTAAACATGCTATAGGTGTTGACACCACAATTGTATTCGGGTCCCGACCACATATCTGACACGTAGTCTGGCCAAACAGCTACTTCGGGGGATGTTGTCTTAAATTCGCTGGCCGCTATCTGCGGCAACGACGAGTACATATCCAGTGAGGAGACCATTGTTATGCGTCTCAGATCCGTTTCCACGTTCAAGTCTAACCCCACATCTAAGCGCGAATCCATAGCACTCGATATGGATTTGCAGAAATAATTGACGGTGTTCTTGTTCATGTTGCTGTTGTCCTTTTTGGCCACCGACTTATTTCGTTCAATTATGTCAATGTCATTTAAGATCTCATCAAACTCGGTATCTTCACATTCGATTAGCGATGGCAGATATGGATATTTTACACCTGCAAGTGTGGGGAAAACATAATTTTAGTTGATATTTCACACAAACAAACACACGCTATTAGATATTTGGACTCTCACCGTCCGAATAGGGGATCTCGCTACTTGTTGATTGTGAAGAACCCATATTTTGAGACATGTAGAGTGCTAAATAAATACAAATGAATAGATTCAACTTATATGGGTAGGCAGGTAGGCTACTACTGTGTTGTCTCAAATTGAATTTTAATTCATTCATTGATAAGTGAGGTAGTTATTGTATTCTTCATTTATAATACTTACAAGTGTAATCGGCAAACAGATCTTTAGATTCCTGGAAGCCATCCATTGTTCTTTGGCCATCATTTGTCGGAGTGGCATCGTTATCTTTGTAATGTCTATCGGCGTCCAAAAGGTCCTACAATAAAAACCAGCCCATTTTTTGTTTTATTACAAATCAATCTAAATTTTTAATTGGGTATTTTATAATTTACCTGCAATAGACAGGTTATGGCATGTACAGCCCAGGGTTGTTGCTGATCATTCCACACGGCCATACGTATCAAAAGCTCCAATTGACTTATGGTGATAATCTTCGATAATTGAACTGCTGGCCGACAGGCGGACACTAAACGTGCAATGACCTGTAAATAAACCACAACACACACCATTTCAATATAAATTCCTTTAACTTGAATATTGAGTAAAAATAACATCAACTTCGATCAAGTCGAGTTTTCTTTTGCCAACAAAGCTGTGCACGTTGTAAAGCTTTCAAAGAGAACTGATCGTTTTCCATAATTTGATGGATGAATTATCCCTATTATTTTCTACGACTATTATTTTCCCTATTATTTTCTACGACGACTCCGAATATATACTCGTATATGTACTTCGTTGTTGTACAAACCGTTATGTTGTAAGAAAAGCCTACAAAATACTCACTTTGCAAGTTAGCAAAAATTGATCCATATTGCAAGTGAAATCCATTTCGAGCAGCAAAGCAATAAGACCGCGTATGACAATCAATATATTGTTGAGTCGTATATTTTTAAGACCTTTATCGAAATTATTTTCGGGTTCTTGCTGTGTGTCCTTGCTAGGTTTGGGCAGCATACTACTTTTGCTAGACTTATTAGATGACTTGGGCTTGCCGGTAAGCTCCATGAATATTCCCGGATGCTATTCGGCGATCGAAAAAGAAAGTTAGAGAATATAGAAGAAGAAGATATAGCTACGTATGTGTACATACTTCATTTTGGATCATATAGATTTTCTTGCCCCAATCGGTGTATGGCTGGACACTGTATTTGTTCTGTTGAATAATGCGTTTCTTAAAGCATCTCAATTGCTTGCCCGAACTGTTGGAGGACTGACCTCTAGTTTTAGCAAAATCAGTCTCACAACTCATAAAATCCCAACGATTGGCGGCTGTAAAATGTGTGTGACGCATTAGAATAACTCATAGCCAAATAAGCCAAGATAGACACTTACACTTGTCCTTTCGATCATCCAAACAAACCGACAGGAATAGGAGCAGCCATGTTATAAGCTGCAAATCGGATTTCGTGCATAAACTGCCACCGGCTGATGTCTCCGAATCGGGCATATTTGCACCAGGACCAGTGGCCTCCTGATAACGCGGTGAAATGGGTGCCAGCTGTTTGGCCAGCGTCTTCAGCACGGCATCGATAACTATTGAGCGGCAGTTGCCCATGGAAATGCTGCGCCTTCCCAAATATGTCAATAAAAAGAAAATACTGCAAAGGCAGAAGTAAAATGAAGATACCATCAGCAACAAAAGATCTCTCGTTAGTGTCTTACCGATCCTGTGGAAATATTTTGCTGTTTTGTGAAGAGAACAAGGTGCAGAAAATATTGGCGAGGAAATCACCCCACCAGCTTTGAACACAACACATGCGCACCAACAGTGAACAGGTGGCCAATTGAATGTGGGCATCGCCGTACACCACAAAGGAATTGAACAACATATTGGCTACGTCGGCGGTGAAAAGCTGCTGCATTGCCAACATATCCTAAAGAAATGAGACACATAATTGCTGTAGATGAGGCAAACTGTCTGTGTTGATTGTTACCCACCTTTAGACTATACTCTATGGAAAAGTTCAAGAGAATTTCAATCAAGGCCTGACCTAGTACACGCAATTTATCTCGGGATGCCTTGCGTAAGGCATGAGAAGCATCCGATGCTGAGGCTGCCTCACTGTTCTCATCTGCTGGGGGCAAAGAGGACTCCAAACGCTTGATGACATTGCGTATAACATTGATCTCGTGCTGAAGTACAATGCATTCCTGAAATACACACACAAAATTTTTAGTTCACACATTTCAGTTTGTGAATTTGTAAAACGAACCTCATAAATCGATGTTATCTTGCCACCCTCCACCGTGGTCGTGGTGTCGTCTTCACTGCGCTGTTTATTAATGAATGCCTGCATATGGGCCACATTCGATACGTCCGAATTGAGCAGGGGAGTCAGCAATTCCAACAGTTTACAGCTGGCCAGACTGTAGCGGCAATGCACATCTTCGTGCAGCGAATTCAGGGCCTTGATCTGGGCCTGTATGTTCTGGGGATGATGTCCCATATAGTTCATAAACAAGTCACCATAGCCATCCGATTCCAAAATGATGACATGACCAAAGAATGAACCCAAGGGTATTTTACATTTGGTCGATGACATGCCGATGCGTCCCATTATTGTGATTTTCATGTAGCGACAGATGGGCGGTGGTTGTATATCACTGAGAACCAGAGTTTTTGTCCCAATATCGGGAGCGACAACTAAACGAACACAATCGGTTTCCTCGTCAAAACACCAGATGTCGATGTGCAGCGAAGCCAACTCATCACAGGCGGGTATAATCAAGTCCGTCAACAGTATGGGCGAGCCAAAGTCCAGGACCACAAAACGACGAGCCCCCGAATGCATGCGATCGATTACAATCATCTGCTTGGAGGGAGGAGACAAGAGTTTATGCCATGGAAAGACATTGGAGGCATTGCTATTCAAATGGTCGCCGCAGCCATCAACGGCAGTACTGGCGAGAGATTGTGCGGCGATCTTGTCCGTCGTCTTGTCATCATCCTTGCCATCCGTGAGGGGTTTTACTGTCGAACCCAACTGCTGGTCAATGTACTCGCAAATGAATTTAAACTTTGGCAATGATGAGCCACTTGTGGTTTTCATCTTTGACTTTTCATCCACCGAAGTTTTTCCACTACTATTTGCGTTTAGACACTCAACAACATCTAAGGCTACAATTAAATATATAGAGAGAGTATAAAATGTAAAGTAGAGACGTTAAAACTTACGTCCTATGCCATTTGGTTTTAAGTCGCTGCTGCTTTCCGCTCCATCCATTTTCTTTTCCAGTTTTATTTTATCGACCATATTGTTGGCCTTATTTTTCACATTGTTGAGGATGTCATTCATCTGAAGAAAAATAATGATTGACAATTCTTCTTATTTCTAAAACTCACAATATAACTTACTTTATCCGAGTACATTTGGTCCACAGTCTCGACAACCATGGGCGCAATAAGCAGATCATCCACATTAACATTCGATGTGCTGGCACTGGCCGAAACCGTGTCCATGTTATCGATACGCGTAGCTTCCGAGGTGGCAGCACAGGTGAAATGCAATTGTTCTACTTCCAGCAAACCTCGCAATTGATTACTCACGCTCTTGCATTTGATCAAATGGGGGAAGGTGCGAAAATCGACACCATCTAGAATAGAACACAAATTTCATCATTCCAGCTGCCACTCAAATTAATAAAAAATAATAATTACCAATCGAACACAATTTCTTTATATCAATGCCGGCCGCCTGCACAAGTCCGGCATTATTGCGTATTATATTCATTAAAGTTGAGGAAAAGTTGACATTGTTCTTATTTACATTTGGCAAATCGTAGTCAAAGATATCCGGCTCAAAGGGAAATCCATACAATCCAAATCTGTAAACCATTTCAACTTATAGTTCCACATTCCATGTATATCAGCTGGCTAACACTTACCTTGTTCCAATTAGTGCCCCATATGGATCCCAACGTTTTTTGATCTCGTCGGATATATCCACCAACAGCTTAACACACATATCCGATATACTGTTGTACGTTTTATTTGTCGATGTGATGCAGGCCAACATAACGTACCAGCGAACGACACTGGCATGTTTGGCAAACGGCAGCTCATTGAATGTTGTCGAGATGGCATTACGCAAAGCTGTATCCAACTTCGAGGATATCTTACTGTTGGCCGGTAAATTACAGAAGCCACTGCAAGAAAATATCACACAATTATTTGCCTGATTCGATCTCAAGTGGAAACACTTACTCTGTTAACATCAGCATCAATTTTACACATTTGTGGGCCATACTGCGACTGCTGTGTATAATGCAGTGACGCAAAGTATTCTCCAAATACTTTTCCGCCTGACAGATACATTCGAGTTGTTGTGCCAAAATAGGCTGACCCTTGTTACGTTCAGATTTCGGTGAACGAAAACGTTTCAAGCGTATACAACACACCCAGGTAAGTATATCAAGGGCATAATTTCTGGCCAGCGTTGAGGATTTTTCACTGCTGATTATTTTGAATAGATTTTCCAACAATTGGTTGCTGTCTAGCATGGCAATGCGCTGGAGACGTTCATTGGGAATGTGGGCTTGTGTTTTTACACCTCGTACAAAAATGGAAATTTCGTGTAACCAATCGCATCCTGGAAGAAAGACATTTTTTTATAAAAGAAATGTAAAAATTATCCGAAACTGTTTAATACTATTTATTTATTTGCAAGTTGCGGATTTAAAAAAATTAATGCTTCCTTTATTTAAATTAAAATTTATATGTACTTACCTCGAGTTTTACACTGGCCATCCTTGGCCGGATCACCCATTGTTTTGATGTGTAGCAAAAAGTTCCTGGTGCGTGTTTTAAACAATTTGGGAGAGGTCAGTATAACCGTTCCACCCTGATCACACAGATCGATGCACGAAGACAATTCTATTGGGCCTGCCAAAATTTCAGCATTGTGCGTTTGCAAAAATTCTTCGTTCAGCACCGGATTTTCGTTATTACCTGCCATAATTAATTGAAATATAAATAAGAGAAAGTTTATATTTCAAACTCGGCAAACTTGCCTTCATTGCTGCTGGACGGCGTATCGCTGGAGCCACCCATTTCAGCGGAGGGATGCTTGAAACTGGAATGCGGTCCTTTCATGCGGTAGCCAAAACCACTGGTATTTTGTTTCAACAAGGTCACTTGTATGGCAGCTGGGTTATGGCACTGTTGGTACAGCGAGAACTTCAAGTCAATGTGGCCCAAAGTAGCCGCTTGCAACAGATTAATCTCGATGATATGTTCATCCCAGGTGGTCCTAAAAGAGAGAAAAAAATCAAATGTTTTGTTTTATATTTTCCCGCAAAAAAGGCCTTGCACTTACGCATCATTGTGCAGACGCCAGGTGTGCTGCGATTGCTTGCGTTGCTTTTGGGCCTGTACCAAATCATTCCAGCAACTGGGAACTTCGGCTGTATAGGGAATGACTTTATCATCGAATTGTGTTAGAGAGTACAGTGTACGTAAGTCCTCAAGCGACAGATCACCGCTGCGATAGGCCAGAAGATTTGCTGTCGCCGCATTCGCGGATGTAGATGAGGGCGAAGGCGATGATTGAGAAACACCGCCACCGCTTTGCATGGTACTTGGGCCGCAGTCCACTTTGATGGAGGTGAAACCGCTGGAGGATGTTGGCGTCGAACACTTTTGCGTATCTCCACCTCCTCCATCCAGGGGAGATATAAATGTACCCTGCTGCTGCTCCTGTTGTTTCTGTGATGTCACACCGTCCGTTACGCAGCGTTCAATGCAGGCGTCGTTGTTGTTTGCCGTCAATCCGGGACAGGTTTCCTCTTCCATATCAATCATTTCATCACCAGACTCATTGTCCGCATCGTTAAGGGAGTAAAATATTAGAGAACCACGTCGCGTGCAACAACATAGTCTTTCCAGGCTCCGGCAGTAAGCCACCGATATGAAATGGTGTTCTTCCTCTTTGACAGTACTGATGCGTTGAAAGTCCACCAGCGAGAATATCTCTATGGAGCCATCGGCACAGACAACACAAAATGCCCCCGCAGCACTCGCGGTGGCATAACTTCTATTAGATTGCATGACAGATTCCGCAGTCAAATTGATGTGTTGGAAGTTAGGCAACATACATATTTGCTTTGGATAATTGTCTCGATTGAAAGTCATGGCCATTTTGTGTTCGTTTGGAATGACGCCATTGGCACAGTCGAAGAGCAGCAGTTGGCCCCCGAGAGATTTGTTCGACTGGCACTCGTTCATGTAGAAGTCATCGTCGTCGTCACAATCATTATCACTCTCGTTGGCATTGGTCACGTTCGTCGATATTATTTTGTTGGTGGCACTTGAGGCGGGTGCTTTGGTTTTTACCAATTTCACCAGCAACTGATTGCAGTGGCTATTTGTTGGCACAATTTCGGCTATTTCCACCAGCTCTTCTTCCGATTCAAGGCAGTCTTGTTTCAGCGAGGAGTTGGTGCGCTTAAGTATGCTGCAACTTTCCACAATACAATCGATGTCTTCACTAACGCTGATCTTCGGTAGAACACCGACTTCGGGATTGGGCGAATTGTTTGTCTTTACGGTGTCGTTATTTAAAACGGCCTTAGATTTCTGCACAGTTTTGGCAGCAGCCAACAGGTTCTCCTTGAAATAACTTGCATCCATTTCAATGTCTTCGGCATTGACACTGGGTCCGCTGCCACTACCCACGCCAGACAGGGAGTTGTTCTCAACCGGCTGACCATAGTCATAATCGAACAGACTGTTGAGATCATTAAATTGCTCGGCCATTTTTTTGAACTCTGCCTCAAGGTAGGCATCATTATATTCCATCGGAGAATCGGATTTATCGCCTGACGTTGCAGGGACCACCTCGGGCGTAGAGGCGGGCACGATATCGGCAACGAAACCATTACTATCAAGTCCATCTAGGTATTTGTCAAAAATGGTGCATTGTGATTTCTCATCACGCTCATCGTGATACTTCTTATTAAGATGTGTTTCATTGCTGCTGGAGGGGTCGCCACTTGCTGAAACGGCACAACAGGACGAGACGATTTTAGTATGAATGAGAGAAAATGTGAAAATCATAAAATGGATTCGAAATGCAAAGATACAAATATACTTCCTAGTAAGACTTTAATACAGTTACTAAACTCAAGTGCAAGATGGAAGATGGGGTTATTGGACTTTTTCAACAGAAAGGTAAAACCCAAAATTTGGAATATTAAAAGATAGACAAATATTTTTTACTAAAAGATAAATAGATAAAGAATCATGTTATTCCGCAAAATCCGATCGTACAGGCGGGGAAGAAATTTTGAGAAGAAGTACTAAAGATTCATGTTCAATATATCTAAGTGAGAGATATTGGTCCTCTCGTATCGATAAATTTTATAAAACGAATGACAATCTTAGCATCATACACCCCATTTAATGATATTATAATACAGTGATTTCTCGATTTAACAAACATCCGATTTAACCAATGAGTAATATCATTTCTCTCCAATTTTGATGAAATTTTCCAAATTTGTACTACTACGTACAGAAAGAAGTACGGCGAATAAAACTGCACTTCCCGATTTTTAAAAAATAAAAGGTTATAGACACTAGAGTGGAATGAAAGTAAAGAATTTTTGTCATAAGATAATTTGAAAAATTCGTAACTTTTTCTTAATATCAAGCAAATTTCTTCTAGTTTTACAGAAAATTGTCAGATCTTAAAAAATATATATTTTTAAATTTATAAACAAAAATATACCTTCGTTTTTTTAAATTATTATAATCGTGATTCCTGTCGTAATTAGAAATATTTAATATAATTAATCTATGCATATGAATGGACAGCAATAATGCCTAAATTGGACAAGGCAATAAACCAACAAAAAATAATTTTAGTCGGGAACATCCATTTGAAGCCAGCCTGAAATAAGTTATTTTAATTATTTATATTAAATACATGTAACTTCGACAGCGTCTTTCTGACAATTTCACCAAAAACGAAGGTTTATTTTTTTGTTTATAAAATAAATAAGAAAAAATAACGAAATATTTTTTTGAGATTTGACAACTTTCGGTAAAACTAAAATTGAAATTAGAAAAAATATATATTTGTATCTCATACCACAAAATATGAATTTTTTAAATTATCTTTTTTCGATCCACCCTAGGTCTATATTTTCTTATTTTTCGGAAACCGGGTAATGCATCTTTATTCGCCTTATAGAAAAGTACATTATTGGAAATTTTCGTCAAAATCGGAGAGAAGATCCAATATGTGTATATGCTTTGCATGAAATTACTACAATGCGTAGTTATTTACCACAGAATTATCGGATGGAAGTTATAGTTAATAGAGAAGTTTGTTCTTTAAAGATATTCTTAAAAAAGGTGAAGCCTCAGGTCGTATTTGTCAAAAAGCTGTTAATAGTAAGATATTGCTATTGATATTCTCTATTGTCTCTCAAACATTTTCTATTGTTTTAATCCGGGCTTAATTACTTAATTGGGCTATGGTCACACACATAAGACGTTCTCTAAAGCATTGGCAATTAAATTGTAAATTCAAAATCGATTAATATAGATCGAATATACGTCAAATTTAGACTTTTTTAATGTAAAATAGATAGACTAAGTTGGGTTCTGGACGTTGTTGCCAGCATCATAACAAAGCGAATTAGTAATATTATCCTCAACAAATATAACTCAACATCGCGATAGGAAAATTGTAAAAACAAATAATGAAGTGGGCCACAGATTTTAAATTATTGAATCGTTATTGAAATATGAAAGAGCATCATTGTGGAGTTAAGTTTCGACAAATAAGCAATAAATAAAGCAATATCAAAAGTACTTTTCGAAGTATTTTCCTTAGAAAAATAATAAAAAAATAGTTTGAGAGACAAAACAAACATAAAAATGCAATAACTCTTGATTTTGATATAATCTATAATCTAATAAATTTTTGTATAAAATATCCAAATTTATACAATTATTCTTATTGTCATCTGATTAAATAACAGCTGTCAGTGAATGAAAATGGCGTTGGGAATAATGATCCTAAGTTCGATTTCTATTGAAACTGTTTTTACCTTTAACACTGTTAGATGCGCTCAGCTGTTGTTTGCTATTGTCCACATTTGCATTTACCACAGCAGCAGCACTACTCCCCAATCCGACCACTTCAGTTTTACTTCGGTTATTTTCATTTGGCTTATCGCTTTCGACTATATTTAAAACAGCCATTGACAGCAAATGTTCACCCGTTGTTCTACGTGTGCTCAGACCTAGTATTATTTTAGATCCTACAACGCCAGCCCGCATAGTCGACGTTGATGTACAGGGTGTTACGGATGGTGGCGGTAAATTACCACTAACAGCTACTCCACTTGCCATGCAGGCTGAGCCGGTTTGTGTGACATTCATGGCGTATATTTTACTTTGAGCTCGTGTATTGGGTAAGACACAAATGGCTGTGACGCGTGTCCATTCGTAGCTTGCTTCTGATTCTTCCGAAGCATTGTCGCCCCCACCACAGCCAGCACTACTGCCCCCTAGAATATCTTTCATAAGAGTGGCAATATTGAAGCAATGCATTTGCTTTAAATGGCGCTCAATGCTCCAAATGGTTATTTCGCCAGTTTGCGAGCAGCTGGTGCACAATACGTTGGCATAATCACTGTTCGATACTACATCAAAGCCTAGTATACCGGGTACAACTACGGCGGGGTTTGTGGCGTACGTTACTGCCAATGGAACATTCTGTGTATATTCACCCTTGACAAAGGGACACATGGGCGAATGACGCTCATGTTCACTCCACGGTTCGTCTGTCTTTTCCCAACACACAAGGCAAACATTGCAGGTGAAACACATTGCCCGATCTTCACCCGATGAAGAGGGTTGATGATAGAACCCCGCCTGGGCCATTTGATCAGGCAAGGCCCACTTGTAGTCCATGTGGGGCCATTTCTCAAATGTCTGTCTCCGCACGGCTTCTGAATGCATTAGAACACGTTGAAAATTGTTGCAGTGCCAACTTATATCAGACATGCGGCCACCGGCAAGCAAATCAATGAGTCGTTCATTTATGGCCGAAGCAATGGCCAATGCCGGTACATGACGTTCCAATCTTTTCAGCATTATAACCAGATTATTGGCGACAAATTTCAGGCTCGAATAAGGGACCTGCAGGCATATGGTGTTCCACTAAAAAGAAAAGAAGAGAAAAGATAATACTAGACATTTTTGCAAGTTGTTCCAAAATATTTTTAAATTGTGTATTCAAGTTTTTGAAAACCGGATTTAAATTTTTCGCAACTAGGACCTTGTTACTAACCCGTTGTGCTTTGATGCCTTTCTTGGAATTGCTCTGCGCATTTCTAATTTTCTCCATTAATTCGTTTTGCAAATCATAGGGACACTCCAAGTCCTGCTCCAGATCCTTAAGACATGTTTGAAAGAGTATGGCTTCGGAAAGGAGCATTTCAAGTCGTATACAGTCATCGTTATTTGGAACTGGTGTCTGCAAGACGGTGTCAAGTAGCAAAACACCGTTGTAATCTCCCCGGAATCCAATGACATGTCCATCTGTTAGAAGAATTTTCTCTTGTAAAGGCATAAAATAGCCGCAAACATCGTGATTTGTATCTGCAATGGAAAATACAATAAAATGAAAGTGCAACCAAAACAAGGTATTGACAATGATTTTCCACTTTGCAAAGGACATACAACCTGCGTGTATGTATGTACGCGTGTGTGTGTGTGAATGTATGTGTATTTTTTTTACAGCGCCCCATAGAAAGTATATAACTTCCGTTTCTATTTTATTTCACAATTTTTTCGTTTTCAATAATGATCGCACACCAATTTGTTTTTTAATACACACCATGACTCACATACTCACACGATTCTAGTCCCCTCCTTGCGATTGTATTAAAAAATGAAACACTTACCATTTCCTAAATGGTACGTCTGCAGCACGACACCAGAATGCACGTCGAGTACTTTGACCTGATTGATGCTGTCAAACACAAGTATAACATTTAGATTGGGATGATAAACAATACTGCGGGTTTCTACGGTCTCTTCCTCGGATTCAGCTTCAGTGTTTGACTTGGTCATTTTGGTGGATGTGCCGCTATCCATGGGCACATCCAAATAACCATCTGGTTTTAAAATTCGTTGCTCTGCGGCCATACTACCATTGGTGAAGTATTCGTTGAGTTCTTTTCCGCCTTCGGGCCGTCCTTTCTTGCAAATTGATTGATTCTTCTGTAGTAATTTATTTATTTTTTCTTCGTCTTTTTCTTTTGTTACCTCAATTTTAATTTTTTACGCTGAAGAAAAGAACGAAGCCGACCCTACAAAAATTCCTGGATTGTCGACGGCGGCGTTTATGAATTTTCTTCGGCGGCGGCTAGATTTTGGTTTTTTAGTAGCCCTAGGCTGACAGATAAGGGGATGCGGCGCGCCGTTATTGCTGTTTTTAATAACATAGAGCCGCCTCCGATTCACAAAGACTAGAAATAGCCGCCGCAGAACGTGCGTCTTTAAAACTCCGTCAGCTTGGAATATATTGCCTCTTGGAACTTTTGGAATTGTTCTTGTTGATCCATTTAAGTACAACCCAGCAAGTCTCTTAATTATAAAATAATAAGCCCGCCTGATATCTGTGTTTGCTAGGCTCCCATTTTCCCGAAATGACATAAGGTCGATTTACAAATGCAGATCCCATTCAAATTTGACATTTCAAAATCGATCTTATGCCATTTCAGCTAGATTTCTCGTGCAGCTCGATTTCGCCAGCAGTCAGTAAAAGTTTTAACCCAACTGTGGTTAGAATCACCAGCTGAATCGATTTATCAATGTCTGTCTGTCCGTCCGTCTGCTGTCCATCTAAGCTCGTTCGCACTCTATAGGTCGCAATTGTTGTCCGATTTTCATGGAATTTGGCAGAAGTTATTTTTTTGGCCAAGGACGATCGGAGGAGATCGGTTCAGATTTAGATATAGCCTCCATACAAATATCACTAGAATTTACACTATTACTGCCCAAGAATATTCATTTTACTTGGGTCATGACAAAATTTTCAGGATCGTGTTATATTTGAACTAGAAACAGCCAAAGGGAAAGTCGATTAGATGGGTCCATGTTTTGATATAGCCCCCATACAAATATACCTCCGATTTACAATATTACTGCTCTAAAATGTACATTTTACTTCGGATCTTGATCAAATTTCCCACACAATGTTACATTTAGACTAGAAGCACCCATTTTAAAAGCCAGCTATATATGTAAATGTTTTGGTATAGCCCCCATACAAATGGGGCCCCAGTTTACACTATTGTTGCTCTAGAACCCACATCTTACTTTGGATCTTGATAATATTTCAATGAAGAATAGCTACTTTGAAAATGATATGTAAAGGCCCACTTTTTAATGAGCGCCCTTACATGGACCCCCATTTTTATTATAACCCCTCTTGGATTCACATTTTACATCGGAAGTTTATCAAATTTTGCAGATTATATTAGATTTCTGCTAAGAATACATACTATGAATGTCAAATATGTGTCCATACTTTGGTATAACCCAAATGGGCCCCCACTCTACTCTATTACTGCTCTAGAACCTGCATCTTACATGGGATCTAGATTTTGCAGATCATGATATATTTCCACTAGGAATACCTACCGTGAATGAGAACTATATAGGCCCATGTTTTGGCGCATGCCCCAAGTGTTGTTATAAGCCCCCTTCAAATGTCCGCCCGATTCATCCTATTATCATCATTGGATCTTGATCAAATCAATTCCCAGATCATGTTATATTTGCTTTACTCGGAATATCTGCCATATTCGATAAATTTGACTAAAGATGAATTTATAGTATTCGTTTTAATTTATATGAAATACATAAAATTGCTCCCAACGGGCTTAGTAATCAAAGCGAGGTATATACGCAGGGAGTGGTGTAGGGTTTTATATAGTCGGCCCGCCCGACTTTAGCCTTTCCTTACTTGTTATCACTATATTTGTTTTTTTTTTTAATTACGCTAGAGGCAAGTATTGTTTTGTTTTATTTTATATTCTTCAGAAATTCTACAAATATTTTATATTGAAAACATAAATTTCAAATAAGTGAAACATTAAAATTCTTAAAATGCAATTTACAAATAAATAAATAAAACGCACACCAACATAACTATTATGTTGATCTAAGGGATCGATTCTGGTTCTGTGAAAACTTTTCATATGAAAAAAGTATATCAGTTCAAAGATGGCACTGGTGAATGACAGAACCAGAACCCAATAAGAAATCTGTTTTTTGGTGTATTATTCGTTGCTTTTGTTTGTAATTAGAATGCTTTGTCAAGTCAATTATGTCACTAAATTTCGCATGAATCTGACAAGGCTATAAGGTCGATTTACAAATGTCGAATTTGACTGGGGTTTAACATTTGTAAATCGTCCTTATGTAATTTCAGCTAGATTTACAATGCAGTCCGAAAAGGTTATAACAGGCATCTGAATCGAAAGTGATTAGATTTTCTTTCGACATCGTGGATCAGGCATTTAATCTTCGATAGCGACAGTCACAACACCAATACAACCCTATTAATTGCAAAACATGCCCAGCAAACCAAGTCTTCAGATTTTTTCTTGAGTTAGAAAGTTCTGCATATGTCTGAGGTCTTCGGACATATTCCGTTCAGAATTCTCAGCGAAATTTTAAGGCATTTTTTATTTTGCTTGTAATTTGTGAAAAAGTGGTATATAAAACAATTTGAAATATAAATAGTAAGCCTGTTCGATTTGGGTTACTAACTTAGGATTAAGAGACTGTAATGCACCATTGTTTTTTCTTGAATGAATCAACAAGAAAAATCTGGCAACAACGCTATGAGAGTAGTAAGCTACTTTCTTGTTAAGCGAGTAAATTCCATACAAAAATTAAGCTAGTAAGCCCAATCAAACGGACCTAGTGTCGCGTCAAGCATTTCAAAAAAGTGAATCGGGAAGCTGAAAATCTTTTGAAGTCTATTCTTGAGCCAGAATTATTTGAAGAAACCGTATAAAGCTCTCTTAATGCTAAATTAATACATACAGAATCACGATATTTAAAGTTTTTAACAGATATTCTCCTATTTAATTTTACATTTATATCAGTATCGTAGGGTATTGTGAATTAATTTTAGAATATGCAGCTGTGAATCTAGCTAATTAGTTTACTCACGAAATAATTTATATCTGATTTATTTTATTTATGTATCAAATACATATGCAAATATCACAAAAATGCCAACTTTTTGGCTTATAAAATTAACAAAATCCTAAGGATGTTTTTCTTTAAGCCGGTATAATAAACTGATATAACAGAGACGTTAATAAAGTTATTTTTTATTCAAAATAAAAAAATATTTTTTCATATTGTTGCCAACTACAATAGGGCTGCTTTTCTTTAAGTCGGAATAATAACGTTAATAAAAATGTAATTTTTTGCTCAAAATATTTTTTTTTTCACATTACCGCCAACTACAATATAAATATAACAATAAAACAAATTTTCAAAAAAATATTTTGTGTTGACTAAATAATAATTTGTAACATAAAATTATTTTTTAAAAATGTATTGTCATATGCACATTTTAAAAAAGATTTTTTTATTTTGAGTAGAATTTTAACATTTTTTTTAGATTTTTGTTTTGGCGTATAGCCTTGTCACACTGCATGCGAAATCTAACTGAAAGGACATAAGGTCGATTTTCAAATGTCAAATTTGAGTGGGATCTGACATTTGTAAATCGACCTTATGTCATTTAAACTAGATTTCGCATGCAGTGTGACAAGGCTTAAGAAAAAATCGGAAGATTTGGTTTGCTGGGATTATAGTCTTGTCACACTGCATGCGAAATCTAGTTTAAAGGACATAAGGTCGATTTACAAGTGTCAGATTCCATACAAATGTGACAATTGAAAATCGACCTTATGTCATTTAATCTATATTTCGCATGCAGTGTGACAAGGCTATAAGAAGTACAAGTGAAGCAAGGACCCCCGCCGTCAGCGCGTTTGATTGTGGTTCGTATCTAGTAACGACTACTTAACGACGTAAAATGCTGGGTAATGAGTACCCAATATCCAATATGATGCAAAAAGTGAGCGAAAGAGTGCTCATTGTATTTAATTTTTTTGAATTTGGCACATGGAAAGGAGTTTGTTAGTTTAAGTTGTGAGTGTTGCTTATATTTCGGAATTTCACAAGTGTAAGAAGCCAACAGAAACACTGATACAAAGCATCAAAAGGGAAAGTGGAAAATTATTTTTTTGTAATGGATGCAACAACAGATTCTGGCCGCGGTAAGTAATACATTTGTGCGTAGTATGATGGAGGGACTTTCAAACATTTCGGGCACTTGGATACTTGTAAATTCTTTCTGGCTGTGTGTGTGTGTGAGTGCGGTGAGAGTGTGTGCGAAAAAGAACCGTTTTTGTTTAAAATGAACGCCAATCATCGCCAATGCTTGTCGGGCATGTGAAGGAATTTACAATTCCTTTATTCCTTTCAAAAGCGACTAGCTTTGATGTATCCATTTCTTCCATATGTCATCCATTGTCACATCTCATGATGCTGGAACCAGGACGAATTTAAGCTTGAAAACTGATTTCACAATGGAATCCTTGTTTTTTTCTTTGTAGTTACACGTGCCCTAAGAAAACGTATTGCTTCGATTGATAGTGATAGCTCTAGCAGGCCTGGAACTCCGGTACAATCGAAGTTGACTGCGGCTAGCACAAGTATGTATTGTAGTTTGGTATACAAGCATTTATAACAATTGCCATTTTTGTAAATGCCTACAGATTCTCCTTTGAAACCGCGTATGGCCAGGCGTAACTCGACGTCTGGTGTTAGCACTCCTGTAAAAACACCGGGTAAACGTGTTGGCGCCATTGCGTCAATTACAGAAAATGAAGGTAAAACTGCTTCTCCTGGCAGGCGTGTTACGACACGTCGCCGTAGCGTTTCGTCGGCCGTGGAAATTGAGGGTACTCTCCAACCACTTGGTGTGAAAGTACCAAATTTTGATACCTTAACCGAAGAGAAGGAAAACGAAGATGTGGGTCGTTTAACTCGATCCAAGTCAAAGTCCCCTGTGCTGGCAAAGACTGGAAAACCGATAGAAATAAAAGGCAAGCGAAAGTCCTTGCGCAATATGAAAGGTGGAAACATTGAGGAAATTGAGAAATCCATTGAAAAGAATGAATCTAAAAACAAAGAGAATGTTGATATTCCACTTAAGAAAAAATCACAACAAAACGATGCAGATTTGTCCAAAAAGGTAGCTTTAAATAAAGAAGCCGGCGAGGATAAAGACGATCATTCGCCTAAGAAAGAAACATCACAAGAGGATGTAGCTGAACTCAATAAAACAAATAAAAATGATGAGATCCAAGAGGAGCATTCGCCTAAGAAAAACTCACCTGAAATGGATTCGGCAGAGTCTAATACAAACAGTAAAAATCAAGGGGCCATTGAGGACAGGGACGAAGGAGCATCGTCAGAGGTAAATCTTGAAGAGAAGAACTCACAACAAAAGGATACAGCTGAGTCCAATGAAATGGCTGTTGATGAAGAAGCAGGTGAGGATAATAATGAGCATTCGGCTAAGACAAATTCACCACAAAAGGATACAGCAGAGTCCAATGAAATGGCCATTGATGAAGAAGCAGGCGAGGATAAAGAAGAGCAATTGCCAAATGAAACAGCTTCAAATGAGGAAGCAGATGTAGATAAAAATGAACATTCGCCTAAAAAGAAATCACCACAGAAGGAAAATGAAAAACCAGCTGAAATGTCGGAAAATAATGAAAAGAGTACTCCAAGCAAATCTATTTCGAAGGATGCCAATGATAACGATGTTGCCACTGCCTTGAAAAGAGTAGGTGAAGACAAATCTGTTGCTGTGCAGGATGATGTCGTTATAAAGAGCGAAATTACAGACGATATCAGTGAAGAGGCAGTGGCCAAGCCATCGTCGCGTCGCAATTCTGTAGAAAGTGCGCACACGGATGCTGCGAGTAATGCTAACATAAACACCAATGATGATGAGGCCATGGAAACAAGTCCTATAGTGGGTGCTAAAGAATCCGACGAAATTATTTGCAAGACACCCTCACCATCCAAGCAAAAATCCTCTCTTAAAATTCAGGTCAGTGAACCTGATGCAGTCACTCCTGCCAAAGATATTACCAGAGGTAGCGGAGGCAAGGTAGTTGGCTTCAATGCCCAGCAATCCGACGATGAATGCGAAAAGAGTATTTATCCTAAGACTCCGGGTTATTCAAAGAGTAAAAGTTTTATCGAAATGGATACTTCGTTCCAAGGAGAGTGCGATGACTCAGTTGTTAGTGTTGACGATACCACAGACAATGAACAGCCAGAAACTCAGGAAGATGATGAAGTTGAGATAATCGCAGGATCAGCTATTGAACAGCAGGACGTTTGTTCTGAAGATACCAATGAAGTCGTGCTAATAGAAGAATCCACCATTGACCAGCCGGAAGATGGTTATAATAAGGAAGCTGAAGTTAAAGAGGAGGAGGAGGTTGGTGAAGATATGGAAATAACAGAAGAATCAACAAATGCCAAGGAAAAGACTGTTGAGAAGAAATCTACGAATGAATCTTCTGGAAACGATTTAAATACAGATGATAAGACTGAAACTAGCGATAACGAGAAAACCATGTCCAAGGAAGAAAAACAGGAGGAAGATACCAACTCAAATTCACCCAAGAAAAATGATAATTTGCGGAAGTCATTATCACCGCGTAAAGAAGCAGTTTCCGGCTCTTCCCCTTCGGCCACAGCTAACACGGAATTGAAATGGTGCAAACCCAGTATTACCGCCACTAAAGGCACCAAACTCGATACTATAACAAATGAAAAGGAAGTAACCGATAAAGATGTCGCAACAGAATGTTCAAAATCTGCCGATAAGCCGAAAAAGAAGAAAAAACGATTCTTAAAACGTGCAGAATGGAACGCAGACGAGGAAAATAGCCTGCAGGACGATGACGAGGAATTGGACGAAGAGGAAGAAACTGAAATTGCTTCGGGAGGAGAGGAGGATGAACCGCCATATCGCCGCAAACATGCATTTCATGATGATGAAGCCATGGTGGTGGACGATTATGAAAGTGGTGACTCGATGGATTCGGAAGAACGACGGGAAATGTTGGAAAACGAGATTCCAGTGGATGGCGAGTCGATTGGTAGCCATACAACTGATGGTGAAGAAGACGACGATGAAGAAGATAGCGACAACAACGACTCATTTATTGTTTCTGACAACGAAGACGAAGATGAGGACAATCACCTGGAAGTTGACAGTACGGACAGTGATGATGAAGACGAAGAAGTCGAAGATATTGAGTGCAATAAGCGAGAAAAGAAGAAGTCATATAAACGCATACAACGCATAAATGAATCTTCGTCGTCGTCTGACGAGCAGCAAGAAGAAGAAGATGCGGGAGATAAGAAACCCAGCAAGATCAGTGATGATGAGGAGGCGGAGGCGGAGAAGGAGGAGGACGACGACAAACCCCTAGTTGATGAGAAAAATGCTCTTAACACGTCAAAACTGAGCGATTCAGCCTTGCGATTGCAAAACGAAGATGTCTGTGAATCGGACCAATCAAACGAAGAGATTGACGTTAATAAATCGCGACATGAAATACTGCGCAAACTAAATAAATCCGATCGGTTTAACAAGTCTGTGCGCGAACTAGACCCCGATATTGAAGCTTCTCCCGAAATCGATGGAACCAAATCCAGAGCAGACGATGATTCCGAGAGAGAAGAAATGACCAAAGAGTCGGGGGCAGATCAGAATGTTTGCAACAAAAACAACACCTCGAAGGAAGCTGCGGGCGAATCGGAAGATGAGCAGGAATCTGTTGATGAGAGTGGATCAGAGATGGGTGAAAGGAAACATTTGGAAAGAAGCGTCATGAGAGAAAAACTAGTAATGTCGGAGGACGAGGAGGAAGAAGATGATGAAAACGAAGGCGAAGACGAGGACGAAGACGAAGAGGAGTTGGCCGATGAGGGTGATAATGATGACTCCGACGATGACAAAGACAAAGAAAACGAGAGCAGCAGACAGAAGCAGCAACAATCATCAAAACCCAAACCGAAACACAATAAAGCCTTAAGTGTGTCATTTAGTCATCATCCCAGAAGTAAGAAACAAGATTCCTTGCAAAAAAGAGTTTTGCAACGATCCTTCACGATTGGCGTAAGTTTCAAAGGTGACGAATTGGGAACAGATGTTATCGAGAATAAAACGTCAGTAGTGGCTGCCGACGATTTACCATCACCAACGTCCTCATCATCAGCGCACGAGGACACCGATGATGTACTGAGTACGGAAGATATTCGCTTTTTGGAAAATAGCAAACATATACCCTTGGGTAATCCTTTGGTTAGGACACGCCGTCAATCCCTTGCCTTGCCTACCAATCCCGACATGGAGATCTGTACTTCATCGCCGCTCGGCGGCCTAGCTGCGGCAGCCAAGAAGCCTAAACGCAAAAGTCTGGCCATTCTATCGGGTAACGATTTCAATCCATCTCAATCTTTCGTTGATAGTCTAGTAATGTGTAAGGCGGCGGATTTCGATCGTCAGACATCGAAACGAAAACGACTATCGAAAAGTTTTTGTGGTACGTCGGAGGGCTTGGATACCAGCATTATTGATTTGGATGCTCGTCATTTGCACAAACGTTCCAAACTTGCTATTGACAGCAGCTTTGTTGACTCTTTGGAAAATCTAAGTACCAACAAACCCACATGCTCAAAGGTAAAACACAGCTCAACTCCCCACGAGAAGGTGAGCAAGAAAAGCGATACCAGCATTCGGCGTATTCTCAACCGATGTGATGAAATATTGGAAGCAGCGAATCATGCTAAGCTTGAGGCCAAAATAAATTATAAGAAGGTCAGTAGATCCAGCCCAGCCAACCTTCAGATGTTTTCAAATGATTAATTTTATTTCTTTTAATTTATTTCCAGAGCAAAGTTAAACTACCGAAAAAGTCCAAGAAGAAGTCATTGCAACGTCAGTCTTCGTCGCCAGAAACCAAACGTGATAAATTGTTTGCTCCCTTAACCAAAGAGTTCAAAAGAAAAGGTATTTATTGGAATTTTTTAAATAATATTTGAAATCTATTTGATATAAGTATGATAAAATGTAATAGGCCTCTTTAGGGTAACTAAAAAATTTATAAATTTTTTTTTTTTAGAAAAAGCAAATTCATAATGAACTTTGCGTAAAATCAAGGCGTATTTATACAGGTGATAGCAGGAGCCCAGCTGACTGAAATTTTTTTCATTCAAAAGTAACCGAAACTGTCAAATACCATATATTGTGCTTTGACAGTATGGCTCACCCAAGGCGTATTTATACAGGTGATAGCACTAGAACAACAACAAATTCGGCAACAACAAAATACAAGTAATTTTTTGAATGGTGAGCCATACTGTCAAAGCAAAATATATGGGATTTGACAGTTTCGGTTACTTTTGAATGAAAAAAATTTCAGTCAGCTAGGCTCCTGCTATCACCTTTATAAATACGCCTTGGGCTCACCCTCACAGTATGGCTCACCATTCAAAAAATTACTTGTATTTTGTTGTTGCCGAATTTGTT